>CM033696.1:5993922-6593922 GCA_019514585.1 Dendrobium officinale | reverse complement strand
CGAGCCTGAAGAACCCGTCATTGATGAAGAAGAAGGAGAAGATGCCCCAGCCGCAGCTCCAGCTCGACCACGATGCCATGCCGCACCCTGAGCACTTGCACCAGCACCAGCACACCCTGATGATGATTTAGTCGCCCGCTTCGACTAGCTGCAGACTCGTCTCGACATGCATATTCAAGAACAACATTAGCAACACGAGACTAATATGCAATGGTTTGGGGAACGTTTTACTGCAATTGATCACCGCTTCGATGCTCTATTTCAATATTTTCAACCAAATCCACCTCCACCACCAACTAATCAGGACCCGTCTGCTTAGATTGTTTGTGTTTGCATTGTAGTTTTTTTTCTTTTTCTTTTTTGCTTTTAGTTGCTCCTCCTTTTTGTGCTGTCAAAAGGGAGAGAAGTTTGTTGTAATGCCTGTTATCTAAATGCATTCCTTTTGTTTCGTACTTGCTTTTAGTATTCTATTTTTTTTTCTTGTGTTTAATTTAAAAAAAAATAAAAAAAAACAAAAGAAATATTTTTTGTTCTTACTTGCAACAAATTATTTGACACCATCAAAAAGGGGGAGATTGTTGCAACCCATGACCCCGAGTTTGAGATTTTGATGATGCCAAATAATAAGTGTTTTGAAATAACTTTTCATTGAATATTATTTTATTTGCTATTGTCCTTGAGCACTAATATTTCAGGAAGATCACAAGTGACTCAGGAAGAAAGGAAGACTCAAGACCGGGTAGATTAGGAGTATGAGTCAAACATTATATTTTTCCATTTATTTTGTTTTTACTTTATTGAGTCTGGCCACAAAATGCGTAAAAGTAAGAGCAACCATGCACACACACAGGGGGAGAGTTATTTTTTAACTACAAAATGTAATTAAAATTCTTCTCTGGAGATCGGACTGTACGATTTTAATTCGTATCGTACGATCCAAGCTATATGGATGATTCTGTGAATACATCGTACTGTACGAACGTATACGTACTGTACGATATGTTCAAATCCAAAACCCTAGCCGTAGTTTAGTTTAAGGAAGTGATTTTGCACCGTTCGTACTGTATGAACCTATTCGTACTGTACGATCTCTTTTTAATACTTACTTAAATTAACCCGTGATTAGTGCATGTAATCCAGGCCTAATTAAATTTTGAACATCATACTGTACGAACTGGATCGTACCATACGATGAACAGAGACGAAGTATGATCATCCCGGATATCGTCCTGGACGATCTCTTGGTTTTTTTCACATCTTACTGTACGATAGTAATCGTACCATACGATGAACAGAGACGACATCTGATCGTCCAGACCATCGCCCTGTACAAATAGTATCTTGTTGGATCGTACCGTACGATATTATATCATACAGTACGAATTATTTTTGAACTGTTCGTACATCTTCGTACCAGGACGACGTATTTTTATGAAGATCGTACTGTACGATGTTGAATCGTTCTGTACGAACAATAACGACTACTTTTGAATTCAGAGGTTTTTGGAGCTTTTTTTAAATATCAATCAAGTCCTTTTTTAGTAAGCTTTATAGAGGGGGTGAATGTGGTTAGAGAGGGATTCCAACGGAGAGAGCTCTAGAGAAATTCTTGAGGGTTGAGAGAGGAAGGAGGAGGTGAGCGTTGTGAGGGAGAAGAGGTGTGAGGGAGATCACACGGTTGCTCCAAGCTTGCTGTATCTTGCTCCTCCTGTGGCCCTAGAAGGATTTGAGGGAGGATCTCCAAGGGAAAGGCTCGTCTACATCCGTTACCTCGAGATTCTCTGCCTTCTCCAGGAGGGAGAAAAACGAGAAGGTTCTCTGCCGTCGCCAGGAGGGCAAAAACAGAGTTTGGCACTCCGCCACGCCGGGTTGGTGAAAGGGAGGTTTGTAAAGGCTTCTCCGCCTTGCCGAGGGGGGCAAAAGGAGAACTATTTTGATAGTGAAAATCCCAGAGTGGAGGACTCCGGGGAGTCGACGTAGGTCATACTTTGACCGAACCACTATAAAAATTCTTGGTGTGTTTTTTCCTTATCGTCATTTACGTTTTACTTGCTTTTAATTTTTCATATCTATTGCATGTGAAATTTTGTGGAAGAAAACTTGCTTAAAATTTTGTTATAAAATTTCAAAAATAACAAAAAAATTAGAACTCTTGTTTAGGGTTATTTTTATTAAGAAAAAGATTTTTACAATTCACCCCCCCCCCCCCCCCCCCCTCTTGTCGTTTAGTAAATTCAAATGGTATCAAAGCGATTTCAATTGGTATCAGATCAATTTCAGTTATAAGTTACTTTCATGACTTATAACTTTGATGATTCATCTTGATTATTCCAAAGAGAATTAGGACACCTTTCCTATATTGTTCATGATTCCTTTGGTGTGTTTATAATTAGTGTTCAAAAGGTTAGTGGAACTTGATTATAATCCTACAACCTAGTGACAATTGGGAACAAAAATTAAGGACTTGTGTCATAGCTAACCTAGTCAATCTAAGATGAACAACACACATCTCTTTTGAGGTGAAACATAAACATATATAATAAGAAGTCGTATACCTTATAACCTAATACACTGATTTGACATTAATTGACTTTTCAAATAACTATTAGATTTAGATTTTCTTCTTTAATTAAATTTCATAATTTTCCAAAATTCAAAGAAAATTCCTAAAAAACCAAAAATCAACTTTAATCAATCTAAAATTATATCTACAATCATTTAAAATGAAAACTAAAGTCTAAATTTCATTTAACCATAATTAACCCATAATTAACCCTTAATTAAACCTTAATGAAACAAATCATAATAATTAAAATAAAATTATTTGAAAATTAAAATTAATTCCAATTAACCCTAAATTAGGTAAATAATCAATTAAAAAACATATTTGAATATAATCCCATTTAAACTCTAATAAAATTCTTAAATGCCCTTAATTAACATTAACTAAATAAATGCCTTAAAATTCATTTAAAATATAAATAAATATCAAAAATATAAAATAAATTGATTTAAAATCAAATAAAATCGAATAATATTAATTTTAATTTTAAATATTTTTTAGTTAAAAAATCCAATTAATAATTCACTAATTAAACAATTTTTTCATAATAATCTAAATATAATAAATAAATTCTAAAATTCATAAAAATTTAATAAAAGGAAATAAAGATCAGAGAATCATAATGTGATTTAAAAATAAAATTTTAAATAAATTTTAAATATTAATTCATTAAAAAATTATTAAATAAATCACTTTCTATAAATAATTAGTTAAAAATAATAAATAAATCTTAAAATTCATTAAATTTCATTTTTAAATCAAATTAAACTCAGAGATTACTTATTCAATTTAAATAAAATTTTTAAACATCTTTCTTATTTAATTTAATTAATAAATCTTCCACACTTAATTAAAAGATCATTAAAAATCTTATTTTTAATTAAAAGATTCTAAATAATATAATAAAATCCATAAACATTTAAATTAAATTCTAATTCATTAGAATTAAATTAGTTTGATAACTTGATTGATTAAAATTTATTTTAACTAATTAAATTTGATTATTAATTTAAATCAAATGGATTAAGGCCTTTATGTCTAAAGCTGGATTGCTTTTTGGAGGGCTTTAGGCATTTTGATTTAAAGGGGCCTTAAAATACTTAAATAACAAAAAGATCCCTTATGTGTTGTGCACTACTCCTTCCAGGAAGGCACCCAAAAATTTTGATTAAGGGATTTTCAAATAAATTAATAATACACCAACCTTATACGATGTATTAGATTCCTTCAGGATGGTACGTGGTATTGGATTACAAGGTTCCTTTTCTCCTTCTATAATAAAATTTTGGGGACTCTCAAATGTACATTTTTCTCCTTTATAAGATGAGTGTTCATTTTGAAAGTCCTAGGACTTATAAATTGATAACTCCCTACACTTAGGTAGTTATCAATCTATAAGTTCTTTAAAACTAAATCAAATAACATTAACATCTAAAAGTGGAATAATTTAAAACTCAATAACATATCACTTAAACTTTAATTAAATTCCCTTTGAGCCTTTAATAATAAACTTTAATAATACATGCAATCCATGTTAAGATAGTTGCTATTTGCATGCTTTACATTTTTGCAACTTATGTAGTTTTGATGATTCCAAATATTATTGTTCAAATGTGTAGTTATCTCCTAACAATTTTAGAAGAATTATATTTTCTCTTATGTGTACTAACATTTCAGGAAAAACGAACTCCAGACTACAAAGACTTCAAATTAAATTCAGCATGAGATACTTTGTAAAATTTGAAGCTTGCACTTTTCTTAGAAATCAAATTGAAAGGGAGTGATTGTAATTTGAGTGAATAAAAACATACACACACACATAAGAAGATCATATAAAATTTATACTAATCGTACGGGATGATATCAGTTCATACTAGACGATCAGACAGTTATCTCCTATAAAGCACATGAAACGAATAAGAACTTGCTCAAAAAATTTTTTCTAAGTCCTATTCGTCCAAAACGAAATTAATTATCGTCCAGGACGATTTGTTCTCTGTAAAATTTTCGTCCAGACGAATTTAAATTATCGTCCATGGCGATTGGTCCTCTGGAAAAGTTTCTTTTAGACGAAATTAAATATCGTCAAGGACGATCTGGTCTCTGGAAAATTTTTGTCCAGATGAAAATAAATTATCGTTCGTGGCGATTGGTCCTCTGGAAAATTTTTGTCCAGACGAAGTTAAGAATCGTCCAGGACGATCGGTTCTCTGTAAAAATTTCGTCCAGATGAACATATTCTCGTCCAAACGATTAACCGACTTAGAACAATTTTTAGCAGTTTCTAGAATCGACCTTGTAATAACTGTTCGTACCGGACGAACCTAGTTCGTACGGGACGATCTGCTGTACTAAGACATTTCGTACACATATTCAAATAGGGTCGTTTCAAATCGTTTAAGTAAAATCATCCAGGACGATCCACGATCGTACAGGACGATCCACTGCGTACAGAATTGAAAACATGCAATTTTTTGGCGGTTTTTCTTGTCTTTTGTATAAATAGTCCAAATTAGACTGCCACCCTATCTTTTTGTCATTTGATCTTCGTGCCTCTTGAGAGAATAGCCAATGAGAGAGTGGAAGAGAGCATTCAAGAGAGGATTCCTACCATTGGAGCGAGAAGGCTTCACTTGGATTTCAAAGGTAAGAGTCTCTCCTTGTGAATTGGGATTACTTCACTCCTTTCCTTCTTCCTTCTAGATTCTTGTGAGAAGATCTGTCAAGGAGATCCGGTTCTCTACCGACACTTGGAGAGTGTGAACAGATGAAGGGTTTGCTTCCTACACTTGGAGAGTGTGAATAGCCGAAGGGTTCGCTTCCTACACTTGGAGAGTGTGAATAACCGAAGGGTTCTCTGGCTATACTTAGAGAGTGTGAACAGCCGAAGGGTACTCTGCCAACACTGGGGATAGTGTGAAAGGACGAAAGGTTCTCTGCCTACACTTGGAGAGTGTGAACAGCCGAAGGGTATTCTGCCAACATTGGGGATAGTGTGAAAGGACGGGCGGTTCTCTGCCAACACTGGGGATAGTGTGAAAGGACGGACGGTTCTTTGCCGCACCGGGGAGTGGTGAAAAGAGTGTGTTGTAAAGGCTTCTCCGCCTTGCTGTGGGTGTAAAAGGAGAGTCACTATTGGTATTAGTGCAATACTCAGAGGGTGCCTCTAGGGAGTGGATGTAGGTCTGGTTTTAGACTGAACCACTATAAATTTGGTGTCATTTACTTTATAATTTTTATGTTTCCGCACTTTAATTTTAGTTTTAAAAACTCTGTGGTTGAAAAATATTTTCTATAAAAATCTAAAAGAAATATTTTTATTTCGGTTCAACATAATTTTAAAAAGGGGACTTAAATTTTAAACTACCAATTCACCCCCCCTCCCTCTTGGTAGCCTTGGGACATTCACTTAGGCTTAACAACCTAATTACTAGACTCAACAAGTGGTATCAGAGCTTCGTCTCAATATCATAAGTTTAAACTACTTTTTGATTAACGTAGATGGCTACATTTGGAAACCGAAACACACCTGAAGGTTACTCTATAGCTAGACCTCCACTGTTTGACAATATTCCTTTTGATTTTTGGAAAACACGCATGTCTACTTTCTTACAGTCACTTGATTATCGTATGTGGATACTAGTCCAAGAAGGTCACACAAAACCAACTAGATTTGTTGATGGAGTTAGAGTAGAAATACCTTTTGAAGAATGGACTATAGAAGAACGTGACTTAGCATAATTAAATGCCAAATGTTTAAATAGTTTCTTTTGTGCTTTAAAATCTGAAGACTACATGCAGGTTTCCACTTGCAAAAGCGGAAAGGACATATGGGATAGACTTTGTATAACTTATGAAGGGACAAATGAAGTTAAGCAATCAAGACTCAATATCTTGTTACATGACTATGAATTATTTCGCATGAAACCTAATGAATCTATTTCTGATATGTACACAAGATTCACACAAATTGTCACTTCTTTGCATGCACTAGGTAGGGAATTAACAAATGCTGAAATGGACAATAAAATTCTTCGATGTTTACCTACTGCTTATGATGCTAAAATTACTGCAATTACAGAGTCTAAAGATCTAAACATATATTCTATTGACAATCTTCTTGGTTCACTCATTGCTTATGAGCAAGGAGTAAGTCAAAGAAAGATTGATGCAGGTGAACCACGAAAGGAGAAGAATATTACATTAAAAGTAGAAGAGTCAGAAAGTGAACACTCACAACCTGAGGATGAAGATGATATTGCACTGATGACTAAACAATTCAGAAGCTTTTTAAAGAGGAAGCAGAAGAGACGCCAGCATTGGAACATAGGTAAGTTTAACAGAAATGACAAGATTTCTAATGAAGTAATTTGTTATGAATGCAGGAAACCAGGTCATATCAAGACTGATTGCCCAAAACTCAAAGCCACTCCTAGCAAGGAGAAAGTAGAGGAGAAACCAATGGTAAAGAAGGGCAAAAAGAAGTTTCAAAGAGCTTTCTGGGCAGACTCAGCTTCAGACTCATCTGAGACTGAAAAAGAAGAAGAAGTCATAAATCTTTGCTTGATGGCAGACAATGTGGAACACTCAGATCAAGAAGAGGTATGTGACTTAACCTATGATGAATTATTTGAAGTTTCTGAACGCATGCATGATGCATATAGGAAAATGAAAAAGATGCATGCTAGTGTAAGCTTAGAACTGAAAGAACTCAAGAAGGAACATGAAATCCTTAAGAAAGATCATGCTTTAATAGATGACAACCACATGAAACTACTTGATGAATACGATGAATTGAATAAAAAATTTGAAAACTTAAAAACATCCAATGCAGAACTTGAAAAAGAATTTAAAAATTTTAAGGATGAATCTGAGAGCAAAGCATATAGAATCAATTATACCAATCGAATCTTGGAAGATATGAATTCCTTTTACAAACTAACAATAAGAGCTATCGAGGATAATAGGAAACCCCCCAAACTAGAAGATTTTACCAATTCTAAATATTATCATAAATTCATGAAATCCCTTAGAAGACAATCACATGGAAGAAAACTTAGGAATATTTTTCCTAATGTTAAATGTAATAATTGTGGATTTTTGGGACATATAGCTCACACCTGTACCTTGATGATGAAATCTAATTTGGTGTGGAGACCTCAGATGCATAAACCTAGACATATCATACATGCATCTGATTATAAATTTCTTAAAGGTGAACCCAAACTAGTTTGGGTTCCCAGACATTTGAGAGTTTTACAGGAGTGCTCTCACACAAGACCTCGTGGGAGCATATGGTACATGGATAGCGGATGTTCAAAGCATATGACTGGAGATACTGTTCAATTCATAATGTTAGAAGCCAGGAATGGAGGCAAGGTTACACTTGGAGATAATACCACAAAGAAAGTTGTTGGATCATGTATGATTGGAAATTTCAAAAACTTTTTCATAGACAATGTATTATTGGTTGAAGGCTTAAAACATAATCTGTTAATCATAAGTCAGCTATGTGATAAAGGCTATAATGTGAAATTTTTACCTACTAGCTGCATATTAAGCCTAAATGAGAAAGAAATTTTTAATGGAAAAAGGGTAAACAATATTTACATGCTAGATTTGAATTCTATTTAATCTCCTATTACTTTTTTTTTAAACTGTTTATGATGAATCATGGCTTTGGCATAGGAGACTTTGTCATTCTAGTATGAAAAATCTTAGGAGAATTACCCAAAAGAACTTGGTGAGAGGTATAATAAAACTAAACTTTACTAAGGACCATCTTTGTGATGCATGTCAATTAGGAAAATAAGTGAAGTCCTCTTTTAAGTCCAATAAGGATCTTAGAACCAGTAAACCTTTAGAAATTCTACACATGGATCTTTTTGGACCAGTAGGAAGTGTAAGTCTAGGAGGGAAGGTATACGGATTTATTATGGTGGATGATTTCTCAAGATTCGCCTGGGTTAGATTTCTTTTTCATAAGAGTGAATCATTTGAGGAATTCAGAAATTTTTTAACTTAGATTCAAAGAAAACTAGGATGTGAAATAATTTCTTTACAAAGTAATCATGGAGGAGAATTTGAAAATGAAAGATTTGAAAATTTTTGTAAGGAAAAAGGGATTGATCATAATTTTTCAGCACCTAGAACCCCTCAACAAAATAGGGTAGTTGAAAGGAAAAACAGAACACTAATAGAAGCCGCCCGAGCGATATTGGTAGAATACTCACTTCCTAAATATTTTTGGGCTGAGGCGGTTAGCACTGCATGCTATGTTCTGAATAGGGTGAATGTAAGATCAAATTTAAATAAAACACCCTATGAGTTGCTAAAAGGCAGAACACCTAACTTGTCACATTTGCATATTTTTGGTTGCAAGGTGTTCATACATAACAATGAAAAATCTGCCTTAGAAAAATTTGATCCAAAATTAGATGAAGGAATTTTTGTTGGATATTCAAGTGTTGGAAAATCTTATAGGGTATTCAACAAAAGAACTTTAGTCATTGAAGAAACCACACATGTTGTATTTGATGAATCTGAAAATTTGGAAGAGTTAAATGTTGTTGAAGAAGAGATTGAGGAAAACTCCCAAAAGATTAATAGATTAAATTTGGAATAAAATGTGGAAGAAAATTTTGAAAGAGAAAACCCTTTGCCTAGAGATTTGAGATTTTCTAAAAACCACCCAAGAGAATTGATTATAGGTGAACCTAGTGAGGGTGTTAGAACTAGGCGTGGATTAAACAAGGAAGTTAATCATTCAGCCTTTATTTCAACAATAGAACCCACTAATATTGATCAAGCACTTTCTGATGAATTTTGGATATTGGCCATGCAAGAAGAATTGAATCAATTTGTAAGAAATAAAGTTTGGGAATTAACCTCAAGGACAAAAGATCAAAGTGTTGTTGGAACCAAGTAGGTGTTCAAAAATAAAATGAATGACTCAGGAGTAGTCATTCGAAATAAGGCTAGATTAGTTGCTAAGGGGTATAATCAAATTGAAGGAATTTATTTTGAGGAGACCTTTGCCCCTGTAGCAAGACTTGAAGCAATTAGGGTTTTACTTGCCTTTGCCTGTTTTAAAGGTTTTAAATTGTTTCAAATGGATGTCAAAAGTGCCTTTTTGAATGGGGTTATTGAAGAAGATGTTTTTGTAGAACAACCTCCAGGATTTGAAAATTCAAAATACCCAAATCATGTTTTTAAATTAAAAAAGGCATTATATGGATTGAAACAGACACCTAGGGCTTGGTATGAGAAATTGAGCACCTTCCTACTTGAAAGATCTTTTGAAAAAGGAAGTGTGGATACAACTCCCTTTTTAAAGAAATTTGGAAAGGAAATACTCATTGTTCAAATTTATGTGGATGACATCATCTTTGGATCTTCAAATAAAAATCTCTGTGATGATTTTTCTAAAACAATGAGTAGTGAATTTGAAATGAGTTTAATGGGAGATTTAAATTACTTTTTAGGTTTTAGCATTAAACAACTTGAGGAAGGAACTTTTCTTAGCCAAACTAAATATATTAAGGACATCCTCAAGAAATATGAAATGGACAATGCTAAACCTGTTAGTACACCAATGAGTTCCTCAGTTCAGTTGGATAAGGACCTTAAGGGAAAATCTGTTTATCAAAAGAAATATAGAGGGATTATTGGATCTTTGCTTTACTTGACTGCTAGCCGACCAGATATTATGTTCAGTGTTTGCTTATGTGCTAGATTTCAATCAGATCCAAAAGAATCATATTTGACAGCAGTGAAAAGGATTTTAAGATACTTACTAGGAACTCAAAACTTAGGAATTTGGTATCCTAAGTTTAGCTCCTCATTTAAAATTGTTGGTTATTCAGATTCTGACTTTGCAGGTTGTAGAGTGGATAGGAAAAGTACTTCTGAAACATGTCAATTCATTGGAAATTCTTTAGTTTCTTAGTCCAGTAGAAAGCAAAATTCAGTAGCCCTATCTACTGCAGAAGCAGAATACATTGCATTAGGAAGTTGTGTGGCACAAGTACTTTGGTTAAAACAACAGTTGATTGATTTAGGATTATCTATAGGCACTATTCCAATTTATTGTGACAATACTAGTGCTATTTGCATTTCCGAAAATCCTATTCAACATTCTAGAACCAAACACATTGATATAAGGCATCATTTCATAAGGGATCATGTATCCAAGGGAGAAATTGAACTCACACATGTTTCAACTGAAAATCAACTTGCAGACATTTTTACAAAACCTTTAGCCTTTGATACCTTCAGTACTTTAAGAATAAGGCTTGGTGTTATTGATTTGAATGCCTAAACAAAATGTCTTTGCAACATTGATATTTATGTTTTCTAAGTTTATTTGTTTTTGTTTATTTTTGATTTTGTAATTTTTTTTGTGTTTTTGAATGAATTTGTTTTAGAATCTAATTTTTGTTTGTTTTCTGTGTTTTTGAAAGTTTTGTTTAATTTTCTTCAATTAAAATTCAAAAATTCAAAAATTGGTGGAAATCGTCCGGGACGGATTTTTTCGTACTGGACGATGTGTGGACAAGCCAGTTTGCGTGAATTTTGACCATTTTGAGAGCAGTTTTTAATTAGATCGTCTATACAATCTGACGATCGTCCAAGATGAAATTGTTTTTCTCAAACGTCGAGACGATTGAATGCAGCGGTTGAGTGGATAAGACAGTTTTAATTGTGAAGTTCGTCCGTACGAACTTTTGGTTCGTCCAGACGAACAGACGTCGTTTCATTGTAGGGGACGGTTTTCAACAGACATTAAAATGAATTAACTTTTTGATCGTCTATACGAAATATTTTTGTCTGTACGATCGGTCAAGTCAAAAAGCCTGTAAGAAGGGACGCATCGTAAATTGTGTTGATTACGAAAATCTATTACATTTTGGACGAATTTGATCGTCTGTACAAAATATTTTCGTCCAGACGAACGATAATTTTCGTCTAGGACGAACTATTTTCGTCCAGGACGAACGTATCGTTTTCTTTAAATATGAAGGCTTTCTAACTTAACAATCACACCTCCAAACTTCACTTTCAATCCCTTTCTACTTCAAATCGTCAATGGCCTCCTCAAACAAGAGACAAAAGGTGTTGGTGAAGAAACCCCATAGGAATGCCTCCGAAAACTTCCTGTCAAAAGCGAATGAGGAAACCTTTCCTCGTTTTGCATCTGCCAAAATAACTCCCTCTCGCATTTTAATTCAAAGCGAGATAAATTTTAAGGTAATGCACCTTTTTTCCTCCACCCAGTTTCAATTCATTCTTTCTCCCGTCCACTTCTACAACAAACAAACCTTTCACTATTTCCTAGCCAACATGAGTTTTAATTCTGATCACTCTTGCATAAGTTCTTTTGTTTTCGAACAAAAAGTTGAAATCACCAAGCATGACATTGGTGCCTTTTTGAGTCTAAGGACTGAAGGATATATAGCCCACACCCTAATGAGTGAAAACACATTCAAATGGCATGAAATCAATAATGTGATTAGACAAAGTAGCCTAACCTATCATGTTGCTAGAGTCTCCGGTATGACCAAAAATGCCCGAATCATTCAGCATATCCTTCGTTCTTCAATCATTCCTAAAGCTGGTGATAGGATCAATATTACCCCTCTCCTTTCTGTTCTAACCTTTTTGATTATGGACTGTCATCCTATCGACGAAGCCTAACTTATCATAGATCATCTCTATGGGCTTTCAGAAATAGGACATGCAGATCAGAAGAGAAAAAGGAACATCTCATTAGGACACTTAGATACATACATTTTGGAAAAAAAATACAACTTAGTGCATCCTGATGATGAATACGAAGAGCCAGTGTACTATAATGATGCTTCCTTCAGATTGCTTTTCAACGAGGAAAAAGGAAAAGCACATGCCAGTGCTTCAGAAGAAGAAGAAGAAGAAGAGCAAACTCCTGCACCTCAGTTAGATTATCAGAATCTGATTGAAAAATTTGATAGACTAGAGACTCATGTTGATCAAAGATTTAATCAACTTGATGCTCAACTTATGCAGCAACAACAAGACATTGGTAACATCAGAAATGAAGTACATGAAATCAATACCAATGTAATGTTGATGGCCTCCTACTTCAATCTTTTTGGCGGCATTCCTCCTCCTCCTCCAGAACAGTAGAGAATGAGAGATGAACTTCTTTGTGTTTGTTATACTCGTGTTTTGTTATAAATGTTTTGTTGTGTTAGTTTTTATTTTTAGTGTTTGTTTTTTGTTTGTCTTTATTTAAAAGTTCAATGTATTTTCTGAGTTGTTTTTGATATTATGAAATGAATATGTAATCCTTTTCATCAATATCAATGCATGTTGTACTTGATTTAAATTTGGTTTGTTTTTGAAATGTGATTAATTTTTATGAATTTCATTAGTATTATTTAATCTTAATAGTGCTTAAATTAGATTGTAATTTGAGATTAATTACATTAGAAAATCTAGTCTTTCTAAATTTAAAAGTTGTTTATAACTTGTTACAATTAGAACTTTTAAATTCATGTCTATTCATTTAGACTACATAAAAGCTAATATTATTATTGCAATTTAGATATTTTCTTATTTTGTATTTCTTTGCTCAAGTGATATTTATGCACTTAGAAATATTTGAAATTTTATATTATTGATTTTGGAAAGATTTGGTCTCAATTACTCTTGAAAATTGTACAAATAGTACAAAAATCAAAAGGAATGCGCAAAGGTTCGCAAATATGAAAAAGAGGCACAAAATTAGCCCAATATCAAAAGATGCACAGAAATGTGCTCAAAAATTTTGAAAAAGATGCGCAAAGTGCCACATGTGGTAATTCTCTTCTTTCCAAATTCTTTCAATCTCTTAATTCAAATTGATCTTATGTTCATTTATATTATATTGAACTTTGAAATATAAAATTTTTTTTACATCTCTCTTGTAATGATTTTCTATATTCGAATGTCTAAATTGAATCATGTCTTTAATAAATTCTTCTTACTTACAATGTTATATCACTTTTTAAATTTTATGAATTTCTATGATTGACCTAATGTTTTTAGTTTTAAATTGCATACCTTATGTCAATCACCATTTAGATTAAATTTTCAAATGAATTTCATACAATTATTTACATTTCTCGTCTATTTCTTCTTCACTTTTTATTGTTGTCAAAAAGGGGGAGAAATTATTGTGTTTGTATGTTTTGTTTATGTGGTCTTGTTTTGTAGTTTGTTATTAAATTTTTTTTTTTTGAAAAAAAAATTGTGTTTTATGGTTCAAAATGCCTCCTTATTTTCATATATACATCAATTCAGGGAGAGTTTAGGAGATTGGTTTAAATTGAAATCATACAAACAATAATGGTTTTGCCATCATCAAAAAGGGAGAGATTGTTAAGATAGTTGCTATTTGCATGCTTTACATTTTTGCAACTTATGCAGTTTTGATGATTCCAAACATTATTATTCAAATGTGTAGTTATCTCCTAACAATTTTAGAAGAATTGTATTTGCTCTTGTGTGTACTAACATTTCAGAAAAAATGAACTCCAGACTATGAAGACTTCAAATTAAATTCAGCATGAAATACTTTGTAAAATTTGAAGCTTGCACTTTTCTTAAAAATCAAATTGAAAGGGAGTGATTGTAATTTGAGTGAATAAAAACATACACACACACATAAGGAGATCATATAAAATTTATACTGATCGTACGGGATGATATCAGTTCGTACTGGACGATCAGACAGTTATCTCCTATAGAGTACATGAAATGAATAGGAACTTGCTCAAAAAATTCTTTCTAAGTCTTATTCGTCCAGGACGAAATTAATTATCGTCCAGGATGATTTGTTCTCTATAAAATTTTCATCCAGACGAATTTAAATTATTGTCCATGGCGATTGGTCCTCTGGAAAAGTTTCGTCCAGACGAAATTAAATATTGTCCAGGACTATCTGGTCTCTGGAAAATTTTCGTCCAGACGAAAATAAATTATCGTTCGTGGCGATTGGTCCTCTGGAAAATTTTCGTCCATAAGAAGTTAAGAATCGTCTAGGACGATCAGTTCTCTATAAAAATTTCATCCAGACAAACATATTCTCGTCCAAACGATTAACCAACTTAGAACAGTTTTCAGTAGTTTCTAGAACCGACCTTGTAATAACTGTTCGTACCGGACGAATCTAGTTCGTACGGGACGAACCTAGTTCGTACGGGACGATCCGCTGTACAAAGACATTTCGTACACATATTCAAATAGGGTCGTTTCAAATCGTTTAAGTAAAATCGTCCAGGACGATCCACGATCGTACAGGACGATCCACTGCGTACAGAATTGAAAACTTGCAGTTTTTGGGCGGTTTTTCTTATCTTTTGTATAAATAGTCCAAATTAGACTGTCACCCTATCTTTTTGTCATTTGATCTTCGTGCATCTTGAGAGAATAACCAAGGAGAGAGTGGAAGAGAGCATTCAAGGGAGGATTCCTACCACTAAAGCGAGAAGGCTTCACTTGGATTTCAAAGGTAAGAGTCTCTACTTGTGAATTGGGATTACTTCACTCCATTCTTTCTTCCTTCTAGATTCTTGTGAGAAGATCTGTCAAGGAGATCCGGTTCTCTACTGACACTTGGAAAGTGTGAACAGATGAAGGGTTCGCTTCCTACACTTAGAGAGTGTGAACAGCCGAAGGGTTCGCTTCCTACACTTGGAGAGTGTGAACAGCCGAAGGGTTCTCTGCCTACACTTGGAGAGTGTGAACAGCCGAAGGGTATTCTGCCAACACTGGGGATAGTGTGAAAGGATGGACGGTCCTCTGCCTACACTTGGAGAGTGTGAACAGCCGAAGGGTACTCTGCCAACACTGGGGATAGTGTGAAAGGACGGACGGTTCTCTGCCAACACTGGGGATAGTGTGAAAGGACGAACGGTTCTCTGCCGCACCAGGGAGTGGTGAAAAGAGTGTGTTGTAAAGGCTTCTCCGCCTTGCTGTGGGTGCAAAAGGAGAGTCACTATTGGTATTAGGCAATACTCAGAGGGTGCCTCTGGGAGTGGATGTAGGTCTGGTTTTAGACCGAACCACTATAAATCTGGTGTCATTTACTTTACTGTTTTTACGTTTTTGCACTTTAATTTTAGTTTTAAAAACTCTGTGGTTGAAAAATAATTTCTATAATAATCTAAAAGAAACATTTTTATTTCGGTTCAACATAATTTTAAAAAGGGGACTTAAATTTTTAAACTACCAATTCACCCCCCCCCCTCTTGGTAGCCTTGGGACATTCACTTAGGCTTAACAATCTAATTACTAGACTCAACAATCCAAACATAAATTCTTATAGGAATTATCCAAGCCACACGATCTTTTTCACACACTTAAATGCTTGCTAGGACAACCAACTTAGCTAAGGCTACGCTGGTGCTTTTTTGTGGTTTGATTGCGGGTGTCTTGCCTAGAGGGCACCTATGTTTATCTGCTTATTTTTTTGCAAATCATAGCATGCATATTTATTTTTTGTTAGTGAACCAGAGTGCGAAGTGAATAAGTGAGGGCCATGTACTTTACTTTTCTGTCTTTACTTTCCTGCATTTATAATTGTTCACAATGCACTCATCGCATACATAATTATATAACTATTTTTATTTACTTTTTTTTACTTTCCTGTAAAGTAGAATATTCCTAGGGACTGATGTACCTATAAAGAGAAATGTAAAGTTTAATTTCCTAGATTTTTATATATAGATTGAGTTTGTAAAGTGTCTTGAGTCTATAAAAGAATTAAAAATGATTGCTTATATACATACAAATGAGGCTCCAAAAAGTAATATCCCCCTCAAGAGGATGTTCCTTTTTGGAATTCCATAGAAGACTTGAAGCCTGAAGACTATAAGTAGTTATATTTGATTCTACTCTCTTATAGGCTTAGAACCTAGGTTTGCTGTTGATGGTGCCTGACCATCTTTACTTTATTATAGACCCTGGGATGTAATCTGTAAATTTTATATTAATAAAATCAGCTCTTTTATAAATGCAATTGTTCATGCGATATTAGCATATGAGTAGATTTTCAGTTTTTGTAAGCATATCTTATTGCATTAGATTCAAATTCTTTAACCATTCCTTGATTCCTAGGATAGAGCTATATTAAATCTTGCATTCATCAGTGATTATTTTAATTAGGATTGTTAGCTGACAACCCACTCTAGGCATATGGTAAGTTCAAAATATATACACTTTCTCCTTGCACTTTCTAGAATTTATAATCAAATCTGAATCTTTTAAATTTAATGTTAGAAATTATTATCTAAAGCCTAAGCATGAAAATTTAAATTAGCCCAAATAATTCCTTAGACTTATATATAAATTTTGAAATTAATTAGTCTTCATTTAAATCGAAAGTATTCTCTTAGGAGAAGTAATTAACTATAGGGGCTTTCCCCTATAAGAAGTCTAGATCGCAGAATAATCTAAACCCTACTGTTGTAGTTTCCTTTCTAAGGTAGGGGAAAGATCTATGAACGTAGATCATGCTTTATCTATATTTTAAAATTTATTTTTACAATCAAAGGATATGTATATAATTGATTTACTTTCACAAGCAGGTCAAATATCTTCTATATTTAATTAAGGAAATAAAATCATAATTTTATTCTTCTAATCAGAATAATAGGAGAATATGTTTATCATCCTTTGGGATGATTTATACATTCCCTATGCTGCATCTGATTAGGAAAATAAATTATATCTTTCTCTCTTTCAAATCGATAGAAAGACATCAGTCTACCTTTCGGGATGGTACAATGTTCAACTATGTTGATTTAATCAAAAGAAAACATTAAAGTTCAAAAAAAGAAAATCGTGTGGGAACAAAGAGCATCTTTCAAAACAAATAAATAAATTTTCTCACAATGACCAGTCAAGTAATTCTCAATTTCTTTTATATCAAGAATTTCTACATTAAAATTTGACTTCTTTTTTATCATGATTTTAACCAAGCTCAATCAATAAAATCCAAAATTATATTCAAATCCAAAATTCTAAACCAAAATTTAAAGTCAAAGGTCAAGTCATATGGCCCATTTTAGGTAATTTTTTAATATCCTCAAAATTAAATTAAATAACTCCCAATTCATGATTTATTAATTGAATATTCATTATGGATAGCCCTAGGGTTAACCCTCTAAATTTGAGGTTATTTGAAAACCTCTAATCCCAAAAACTCAATTGAAATTCAAAGGCCATAAAACCTTTAAATATTTACAATCTATGTCATTGAACCTTGCATCTTGTGGATTTTGACCTTGGGAACTTCTCCAAAACCTTTGAACATATCCATAACCCTTCTTATGACATTTTAAGCACAAAACTATACTTGGGTTTACCCAGATTGACCTAGAGTTGACAATGGGCCCAAATGACCTCTTCTAATGCATACTAAACCTCTTCTAATACATGCTAAGAAACCCAAGATGGCTTAACCATATCATGCAAAGAAACCTCTTCTAATGCATGCTAAACACCTTTAATAATACATTGAACTCAAATCCAGGTCTTGGTCATGCATTGTTGACCAAGTCAACTCATATTGACCAAAAGACCCTTTTAGGGTCTAATTGGGCTTTTGAAGCCAAATGGTCATTCTATAGCATGAGACCACTTCCATTGGTCTCAAATCGCCAATATAAATCTATTGGCACAACTCTAATTCTTGGTTAGACCTGGTTGATCAAGTCAATTATAATTGATTAGATTAACCATTAATCATAACCTCATAGGTTAAGTATACTTCCTAGCTTAGTGCATTAACCCTTTTGAACCCAGTCATGATTCAAATATCTTTAATAGGAGCATCATATATCAAATCTTACATCACTGACTCCCTTAGCCAATGATTGGCGAACATGATCGAGTTGAGCTAGCTTAAGCTAGCTCAGTTGGTCATGCATATTAATTGTAATCCAACTCCAAATGATCTCTATTCTTAATCAAACTTCATTGAACACCACTCCTAGTGAAATGCCCCTAATTGATCACCCTCACACAATTAATAGTTGACTTGGTCAACTAAACCCAAGCATGGCAAACTTGATCTATTTTGGTTAAATCATCATATGTAATCCAATCAAGCTTTTTAAATACTCAAGAATATTTCTTTGCATGATTTAAACACATATAAACCTACCATGAGTCACATCATGATTGGTTTGACCAAGTCAACACACTGAATTTAGTCAAACCCATTCACATATCTATTTTACATTTAAACATATATTTCATCACTTTAAGTATGCCCAAATCCATTCAATTAGCTCTTACACATCTCCCTAAGTTTATTATGAGTCCACCATTAATTGATCTGACTTGGTTAACCTATAAGCTTTGGTCAAAATCCTCACATAAACTCTCCACTCACCTAAAATTTAATCCTATTTCTCCAAGAATCTTCAAATCCACCTCATTAGCTCACTATACCCCTTTAGGTGCCACCTCAGCACCCTTGATTAGGTTGATCAGTCAAACAATCAACAAAGTCTTCTAAATGGCTTTATATGGTTAAACTTCTTCCCCATTTCCCTCCAACTACAGGAAATTCAGGAATTACTAGCGATCCTATAGCCGCAGGTAATACTGGTAGCTTATCCGGCGGTTCTACCGCAAGTATTAACTGGCAATTTAATTGGCGGTGTTTAATAAACCACAGTCTGAATTAGTTGCGATTTAATAATGGTGGGCTATGGCACCGGTTTAATTTTATACTGGGGAATTTACCTGTGGCTTGGGCTGCTAGTTTTAAGCAAATTTTTTGGTGGTCTAAACCGCAGGAAAACTATCAAAAAATTCCCTAAAATTTGCCATCCCGAGCCTTCCGCTTCATTTCCTCTCATTCTCTCTTCTCTCGCTATAGATGCTCACCCCAATTCCGACATCAAAGCACGACTTCTCTCGATCGATCGAGCCTCTTGTGCAAGACTTTAGCCATTGAAAACCTCCCTATAACCTAAGATCTCGCCCCCACTCAGGCATTAGAGCACGGCCGCAATCCACCCATGAAATCGTCGTTCGAACGGTATATAGGTTATGCATTTTTTTTTCAAAAAAGTGCTATTTGGTGGTTTGAACAAGTTTTTTCTTATTTCTCTTGGATTAAATCTAGGATTAGCATTAAATCCATTTCTTTTTGCTTTACTCATGGATGTTCTCACTAGACATTTATAAGAGGATGTACCTTGGTGTTTGATTTTTGCTCATGATATTCTTCTTATTGATTTTTGCCAATCAAGTCATTAAATAATAATGCACATTTTAGATATCTTGTGGTTATTATTCATAGTGATCATGAAATATATTGGGATATTATTAGTAGAATTAAAGTTGGATGGTTGAAGTGAAGTAATGCATCAAGTTTTGTTAGTGGAGGAATGCAATGCTTTATAGAGCATAATTTTTGCCATTAAAAGAGAAACATAATAGTTAAGTGTTACTGAGATGAGAATGCTCAGGTGGATGAGTGGACTTACTCTTAGAGATCAGACATGAAACGAGCATATCCAGGAAAAGGTTGGAGTAGTTCTAGTGACATATTGGATTAGGGAGAGTCGCCTTAAATGGTTGGTGAATAAGCTGAGTTTAGGTATTAAGCTGCATGATGTTATTTATGTCTTATATAGCTATAAAATCACTAACAAATCAACTTGAGGTGAAGCACTATAAGAGAATTTTCATTTTAATTTTAACTTATGAGCAATACTAAAAATTTACTTTCAAAATTTTCATTTATTTTATTGTCAAATGGAAATGAGATTGATATGGTAGAAAACCAAATTTTAACAAAGCTATTCTTTCTAATCACAAAGAGAGTGGTGGAGCTTTCAATGGGAATAGGAAGTCTAACTTATAATGGAGATTTGAATGATCTTAAAGGTTGACTAATCTAAGAGAAAATCCTAGCAAGAAGCATTATGATGGAAGAAGCACACTTCACCATCCTTATATCTTTCACCAATTCTGATCTAAGTAAAAGTTCACAAAACACTAAAAGTTCACTAAAATTTTATCAATATTGATTATCTTTTCAGTATTATAAGATATCCAACTCTATTTTCCATTCAATTTTAGGCTTATCTAAATAAGTTTCCAGTTCCAACTACCAAAGCATGCTAACTTCAATTCAAATAAAGTACACTTGTTCAAAAGTAAAGAATATACACTTATTCAGGTTTTATATATTCTCATAATTAATTTCATAACTTTGTAGGGAAACATTTGCTTTAAAATCCAAATGAATATCCAAGAAGAGAGATATTAGATGTACAACATATTATTACCGGGTCAAAGAGGATTGATAGATGAATTCATACAGAGAGTTGAGATTTTTATTGAAGTTGCATCTCAACTACCTTCCTTTAAGTTTGATGGAAAGTTTAGATGTCCATGTTCAAAGCACAAAAATCAAGTATTCCTCAAACCCGAAGATGTTTAGGTTGATTTATATCCTAGGGGAAAGTTCACAAAACACTAAAAGTTCACTAAAATTTTATCAATATTGATTATCTTTTCAGTATTATAAGATATCCAACTCTATTTTCCATTCAATTTTAGGCTTATCTAAATAAGTTTCCAGTTCCAACTACCAAAGCATGCTAACTTCAATTCAAATAAAGTACACTTGTTCAAAAGTAAAGAATATACACTTATTCAGGTTTTATATATTCTCATAATTAATTTCATAACTTTGTAGGGAAACATTTGCTTTAAAATCCAAATGAATATCCAAGAAGAGAGATATTAGATGTACAACATATTATTACTGGGTCAAAGAGGATTGATAGATGAATTCATACAGGGAGTTGAGATTTTTATTAAAGTTGCATCTCAACTACCTTCCTTTAAGTTTGATGGAAAGTTTAGATGTCCATGTTCAAAGCACAAAAATCAAGTATTCCTCAAACCCGAAGATGTTTAGGTTGATTTATATCCTAGGGGATTTATTTCAGACTACTGGATTTGAACCTTACATGACAAGTACGAGTCACACATAGATATTCATATCGGTCCATCCACAGCTTTTGAAATATTTAATGAAGATGAAATGAGTGGACCGTATTAAAAACTTATTTTTGATATAGTAGGTCCTACTTTAAGGGCTAGTGTGAAAGAGCCACAAAATGCAGAAATCAAAAAATTCTTTGAGTTACAACATGCAGCTTTAAAACTAATTTGGGATGGTTACAAAACTCATTCAAAATTATTAATTGCAGTGAGGATTCTAAGTATCAAAACTGAATATAATATTCTTCGTTATTGTTTCAATGACATCATTGATCTTCTCAAGAAATCTAATCCAACAGACAATTTAGTTCTCTTATATTTGTATCAAACAAAGAAATTAGTATCCAAGTTGGGTCTCACTATTATAAAAATTGATTATTATATCAATGGATGTATGTTATACTATAATGATGATGCAATAAAAGTTTATTATCACACCTATAACACCCCTCAGTTTAAGCCACCATCAGGAAAATAATGCCGTCAAAAGAAAGATAGTCCATATTCCAGTTTATTTTATTTACCAATCATTCCAAGACTTTAGTAGCTCTATGCCTCAATGAGTTCAGCAGGTCATATGTGATGGCATAAGGATAAATTAGAAAATAGAGGTGCTTTTTTCTCATTCATCAGATGCTGAAGCATGGAAAATTTTTTATTGAGCACATGCTTCATTTGTTGTTGAACCACACAACATAAGGTTAGGATTATATGCCGATGGTTTTATCCCATATAGTCAAGCAGTTACATCATATTCTTGTTGGTCAGTTATACTGATACCATACAACCTTCCACCAAGGATGTGTATGACTACCCCGTACATATTCTTAACACTTATAATACCTGTACCACATAATCCAAAAATAAAAATTGTTATTTTTTTGCAACATTAATTATTGATCTCAAGTTATTATTAGAATAAGATGTTCTCACATATAACATCTCAACAAAACAAAATTTTCTCATTCGAGCTACATTGATTTGGACCATTGGCAATTTTTTAGCTTATAATATATTGTCTGGTTGTAGCACAATAGGAAAATTAGCTTTTTCTTACTGCATGAATAATATTAATGCTTTCACAATAAAACATGGAGGGAAAAATACATAATTTGATTATCATTATATGTTCCTACCTACCATTATCCATTTAGCAAGAATAAGAAATCATTCATTAAAAACATATATGAGAGGTTACCTCCTCAACCCAGATTAACTGGTGTTGATGTACTATAGAAACTATATGACTTTTCATAAATTATTTATTTTCTAATATTATCAGAGTCTAAATTTTTAGGATATGGTGTTCAACATAATTGAATTAAAAAAATATATTTTTTTTGGACATTACCATATTGGAGAATAAACTTGATAAGACATAATTTAGATGTTATGCATATTGAGAAGAACTTTCAGGATAATATTTTTAAAACAACTATGAATGTTAAAGATAAAAATAAAGATAATGGCAAAGCAATGATGGACATTATAGAGTATTATAGATAAAAAAAATTAGAGTTAGTAATAACCACTAACTGTGAAATAATAAAGCCTAAAGCACCTTACTTTTCACGTTAGAGCAAAAAAGATCAATATGTCAATAGTTTAAGGGTTTAAAAATGTCTTATGGTTATGGATCAAACTTAAGCTGGTGTGTTGACCTGAAATCAAATTTAAACTAAAAAGTCATGATTATTATATAATTATGGAGGTTCTCCTTTCAATTATAGTATGTATGTTACCAGATTACATATCGAATTCGTAGATTAACCTTAGTATTTTCTTCAAAGACCTATATTCATCTAAACTAAGTGAAGATGCTTTACGGAGGAGTGAGGAGAACATACCAATTCATCCTCTGTAAGTTAGAAAAAAAATTTCCATCAAATTTTTTTGGTTCTATAGAATATCTTCTAGTCTATCTACCTTATGAAGCTATAGTTGGTGGACCTATACAATATTATTGGATGTAACGTTTTGAGAGTTAAAATATATTTTTAATAAGTTTTAAATATTTTTGAACAAGTTAAAAATATATATTTACTAACTTGATAATTATAATTATTAAATAGATATTTGAACAAATTAAAAAAATATGTTAAGAATAAGGAAGTATATATGAAGTATATTGGTATATTGGTCTCAAGAAATAATATATGAAGTATATTGGTCTCAAGAAACTACTCACTCTGCTCCTACTACTTTGAGCCCCATGTAAGGAGACAAGAATAAAGATTAGTCATAATATGGACTTTGATTTAAAAGAACAATCACAAGTAGCACTATCAGTTTTTAGAAGTCATGGAAAGCCTAGTGGCAAAGATGTTGAATGATTTTTCAATAATTTAGAAATCAAAATAATGACTTTATTTGTGTTATTGAACTATGAAGAAGTCCAACCAATCTTAGAGTAAGTTTTTCCATAATGAGCACAATGAGTAATATTTATTTAAAATACTACAGTATTATTCGGATGATTGTCATCAGGTATTTCATAAGTAATTTGCCTCTGATAGATTCTATGGATATTGGACAAGTTGTTGCAAATGAATTTCCAACTTGATTTAGATTTTATGTGAGCTCTTAATTTTCAACATTTTTATTTGAATTATATTTTATTTAACACTAAAGACCCTAACATTTAAAAATTTTCTTAGCTACATAACCCTATTAATAATTATTTTGATAAAGGTTTACAAGCACATCATGGGGCTCAATACAAAAAGTAAAAACCTAGCCAATATATATATTAAGTGGGTTTATATTTCATACCAAGTCATAGAGTGAAGAAAGAAAAACTAAAAATTATGAAGTATGTGTTAGAGGGAACACTCATGAAGAAGATGAGTGTGATTATTATGGTATTTTAAATGAGATTCTTAACCTGGAGTGCCTAGGCGAAGATGAGAATTTTGAATGTTTTTTTAACTGTTAATGGTATGATCCAGTACAGAATAGAGGCACAAGGGTTCATGATGCGTATTGTTTAGTAGACATAAAATATGGTAAAAGATACGGGTAGTTTGATCCTTTTGTGTTAGCAAGTCAAGCTATTCAAGTTTATTTTAGTAAAGATCTTAGTGATCGTAGGGATAAACAAGATTGGCTAGTAGTTATAAAAATAAAAGTACATGAGATAATTAATCAATAATACGTTATAATAACTACACATCAAGATGATGAGATATCAAATTATAGGTCTATTAAAATTGAGAAGATGCAAACTACAAGCCATAGCATTGAAATAAAGTTAGAAGATGTGAATAGTTTAACTAGCTCATCAATTGAGAACGAAGACAAAAGTGAAGATATCCTAGAAAGAAATAAAAATATTTCTGATTTTAAGTAATATTTATATTTTAGAATTGTAGTTTTTATAATTTAGAATTATAGTTTTTATAATTTAGATTTATAGTTTTTATAATAATTTTGAGTAATTTTTGGACTTATAGAATTATATTTTATTGAAATCAAGTTAGTAAATATATTATTCTCTAACTTAATGTCTCTTATCAAATCTATTTTGAATGTTAATCACTATTGTGTATTCTATAATTCTTTACCTTAAATTTTTTTTAAAAAAAGTTGCGTGTTGTGAAAGTTCATTAGGGATGATAAGTCCTAAGAACTAGCCCGAGGCTAACCAAGAGGGGGGTGAATTCGTATTTTAAAAAATTTTCTTAGTAAACCACAACAATCATAAAACAAAATCACTGTAGAAATTAGAGTGCGAAAACTAAATAAATGCGGAAGCAAAATAAATAAAGACCACACCAGATTTATAGTGGTTCGGTCAAACCTTGACCTACGTCCACTCATTGGAGGCACCCTTCGAGTATTTCACTAAACTAAGTGTCTCTCCTTTAGCCCCCACAGCTAGGCGGAGAAGCCCTTATAAAATAACTTCCACCTTCCCCGGTGTGGAGGAGTCGTCGGGTCCTTTGACACCAAAGAGATCTTCTTCTTTGGTGAACTTCCCTCAAGATAAGTCTTGAATCTGACAATATTAAGGTGCAGGCTTGCCGGAGCAACCGTATGGAATCCCCCTCCACACTCCCTTAGTCCCCCTCACAAGATCTTCTCCCTCTTAGACTTCACCCATTCCTCACTCCCTTTCAAGCTCTCTTTTCAACTTCCCTCCAAAAGAACAAAGCTAAAATGGCTGCCAAAGACACTTACAAAGTGCCTTGTTAAAGCTTTAAATAGAAGATATCAAAATGAGCTCATTAATATAACTTATCGACTTTATCATCCAGGCCGATAGGAATATTGTCCTGGACGATCAGTACAAATTAAGCTCAATCAGCCCGGGACGATTTGGGACGATCAGAAGAAAATTAGTTACATCATCCGGGCCGATACAATATCGTCTTAGCTGTTTAGTTTAAAACCGAGTTCAATCATCCTAATCATCGCCCTGAATCAAAGCTGGTCGATGTCAATCGTCCACGACATCGTCCTGGCCGATCCTGCGATCATCCCAGACAATGTGATCGAATCAATTAGCCTTTAATGCTTAATAAAGATATCAGATTAATTTAGGCATAATTAAGTTTGATCGTCCTAGATGATGTGGATATCATCCTGGCCGATTTCCTAAAATAAAGAATATCTAAACTGATCATGGCGGCTGATTCTTTCTTAATTGAGTCTATTGTCCTGGCCGATATAAATATCGTTCAGGCTGATCGACTTAATGGCGGCTTTCTTAATGAGGATGCCCTAATTAAGGTTTCTGCTTTTGAACCGATCATCCAGGCCGATATAAATATCATCCCGAACGATGTTATTAAAAACAGTAAACTCTAGGGAACAGTTAGAAATCTTTTAAGGTGCGTGTGTGCGAAGTTACATAGCTTCGGGAGCCACACAATTATAAAAGACTCAAGAAAGGAAAAAAGGGTACAAATAGATTCAGACCTAGTTTACGCAATCCTGAGCTGATTCCAAATTACAGTCTGATCTTGTGGACCTGAAATGTTAGTAGACAAGGCAGTTGTAGAGACATAAAAGTGTTTGCTATCATCAAAATCATAAACCATGAAAATAGATCCGCAACATGTTGGACCTAGTAGACCTAAACAACCTGATGAAAGTGTATGGTAGAGATCTGTTCCACCAATTATATCATCATCACCACCATCCAGGACTCAGCAGTAGTCCCCTAGTGAGTAGGGTTAGGGCCAATCAAATCCACCTGTTGTTAGTGTACTAACACCCTTTCTTGGGTACTTCCCTCCTCCATCGATGAGTCATCAATTTCCTTCTCCAGATCAGGAATATATATTTTCCATTCTATCCATATTATCCCGACCAGCATCATAAACTAGTCCATCCACCATCCCTTACCCTCCTTACCCCCACCCATATTATTACCCATATCCAGTGCAGCCATAACACAATGGACCATCTACACCAGAAGAGATTGGTGCTGGGGATTCTATAGTTGCAGTAGATAAGCATCTATACATTGAGCCTAAGGGTGATACGTAAGTTTAGTTTATTTTATTAAGTTTATTATAAGTTGATATATTATATGTTATTGACAAAAAATTTAACCTACAGCTTTAATCCATCAAGGCCACCTTCCCATAAGATTTGGGATATCATAAGGAGCAAATATGATGCTCCTTACATATCATGGAAGAAGATCTCAAAGGAAATTAGGGATATGTGATTAAGAGAATTTCATATATAATTATTTGGTATGAATTAAAATATTTGATTTAATTTATATTAATATTTTTTGTTATGACTATATTTTTTAATAGAAAGATTTTAGATGGTTGCCTGAGCATAGCACGAGGATCAGAATAAATTTTTTAGAGGAAAGGATTGACCCATGTTAGGGACATATTCACAAACATTAGAAAGTCCGGGAAATGTCTATTATGGATTGGAGAGGGTGTATGGTCATATCTAAGTAGAGCTTATGGGAGCTTTGAGTTCACAAAAAAAAAAAGAGAACATAATAAGAATAACATAGTATCTAATTATAGGGGGTTTAGGAAGCTCCCATCATACTGGTGGATTGTTCCTCATACGGAACTATAGATGATGACTGGTAAAAGCTTTAAATTAGTTTAATAAATTTATATATTATTTTAAATTATCTTATATTTTTAGAAAGAGTTTCTTGGTTGGGAGCCAATACCACTGGAGTTACATACGATGACTCACCAACATTAAGCTGACCATCAGTGGGTTGATGAAAAGGCTAAAAAAGCTCATGTGAGTATAATTATTTGGAGTTTGGGAATATAAATTTAATATAAAAAACTCATTCTAATATCAATATATTTTATGGATTTATTCTTGTAGGATTATTTTGTATAAGCTCAGGAAAGTCGTCAGTCTAATGGTGAGGGGTCATCTTTAGGATTGACCTAGTATTATCTAAGTATCATACATGGTTAGATGTTATTGGAGGAAGGCAGAGGGGGAGGGTATATGGCTTGGGTTCACAAGGCTATGCTTATGAGGGCAGTTCACCCACATCATCATTTTATGATCCTAGTGGAGTTAAAGAAATTGTATGCTAGAGGGTTGTAACACTGACGAGAGAGATTAACAAGATGAGAAAGATTCAAAATGAGATGCAAGTAGAGCTACAAGCCTATAAAGATGAAAATTAAAAGAAGAAATAGCAAGAGCAGCCATATGCATCACCAAATAATGAAGACGCGGAGGATGATTAGTACTCTTATTTGTTTGATGAACTTATGTGTGAAATTATTTGGTTTAAACATTTGGCTTGATGAACTTGTTGTGCGAAAGTGAGGACATGAACATGCTATTGTGGATTTATTTATTATCAAACTTTATTTGTTTATTAGATTTGATGAGTTTATTTGTTTTGATGAACTTTGTAGACTTTATTTGCTTATTGTGGATTTCATTTCAATGTTATATATGTTAATTTTGCAGACTTTATAATACTTGTGATTGATTATGTGGATTTCATTTCATTTTAATGATAATATGAGGATTTCATTTCATTTCAATGAATTTTGTAGACTTTATAATAATTGTGATTGATTATAGTGGCGTGTTGCCCATATTTATGATAGTTGTTTTCTATTATATGTAGGTTTAGAGTAAAATTCAGTAAATATAAAGGGGAGGCTGTAATTTTTTTTAAATGCTACAGGTTTCAAGAGTCCAACCAGCGGTTTAGCCACCAGAAACCTCGATACTGGATAGCTTATTATAGTCATCGGAAGTTCACTAAAGCCGCTGGTAATTACTAGCGGTATACTAGCGGTGGTCTGTGGTCCACTGGTGGTGATCCGATGATTTGGCCGCCATTAACACTAGCGGTTTTGATAGCCGGTACGTCGCTGGTGATTAACCAATGGTCACCGCCACTATGACCGCCAAAAATTACCGGCTATCTTTGCCGCTAGTGATTAAAACTGTCAAAAATAGACCGCCAGAATTAGTTTCCTATGCGATTTGTTCCGACGGCTTTTGGACCACTGAAAAACCACCGGTAATTTACTAAACCAAAGGAAATCTTAGATAGACCACCGAAAAAAATTGCCGGTAAAACTTGAATTTCTTGTAGTCCTAATATGTTTGCATGAGTTTTATTAGCCTACTAAATGCCCTCTCAGCAAACCCAATCAATTGGCTTAGCCAAATTACCAAAAAGTGGTCCCCTCTCCCATGGAGACACCTAATGGAAAAATGGCTTAGCCAGCCCTTCCCTCTGCCTCCCAACCTTTAAGGGCATGTGTAGGGAATATAATGAAGGATTCTGATTATTCCAAGCCATCCTAAAAAAAAAAAAAAAAAAAAAACTTAGGGATCAAATATTCAAAAATACCTTAAATCCTTCATTCAACGATAACTCTGCAAAAAAAAAAAAGCTCTCTCTCCAACAAAACTCTCATTTTATTTTGGCCCAAGAGAACCTCCTCTATCTTTTTTTTAGCTCAAATACATTAGTGAAAGGAAGCCACCAATAATCTATTCCATCAAAGCCCCCTAATCATTGATCCAAGCCATTTCATCCTTCGAGCTCGTTAATGAAGTTGTGCTAGAAGTCTCAAGGATCACAACAAGCCAAAGTTTGGTTATTTTTTTCCATTAAATCTAGGTAAATCATAAACCCTAGTTTATGACACTTAGATTTAAATAACTTTCTAATAAGCACATTTCACAACATAAAACCTCTTTCCCATGCTTTTTTTTCACTCAAAGAAGCTCTATATAAAATTTTGTCAAGTTTGATCCTAGTGTTTCAAAGAAAAAAGAATTCTTTTTCTATTAAAGCTTCATAACCTATATTCTAATTATACAAAATTTAAACCATTGATCTCTTAATCAACGGTCCAGATTTGGTCATTCTACATTTTATTCAAACCGCGTGGTGCTCCTGATTATTCAAATCTTTGTCTAACGACATCTTAGCTGCTCATTTCAAATGGTGAGCCATTAATGGGCTCCACGACATTGCTAACATGGGTCAAGAAACAAAGTCACATGTGTTGTAGATCTGACTTTTTGGATTTGAATTTTGATGATAGCAAATATTCATGATTTTCTATGACTGCCTTGCCTACTAACTTTTCAGGTTTACAAGATCAAGTGCAACTCAAGTCAGCTCAAGATTGGGTAGATTAAGTCTGATTCAATTTGTATCTTTACCCTTTCTTGAGTCTATGTGGTTCCTGATGCTGAGAATTTCTAGCTTAGAGTTTACAGATTTTGGTAACATCAGCCCGATATTTATATCGGCCTGGACGATTGGTTCAAAAATAGAAACCCTAATCAAGGCATCATGTTTTAGGTAGCTGTCATAAAGCACATCATCCTGGATGATTTTGTATTGGCCTGGACGATAGGCTCAAATCAAAAAAAATCTGCCACCAAATCGTTTTTGGAATTACTTATTTTTGGACGTCGTCCCGGGGATCAGCCTGGCCTATCTTGTCTGGCTGATCCAACTCAATTTTTCCTAAATAAATTTTATAATTAAGGAAATCAATTAATGGTGATTTGCATGATCACATCGGCCGGGCCGATCATAGAATCGACCAGGATGATTTGATATAATCCAGCCTCTATTCATGGTAATATTTAGGATGATTTTCCTCTGATTTGAACTAATCATCCAGTACGATATCCTATCGGCCAGGACGATATCCTATCTGGACGATATGACCAAAAATCTTCTGATCATCCATAACCGACCGGGCTGATTGAACATAATTTACGCTGATCATCCAGGCCAATATTTATATCGGACTTGATGATAATGTCAGCAAGTTGCATTAATGAGCTCATTTAGAGCTCTTCTATTTAAGCTTTGACAAGACACTTGGTAAGTGTCTTTAGAAGCCATTATAGCTGCATTCTTTTGGAGGGAACTTGAAGAGAGAGCTTGAAAGGGAGAGAGGAAACGGTGGAGTTTGAGAGAGGGAGAAGATCATTAGAGGGGGTTTCAAGGGAGAGTGGAGGGGGATTCCACACGGTTGCTTTGGCAAGCTTGCACTTTAGTACCGTCAGATTCAATGCTTATCTTGAGGGAAGTTCATATAAGAAGAATATCTCTTTTGTATCAAAGAACCCGGCTACTCTACCTCACCGGGGAAGGTGAAAGTAATTTTGTAAGGGTTTCTCCGCCTAACTGTGGGGGCTAAAAGAGAGATACTTAGTTTAGTGCAATACTCGGAGGGTGCCTCTGAGGAGTGGACGTTGGTCATGATTTGATCAAACCACTATAAATCTGCTGTGTTCTTTCCATTATTATTTCCGCATTTAACTTCTGCATGTTGATTTTTTTGTAGTGAATTTTGGTTTGATTTGAGTTTTATTTTAAACATATTTAAAATACCATTTCACATCTCTCTTAATTAGTCTTGGGCTAGTTCATAAGGGGCCTAACATCTCTATCAAACTTTCAAGTGGTATCAAAGCGGGATTCATAAAATAAGTTTTTGAAAACTTTTAAATTTTGATCCATGGCTAATTTTTGTAATCATAATATTGTGGAAGGTTATTCAATCACCAGACTATCTTGGTTTGAAAATATTACTTTTGATTTTTAGAAGATTCGCATGTCTACCTTCTTGCAATCAATTGATTTTCATATGTAGCATATAATTTTAGCTGGTTATTCTTTACCGTCACATGTTATAGATGGAATTAAAGTTGATATTCCTTTTAATCAATGGAATAAAGAAGAGAAAATGATTAAAAGGTAAGAAAATTTGGGATAAATTACATACCATATACGAAGGGACTAGTGAAATCAAGTAATTCAAGTTGAATATTTTAATGCATTATTATGAACTATCTTGCATGAAACCTTATGAGATGATCTTAGAAATGTATACTAGGTTTATTCAAATTGTTACATCATTATATGCTTTAGGAAAGGAGTTTTCAAACTTTGAAAAAGTTAATAAAGTTCTTCATTGTCTACTTGATAAGTTCGATGTCAAAGTTGTTGCTATTTTTGAATCAAAAAATTTGTATGAGTATTCTATTTATAATTTGATTGGCTCACTGATTGCCTACGAGCAATGTTTGGGTCAAAGAATTTTGGATACAAGTAAAATGATAGTACTAAATGCTGAAGACATAGAGAAAAATAGCTTAGTCGGTAACGAAAGCGAAGACTTATCAAGCAAATTGAGAAGCTCACTAAAACATAAACATCAACAAAAGTAGAATAAAGGTAAAAATGTTAAGAATGTTAAGATTTCTTCTGATGTTATTTGCTTTGGATTTAGGAAACCTGGACATATGAAAAATTAGTGCCCTAATTTGAGAACTCGACCTGGAAAAGAAAATGCTAAAGCTAAGCAAATTATAGAAATGACAAGTAATGTAAAGCAAAAAATATCCTGGGCAGGCCTAGCTTCTAAATCATCAGATCAGGAGCAAGAAGCTGTTTAAATTTGTTTGTGTGTTTATTTTGTGTTGTGTTTTGTTTTTTTTTTATGTTTTTGTTTATTTTCCTTCGATTTTATTTTTCATCATTTTTGTTATTGCTTTAAAAATTTTAAATTAGCTTTTATACTTAATTTTTGTGAAGTTCTCTCTGATCAAAAAACACGTTCATTTTTCAAAAAATGAAAAATCTACCTCCTGTTTTTCTTAAATTCTTATGTAAGTTGTTGTTGACTTCTCTAACAATAGTCAAAGAAAGGAAACTCATGATTTTGTCTCTCTATCCCTTTTCTTAATAAGGTTATTTTACTTTTGATTCAAAATCTTCATCATATTATAAATTAGATTTTGAAACTGATCTTTTTCATCTCCCTATATTTTGTTTATTGCATAGAGATCCTTTGCAAGTTGTTGAATCTACCTTATAATTTTTTTAATCAAATAGTTTGCTTTATCAATAGAATGAGTTTATTTTTTAAAAAAAAATTCAAAAATGTAACATATTTAATTAAAAAAATGACCAATGATGCCAAATATAAAAAAGTGGCCAATGATGCCAAATTAAAAGATACGCAATGATGCCAAATTAAAAAATATACACAAAGTGCATCAAAAAGTAAAAGATATGCAAAGTGCGCCAAAAACTAACAAGAGGCATAAAATGAGTCCATAGAGAGTATGCCTACTTTTTCTATATTACTTAAAGCTTAAGAAAACTCTTGATATTTTTGATACTTGATCTTGAAAATCATGATTCTTGATTCACCAATTTTTATATTAATCTTCTATTAGATATGTTTTAATAAAGAAGTTTTGAAAATTTAGTGTTTGTTCTTCTAGTTTGTTCTTTGATTTAGATATAAGATTAAAAAGTTTTTGAGCCTTTAAAAGAACTTGAGCTTAGATTAACAATTTCTGAATTTCTAATATTTTCTGGATTATGCGTTGTCAATCCATTTCTTACTAAGTTTTTGAAAAAATTAAGATGTAACTTTCTCATTTTAAGAATATTTAATTTTATCTTCACTTGATTAGGGATCATTTTTTTGTCTTTTAATCATTTTATTGTCCTGATTGTTTTTGCCCCTTCTCTTTTAGATAATTTCAAAGGGGGAGAATGTATTGTTGTATTTGTATCTTTTTTTTTTCTTTCAAAAATTAAAAATAACAAAAAAAATTTTGATTTCCCCTATTTTTTAAAGTTTTATTTTAGTAAGGGGAGATTAGGAGAAAATGTTTTAATTGTTGCAATTTCAATCTGTAATATTTGTCATCATTAAAAAGAGGAAGATTATTGTAGATCTGACTTTTTGGATTTGAATTTTGATGATAGCAAACATTCATGATTTTTTATGACTGCCTTGCCTACTAACATTTTAGGTTTACAAGATCAAGTGCAACTCAAGTTTGCTCAAGATTGGATAAATTAAGTCTGAGTCAGTTTATATCTTTTCCTTTTATTGAGTCTATGTGGTTCCTAATGCTGAGAATTTCTAACTTAGAGTTTACTGATTTTGGTAACATCGGCCTAGACGATTGGTTCAAAAATAGAAACCCTAATCAAGGCATCATGTTTTAGGTAGCTGTCATAAAGCACATCATCCTGGATGATTTTGTATTGGCCTGGACGATAGGCTCAAATCAGAAAAAATATGCCACCAAATCGTTTTAGGAATTACTTATTTTTGGACATCATCTCGGGGATCGGCCAGGCCTATCTTGGATCGGCTTGGCCAATCCAGCTCAATTTTTCCTAAATAAATTTGGTAATTAAGGAAAGCAATTAATGGTGACTTGCACGATCACATCGGCAGGGCCGATCGCAGGATTGGCCAGGACGATTTGACATCAGCCAGCCTCTATTCAGGGCGATGTTTAGGATAATTTTCCTCTGATTTGAACTAATCGTCCAGGATGATACCCTATCGGCCTGGACGATATAACAAAAAATTTTTTGATCATCCCTAATCGACCGGGCTAATAGAGTGTAATTTATGCTGATCGTCACGGCCGATATAAATATCGACCTGGCCAATAATGTCGGCAAGTTGCATTAATGAGCTCATTTTGAGCTCTTCTATTTAAGCTTTGACTAGACACTTGGTAAGTGTCTTTGGCAGCCATTGTAGCTTCATTCTTTTGGAGGGAACTTGAAGAGAGAGCTTAAAAAGGAGAGAGGAAAGGGTGGAGTTTGAGAGAGGGAGAAGATCCTTAGAGGGGGTTTCAAGGGAGTGTAGAGGGGGATTCCACACAGTTTCTCTGGCGAGCTTGCACCTTAGTACCGTCGGATTCAAGGCTTGTCTTGAAGGAAGTTCGCATAAGAAGAAGATCTCTTTGGTGTCAAAGGACCCGGCTACTTCGCCGCACCGGGGAAGGTGGAATTGATTTTGGAAGGGCTTCTCCGCCTAGCTGTGGGGGCTAAAGGAGAGACACTTAGTTTAGTGCAATACTCAGAGGGTGCCTCCGAGGAGTGGACGTAGGTCTTGGTTTGACCGAACCACTATAAATCTGATGTGTTCTTTCCTTTATTATTTTCGCATTTAATTTTCGCACGTTGATTTCTTTGTGGTGAATTTTGGTTTGGTTTGAGTTTTGTTTTAAATATATTTAAAATACCAATTCACCTCTCTCTTAATTAGCCTTGGGCTAGTTCATAAGGGGCCTAACATCTCTATCGAACTTTCAACATGTCGCCTCCATTACACTAATTACTGATTATTACAGATACCTTCAACCAGCAGGTTAGTGTATTCCCTAAACGGCCTAGGTTGATCATTTTATGGAAGTCTTTAAATCATTTTTATATTTCTTTTTAAATTTTTTTAGTTTTTCTACTTTTTCTTAGTCTCTTCAATTTTAGCATCAAATACAAGTTCTAATAGTTGTTTAGTACTACGTATGCAATAATAAGTAATACAACATAAAATGTAAAAAATAATATTGAACGGTAATAATTTATCAGTAAGAAAGGAAACACTAAGCATGTAATAATTAAAAAAAATAGATTAAACTATAAATTTTTTAGAGGAAAAGTTTAACTAAACATGGAGACAATGTTACACAACACAAACATTTTATTTCACTCAATAAACAATAAATTACAAACTTTAAACACAAAATAAAAAAGAGATAAAAGAGTTAGAAATGACCAAGATTCAAGATATAACTCCTTTGCACACCACTTTGATCAACACACCAATTACATATACCACAGCCACTTCCTCTCAAGAACATCCTCTCACACTCACACGAAACGACTCCAAGATGTGCCAACCTCTTAACATAAAAACTAATACTACTATTTATATTTTTTTAAAACTAATTGAATTAGTGTCGCAGTGCTATCTTGGTGGCACTAAAGCTCTGCTAGACGTGTACGTTAGTTCACCATTCGTCACTTCAAATCACTTTTTCAATCGTCTCCTGCTGCGATGCTAGGAGAGTGGTGATGCAGTTCTTCCTGGATAGCGTATCAACACTAAGCTCTCTAACTGATTTTCTAAGAGCTCTCCTCTACGATGCTTGAGTGAGCTTTGGTACTATGGTGCTATCTTTGTGGCGCTAGAACGTTGATTCAATTTTCATGATATTTTCGCAATTTTTCTACTCAAAATAATAAGAATTAAAAGCACAAAATATTATAATATAAGCAATTTGGAATTAACAAATTTTTCTCTTATCACATGCCACAATTTTTTTTTAAAATAATTTATTTATCACCTAATAAACATTGGGGAAAATTGTTCATCAACTGAAGGTCTATAAAGAGCGTAAAAAGGTGTGAGGGATAATGCATTCATTTTGATTACAAATAAATTCATCTACACCTTTAATAATTTTAAAAAAATTTGTCCTTTCAAAATCTAAACTAAAAATGAAAAATACTCAAATTTCATTGCATAAATTATAAAGAAAATAATTCGATAAGAAAAAAGGCATTTTAATATGATAAATTATAAAAATAAAGTTTAGTTCCTTTTTTATTGTATAATTCCTTGATATGCATTGACTAACGTAACTCATTATCGTGTACAATTTGAACTCAGTGGACGGAAAGACATAAGGATCCAAATGCAATTTGTCAACCTAAGCCCAATACAAGGCCCAATTGGCGGGCCCGCTAATGAGAATTTCTATTGCTTTCTCCCAACGCAAAGTTTCCGTTTTCAATTATGCACGTTCAACCAATAAAACGCATGTAATTAGGAACTTATGTATTTAAATTATTTTATAGGCACACCCTCCCGTTTAAATATTTAATAATATATTTCCTTCAATGAATTCAATTACGCGAGTTACATTTATAAGATATAATTATTTATTTTTTGATAAAATACTGATATAAAACGTTTATTACAATTGATCATAATAGGGGCGGAACCCGCTCTAATTTTCAGGGGAGGGGGACAAACTTATAAGACATATATGTCAGGGGTCCAAGAGGGCAGCGCCCCCTAACGGGATTCGACCTGTATTTTCAAAATTTTTATGAAGGGCAATTGCTTAAAACCTTTGCAATAAAGACTAAAAATTGAATGAAGAATGATACATTACCTAAAAAATCATATAATCAATTTTTTTAAAAAAAATTTCCGAGGGGGACTATCACCCCCCTGACCATAAGGTGGTTCCGCCCCTGGATCATAATTATATTAATTTTCCTTCAATATTATACTTGTTCTTTTTTATTTTACTCTGTTATCATAAATGACTCCTGAACTATATAAGTCACAAGCTATACAAATCACTTAGGTTTCATATGCGATAGTTTTCTTACTGCTTTTTATATAAATTTAATGACAACATAAAAAATATTATGACCAAATTATCTGAAATGAAATCTTAGGTTTTGTTATGGATGGCTTTCTCTCTGCTTCTTAAAGCAACTTTCTAGTAAAAAATATTAATTTTGATACTAAAAAACTGCTTGAAGAAGCGATAAGAAAGCCGTCCCAAACGATACCTTAGAGTTCGTTTGAGACGACTTTCTTACTAATTTTTAAAACTATTTTTTTAATAAAAAAAATGGCACTAGAAAATTACTTTAAGAAGCCGTAGGAAAGCCATCATAATCAAAATCTTAGGCTTTATTGAAGGTGGACAAAATAGTTAAAATATTTATTTTTTTAAGGAAAAAAAGACATTAGGGTAAGACTTGCCCACCCTAAGCACTTTTTTGTTCCATTCCTACTTACAACACATAATATCATCATCTTTACTTGATATCGTTATCATTACCGTTCATCCTTCGCTATCTCTATCAATCATTATTTATCATAATCAATACTTTAAAACTATATCATAATAAAAATTTAACATTTTTAAGTTGAATCCAATAAAATAACTTATTATTTTCTAAATGCATGTATTTTTCTATTTAATCTTCACCAAAAATTTAGAATTGACGGCTTGAAGCATGATTTATATGCCTATTAAAAGCTCCAGGGTTTGATCTCTAAATAATATTTTATTGAGGCATAAAATAGATTTTACGAAAAACAAGGACCCGTTTGAATAAATCTTTATTGCATCTTGCCACGTGTAGGTCCAAGATGCCGAGTTGTTTCCTGATTCGGCTTTCCAATGTCTCCGTGGTTGCATCCCTGTCTTTATTATAAATTTATTTTCAAATTTACGATTTCGAGAGGGCTAGAGAAAGCGGAGCGACACGAGAAGCCATTTCAGAGACATTGAGCGAAGGAAGAAGAAAGGAGCTCAGGAAGTGAGATCAAAATGGCGAGAAGAGGATTTCTAATGTCCTGCTTCTTGTCCGAGGGCTCCTCGCGAGACCTCTCTGCGAGGCCCCGATATCCATCGATGCCGAGGTACCCGAAGGGGGTGGCTAAGGAGGAGGCGATGGGAACTAGAAAAGACGTAGAGGCGCCGCCGGAGGGGCGTAGGACGGTGACGTTCTCTGTGTACGGAATGGCGTGTTCAGCCTGCGCTGGTTCGGTGGAGAAGGCGATCAAGCGACTACCGGGCATCCACAACGCCGCAATCGATGTCCTCAACAACCGTGCTCAAGTTATCTTTTACCCCAATTTCGTCTCGGTAAGTCTTGATCTCTCTGTTACTCGTTTTCTCACTTATACAATTTTGCTTTTTCTTTGTGATCGGTGGATGATAGACGTGTAACTTTTAGGTATTGAACTCTAATTGATTAGTGAAGATGGTTAGTATTTTCTTATGTGGAATATCTTGTTTAATAACTGCTAATTAATAATTTGTTGAGATATTTATATTTAATTTGATGATTAAGCATGATTCGATTAGTTTCATGTACTATGTATTAATTTTGTTATCAATAATAATTATTAAAATCTTATTTCAGCTTACAGAAAATCTATAAGATTTTTACTTCTATTATTTCGATTAATTTCAGCATTTAATACCCTCAAAATTTAGTATATCCGGATTTACAGGATTGACTAAATCCTGCTTGAGTTGAATTCTACTTCAATGGAAACAGCCCTTTAGTATAATGTGATATTTTCGTTTTGGTGAGATATTTTTTGGGTTGTTTAACGGTGATAAATGTATGATATTTTATTTTTAGATTTTAGAAACGGGTGGATTTAAATGTGCTTTTATTTTTAACTGCAAGCTTCAGTTAGTTATAGGGTTCTTGTGATTAATATCTTTTTGTTTATCTATGAGTTTCTTTGTAATAATCTATTTTCCTATTTTCTCTTCGTATTTCTTTTAATCTGCCATGCTTAATTTTGTATTGTTATGTTGTAATTTCGATTAATGTCATCTATAGTGTTTTTATTTAAGCGCGTGGTTGTTTCTCCGTGAACTGTAGATTCACTTCATTGTTCCCTCTGCTTGAAGATGGATGGAATGGATCTCTACCTGATCAGTATTTTTATGACTGATAAGAAATGCCGCTTTTTAAATTTTACAAGTTGAACTAAAAGATGAAGGAACATAGTGCTTAATTCCATTTTCATTTGTCGTTTTGATTAATTATTTTAATTTATTTCTTCCTTTGCCTTTGTGAAAAGGTTGGAGTAGCTCCAGTAGAAGATAAGATTAGAGAAAGTCGCCTTAGATGGTTTGGTCACATAAAACGGCGGCCTTGCGATGACCCGGTTAGGAGAATAGAGGTATTAGATTTGACTTATGTTAAGAAAGGTAGGGGTAGACCTAAAAAGACTTGGTTAGAAAATATTAGGAATGACCTTTCTTTATTAGATTTAAACGAGAATTTGACTTTTAATAGGACACAATGGAGAAAAAGGATTCATGTAGCCGACCCCACGTAGTGGGATAAAGGCTTGATGTTGTTGTTGTTGTATTTCTTCCTTTGACTTTTGAGCTCTGCCCAGTTCATTAAAATGTAGCTTTAGCGAAATGTTTGTAGAAATATTAGATCCGTTATACGCACGTGTGTGTATATATATATATATATATATATATATATATATACATACATATCCCTTATATTGGTCATTTGGGACGTCCTTGTTGGTTAAGTTCTTTCATGTTTTGTGATATGTGCTTCTTTCATAAATATGATGATATTTTATAAGGGGTATTTATTTTTCAATAGTTTTTCTTTGTTATTGAAGGAAGAGACATATACTTTTGCTGTTTGGTCATAGTGGATAAATGATTTGATCTTATATAAGAATTTGGGCTTCATTGAACAATCTGTGGGATGTTGGATAAGTTAAAGAGTCAAAAGTTTTTGTTATTTCCAGCAAGGTAATCAGCAAATTCATTACATCTCTCTAAGCTGCTAAAGTTGCAAGAAGCATGCTGATTAAAGATATATTTAGTGTTTGGTGATTGAAGATTATGCTTTAAATTTTGCGATGTGGAAGGTCATTCGTCTACTTTTAATGTTGTTTTATGGATGCTGCTTTGTGTCATATGCTAGTTCTTTTATATTTTTAGTAACATATCTCTATAGTTTTGTAATTAATTTTCTGTATGGTATGCTCACACCTGTGTCTATTGTTTATCCTTTTCAACCCTCTCATTTTATATGTCAAGACTTGTGTTCCTTCTTCATTGTTCTCCTAAACCTTTTTTTTTTTCTGTCCGGAAAGGTACTTTAAATCCAGCATTTGGTTACCCAATGAACTTTTTTTTTTATTACAGAGCTTCTAATGAATGTGCATAATAATATTATGTACTTCATGCTCCACTCCTGTTCTTGACTGTTACTTTTTATGAAATGTTACAACTGCAGGAGGATCAAATATTATGTACTTCATTGCAACGTCAAGCTGTTGAACAGGCCAGCTTTTGTTGAGCGTGATTGTTAGCAAAATTCGAATTGTTGGTAATTTTACAATCGGACTGAACGTCTTGGTATAGTTAATACCGAACTCTTGGTGGTTGCCTTGTGCGACCAATCTTGCTTTATGTTTGGATACCGAGCCGTCTGTGTGGTATTTCGTTCTATACGTCCATTTTGAACCAAGGATTGAAGCGTTGTCCGGAGGGAGAACCAAGTTCCAGATACCCTGTTTCTGGAGAGCAAAAATCTCTTCAGCCATAGCATGGCGCCAATGCATATGTTTGGAGGCCTCTATGTAGGTAGTAGGATCGGCTTGATTGGAACTGGACGGGTAAATGTGTAGAAGATTCAGCCTTTTAGTTTGTTTTAAAGTACCCGTTTTGCTACGAGTAGTCATGAGATGTTGTGTAGGCGGACGGATTTCTGGAGGATGGGCAACGGGAGACGGTACAGAAGGCTGACTGTTGATGTTGTTCTGCGGTGAGGGATTGTGCACGCTTGACTTTGCTTCCATAGAGACATTATTGTTAATTGCAGGATCAGCTGTATTAGAAGAGCTAGTAGAATATGGTGTTAAAAGCAGCGGATAAATGTCAGCCTTTTTAGTAGTAGTATTAATCGAAGTCACGGAGAATGGAAAAACATTTTCATGAAAAATAACGTGCCGAGATACCGTGATTTTGTTGGTTTGAGTGTTGAGACACTTGTAACCTTTCAAGACATCGGAGTAACCAAGGAAGACACAGGGTTGTGCAGTGGGCATGAGTTTGTTGCAGTTCTTAGGAGGAGATAGAGGATAGCATTTGCATCCAAACACTTTAAGTTCCTCATATACCGGTTTCATGTTATACATAAGTTCAACAGGAGTAAAATTTTCAGTTGTAGAGGACGGTAACCTGTTTATTAAGTAGACGGCGGTGGTGACCGCTTCCGGCCAATACACATATGGCAAGGAGGCCGTGAGAAGCAACGTGAGAATTGTTTCGATAATATGACGGTGCTTTCTCTCAGCGAGCCCGTTTTGTTCCGGCGTGTAGGGGCACGAAAGCTGGTGGGATATGCCGTGAGTGAGGAGGAAGTTTTGGAACGACGAGTTAACAAATTATGTTCCTCCATCGGTGCGGAGCGATTTGATACGTTGCGAAGTAAGATTTTCAATCTGATTTTTGAAATTTACAAATGTAGGAAACACATCAGATTTATATCTAATCGGATATATGCAGGCATAACGCGTATAATCGTCAACAAATATCACGTAAAATTTAAATCCTTGATTCGAGATGATCGGGGCAGGACCCCAAACATCGTTGTGTATGAGATCGAGCGGTTGCTTTTGCTTATTGTTAGAGTTTTGAAAAACAAGTTTGTGACACTTAGCAGCAGTGCAAGATTCACAGGGAGCGCAGTGTTTATTCATTTTAAGAAAGGGATTACAATTAGAAATGAAATAAAAAATGCGCTTATGAGGATGTCCTAAGCGTTGATGCCAGATCTTGGTCGTTTCCAGCTGAGCGGAGAGAGCTTTGTGAGATCAGGACGACGAGAGCATAGGAACAGTGTAGAGCCCATCTTTAGACGGTCCTCGAAGGAGCATTTCCTGCGTCGCTAGATCCTTCAACGTAAAACCATAAGGGTCAAAAGTAATAGATATGTTATTGTCTTTAGTAAGTTGAGAGATAGAAACTATGTTGTATTTAAGTGTAGGAGTGTGAAGAATTTGAGATAGTCTCAGCTTATGAGATGGGGTCGGGAGAATTCCCGCCCTCGCCGAGCAATGCTGATAGAATGGAAGTCGCCAATGGTGACGTTGTCCAATCCTAGATATGGCTTGGATATCGATAGATTATCCAGCGAATTGGTGAGATGCGATGAAGCACCTGAGTCCAAGAACCAGTTTGCATCCGTTGTGTCCGACGAGGCCAGCAGAGCAGTGTTTGTGTTCTTGATAGGTGGAGTGTATTGCAGATCAAGACGATGCCACACGACTGAGCGGAATGACCTTTCTTGGAATCGAGGCGTTTGGGTTATTTCGAGTTGTATTGGCAGAACTGTAGGTGTTCTTGCCTTGTGTCCTTCTTCCACGACCTCTGCTTGTAAATAACGCGACGTTCGGATCTGTAGCCGCAGGAAACCGAGCTGCATTTGAGGCAAGATTGATTTCCTCACTTAGAAGCAGCGGATATATTTGATCCAAGCTAAGAGGTAGCGGTGTCGTTCGAATTGCCAATTTGAACGACTGATAGGGTTGCGGGAGGCCATTCAAGATGTAGTGAATCACATCTTCGTCATCTATGGACGAACCAGCCGACGCAATTTGATCCACAATGGCTTTGATCTCCGAGAGATACTCAGTCATGGACTGATTCTTGAGCGATACATTGTGTAATGCATTTTTTAGCTGTATCACCTTGAACCGATTTGTGGCTTGAAACCGGGTTTCAAGTGCTGCCAAGATCTGAGCGGTAGAGTCCAGCGAAATGACGTAGGGAAGAATCGAGGAGGAGATCGTGGAGCAAATGGAGGCCGATAAGTTCTGATCGGTGAGCAGCCATTGCGAGTAGAAGGAATTGGAGGATGAGGAGCCGTCGGAATTCAACAAGAACTGAGGTGGAGGAGGAATTTTAGAGTCTAGAAATTGAGCAAAATCGTTAGCACGAAGAGTTTTCAAGATCTGGGATTTCCAGATCAAGAAATTGTCAGGGACGAGCGGAGTTGTAACAAGATTTCGAAGGTTAGAAACAATGAATTTCAACGTTGCCGGAATCATTGGGTCGTCGATGGACGAGCCGGAGCTGCGATCGTGCAGCCTGGTGGAAGAATCGGATTCAGCCATTTCTCAGGATCAAAGACCTTTTCCTTATACCATGTAGAAATAGTGCAACCGAGAGAAAACAAGAAAGAACGAAAGAAGAAGATGTAGCAAGAAACGTATTCTGTCTTTATTACCTTTTACACAAAGCCAAGCCAGTCTATTTATAGAAAACACTTAAGACTAAAATAATAGATTAACGGCTACTGAGCATTCTGGAAAATAAACCTATTTACCGAAATATTTAAACGACTTTATCTATATTCTAATAATTAGTGAAGATGGTTAGTATTTTCTTATGTGGAATACCTTGTTTAATAACTGCTAATTAATAATTTGTTGAGTTATTTATATTTAATTTGATGATTAAGCATGATTCGATTAGTTTCATGTACTATGTATTAATTTTGTTATCAATAATAATTATTAAAATCTTATTTCAGCTTACAGAAAATCTATAAGATTTTTACTTCTATTATTTTGAACAATTTCAGTATTTAATACCCTCAAAATTTAGTATATCCGGATTTACAGGATTGTCCTGCTTGAGTTGAATTCTACTTCAATCGAAATCGTTTTGGTGAGATATTTTTTGGGTTGTTTAACGGTGATGAATGTATGATATTTTATTTTTAGATTTTAGAAACGGGTGGATTTAAATGTGCTTTTATTTTTAACTGCAAGCTTCAGTTAGTTATAGGGTTCTTGTGATTAATATCTTTTTATTTATCTATGAGTTTCTTTGTAATAATCTCTTTTCCTATTTTCTCTTCGTATTTCTTTTAATCTGCCATGCTTAATTTTGTATTGTTATGTTATAATTTCGATTAATGTCATCTATAGTGTTTTTATTTAAGCGCGTGGTTGTTTCTCCGTGAACTGGAGATTCACTTCATTGTTCCCTCTGCTTGAAGATGGATGGAATGGATCTCTACCTGATCAGTATTTTTATGTCTGATAAGAAATGCCGCTTTTTAAATTTTACAAGTTGAACTAAAACACGAAGGAGCATAGTGCTTAATTCCATTTTCATTTGTCGTTTTGATTAATTATTTTAATTTATTTCTTCCATTGCCTTTTGAGCTCTGCCCATTTCATTAAAATGTAGCTTTAGCCAAATGTTTGTAGAAATATTAGATCCGTTATACGCGCGCGTGTATGTATATATATATATATATATATCTTCTTTCATAAATATGATGATATTTTATAAGGGGTATTTATTTTTCAATAGTTTGTCTTTGTTATTGAAGGAAGAGACATATACTTTTGCTGTTTGGTCATAGTGGATAAATGATTTGATCTTATATAAGAATTTGGGCTTCATTGAACAATCTGTGGGATGTTGGATTAGTTAAAGAGTCAAAAGTTTTTGTTATTTCCAGCAAGGTAATCAGCAAATTCATTACGTCTCTCTAAGCTGCTAAAGTTGCAAGAAGCATGCTGATTAAAGATATATTTAGTGTTTGGTGATTGAAGATTATGCTTTAAATTTTGCGATGTGGAAGGTCATTCCTCTACTTTTAATGCTGTTTTATGGATGCTGCTTTGTGTCATATGCTAGTTCTTTTATATTTTTAGTAACATATCTCTATAGTTTTGTAATTAATTTTTCTGTATGGTATGCTCACACCTGTGTCTATTTTTTTTCCTTTTCAACCCTCTCATTTTATATGTCTAGACTTGTGTTCCTTCTTCATTGTTCTCCTAAACCTTTTTTTTTCCAGTCCGGAAAGGTACTTTAAATCCAGCATTTGGTTACCCAATGAACTTTTTTTTTATTACAGAGGTTCTAATGAATGTGCATAATAATATTATGTACTTCATGCTCCACTCCTGTTCTTGACTGTTACTTTTTATGAAATGTTACAACTGCAGGAGGATCAAATTCGAGAAACAGTTGAAGATGCTGGATTTGAAGTTGCATTGATTCAAGATGATGTTAAAGAATTAACAACTCTTACATGCAGGCTGCATATTAAGGGGATGACCTGTACTTCTTGCTCCAGTACAGTGGAATCAGCATTACAATCTATTCCTGGGGTCCAAAAAGCTGTAGTGGCCTTGGCAACTGAAGAGGCAGAAATTCGTTATGATCCTAAGCTTGTAAGTGCTGACCAACTCATCAAGGGAGTTGATGATACTGGATTTGAAGCAATACTGATTACAGCAGGGGAAGGTAGGAACAAAATACAACTTAAAATAGAAGGGGCCTGCACTGAAAGGTCTATCAGAATGGTTGAAAGTTCACTCCAGGCACTCCCTGGCATAGAGGAAATTGTTACGGATCCTGTTCTTCATACAGTTTCAGTATCCTACAAGCCAGATCAAACTGGCCCTCGTAACTTCATTGAAGTGATTCAATCAATAGATTCTGGTCGTTTATCAGCAACAATATACTCAGAAGGAGGGGGGAGGGAATCGCACAAGCGTGAAGAGATTAGGCAGTACTACCATTCTTTCCTCTGGAGCTTGCTATTCACGGTCCCAGTATTTCTCTTTTCCATGGTGTTTATGTATATTCCTGGCATAAATCACAAGCTAGATATCAAAGTAGTGAATATGTTAAGCATCGGAGAGCTTCTAAGGTGGATATTATCAACTCCCGTGCAATTTATAATTGGCCGAAGGTTTTATACTGGTGCGTACAAAGCTTTGAGACATGGATCTGCTAATATGGATGTGCTGATAGCTCTTGGAACCAATGCAGCGTATTTTTACTCTGTTTACTCTGTGCTCAGAGCAGCGACTTCTCGAGATTTTGAGTCGAATGATTTCTTTGAGACAAGTTCTATGCTCATTTCTTTCATTCTACTCGGGAAGTATCTTGAGGTACTAGCAAAAGGCAAAACATCAGAGGCCATTGCTAAACTCATGGACTTGGCACCAGAAACTGCAGTCCTCATCATTCATAACGAAGATGGAAATATAGTTAGTGAAAGGGAAATTGACAGTCGATTGATACAACATAATGACGTGATCAAAGTGATGCCTGGTGCAAAGGTAGCTTGTGATGGCTTTGTAATATGCGGTCAGAGCTATGTCAATGAGAGTATGGTAACTGGAGAAGCAAGACCTGTTGCAAAGAGGAAGGGGGATAGTGTGATAGGGGGCACTGTAAATGAGAATGGCATGTTGCATGTCAGGGCAACACATGTTGGATCTGAAAGTGCTTTATCACAAATTGTTCGCCTTGTTGAATCAGCTCAAATGGCCAAAGCTCCTGTACAGAAGTATGCTGATCGCATTTCCAAATATTTTGTACCACTTGTAAGTTCAACAATTACTTTTCTTGCTTTCTTAAAATCCATTCAAAAGTTAAAGAATTAGTCTTATTCATGTTAATTCAAGGTTTGCTTAATATACAACAACTATCAGTTGAACTTATCATTGTACGTGCATGTTGAGTAGTCTCTTATTCAATGGGCTAAAAGCATCAATGAGGTACGGTGCTAGAAGTAATCTTAATGTTAGGAAAGAAAAGGGTTGGCTAACATGGTCAAAGCCATTTAGAACAGTTTTTCCTAAACTAGATAATTTTATAGAGGATGAAATCAAAAGATCACTAAAGTAGGGTTACATTTATTCTAATCAAGTTAGTTTTCAACCTGAAAGCCTATAAGGGCTAACCGCTAAGTATTTTCACATAAATATAATTTTTAAACCATCAAATATAGATTAATCTAAATTCTCATGTGCCTTAAATGTTTCCTCCTCGCATAAATGCTCTCCATATCATCCATCTCTCCTTAAACAAAAACTTTTCAACATCGTCTTCTATCATATGACAAGAGCCCACTTAATGATGGGAGGCACTGTGGGATTCACTACTCTTAAATTTTGCTCAATGATGATTTAAGGCACTAAAAACCTTTGAATGCCACAGACCCATAAACCATTTTATCGTAAGCCAAATCATCGCCTATGATCACTTTTTAAGGGTAAAATCAAATGAGGATCAAAGTTGGGCTGGATATGCTAGTGTTGAAATCTATTTTCAACCCAAATGTTTAAGCTTATAGACAAGGGCTAATCTCTTAGTATTTGTGTACCAACCTATTTTCAACTATCTGGGATAGACTAAATCTGAAGTTCCATGTGCCTCAATAGTTAAAACTGTTACATCTTTGACATGGTGTGAATGCTGAAGGATCCTTCTTGTGAACGCCTTTTGCAAAGTTGGACCAATGCTGTTGCTATTGTAGGTAGTTGGAGTTTACCTATGAGTTGGTTTTGTAAATACTCTTTCTACATTCATTTATGCTCAATCGAATTTATGAGATAAATGTTTGCTAAATTATGTTATTTGCTTCATGAATAAGCTTATAGACAAATCAATAAGCATTCTCATCAAGTCATCTAGTTCATGGAACCAGCCTTCGGTGATTTTATATGGAAGTCTCAAGTTGTATGTCATTTGCATGTATCTGGATGCATATATTATTTCTGATATATCTCATCTTTTTGCTGTTGGATAGTTAAAATACATTTTCAGCCACTCAAAAGCCTTAATTGACGGATGTTTGGATTTTTTAATTTATGCGTGTTATGTGCAGGTCATTATTCTATCACTCTTAACTTGGCTGGCTTGGTTTCTAGTGGGAAAATACAATGGCTATCCAAAATCTTGGATTCCATCTTCAATGGATGGTTTTCAGCTTGCCCTTCAATTTGGCATATCAGTTATGGTCATAGCATGTCCATGCGCACTTGGCTTGGCAACCCCCACTGCTGTCATGGTGGGCACTGGAGTTGGTGCTTCTCAGGGTGTGTTGATTAAAGGAGGTCAAGCACTTGAGAGTGCTCATAAGGTATGGAATTAGTAAATTCTTCAATTGCATCTTTTATCAACGCCAATGCGAGCTTTAATTTTGTCTTCTTAGCTTCATAAATACCTTATCTTGCTTCTACTATGTTGTAGTCAATCATAGATTACATAACTCACGCATTCAGGTTCTGTCTTGGTCAACGACCACAGTACCTGCTCCTGCACCCAAATATTTTAATGATTATGACATAAGTTTGTGTAAAGGCTATTTTGGTGATTTAAATAAAGTCCTATAGGCCACATTGGAGGCAATCTTACAACAACAACAGCAATAAGCCTTTATCCCACTATTTGGGGTTAGCTATATGAATACATTTTTTTCATTGTGTTTAATTAAGAGTCAAATTCTCATTTAAATAAAATAAGAAAAATGTCATTTTTAATACTTCATAGCTAAGTCTTTTTAGGTCTACCTCTACCTTTCTTAACATAGTCCGGATCTAATATATCTACTCTCTTAAAGGGCACCGGAGGGCCAACATTTTATGTGACCAAACTATCTAAGATGACTCTCCCTAATCTTATTTGCCATTGGAGGTATGTTGACCTTTTCACATATATACTCGTTCTGCATTCTGTCTCTAAGAATCCATTTGAGCATCCTCATCTCTACAATACTTAATTTTATGTTTTTCTTTTAATGGCCAATATTTTGCGCAATAAAGTATTCTAGGTCTCACAACCATCTTATAAATTTTTTCCTTACATTTGAGGGATACTTTTCTATCACACAACATATGCATACTGCTAATTCAACTATCTAACTTGAGTTCTATTAAAAATATTCTCATTTGTTCCACCACAGCTTTGAACCATAAAACTTGAAATATCTAAAACGTGTACTATTTTTAATGACTTGATCACCCAATGTTACAATCACACTATTAGATCTATTACTATTAAAATTGCCCTCAATGTATTGATTTTAGATCCACTCAAATGAAAACTTTTAGAAATTTTTAGACTCTAAGGTTGATATCTATAATTCATGTTTTTCATCAAATTTTCTAGTCTTATCAACAAGAAGAATATCATAAGCAAAAAACATACACCGAGGCACATCCTTTTGCAAATGTCTAGTAAGAACATCCATGACTAAAGCAATAAGATATGAGTTGAAAGTTGATCATTGATGTAATCCAAGTAAAATAGGAAAATGCTTAGTCAAATAATCATGTGTTCGAACATAAATAGCAGCTCCTATATCCTCAATGACTTGAATATATGCATTATTAACTCATTTTTTTTCTAGAGCTCTCTTGGAACTTTATCATATGCTTTCTCTAGAACAATAATTATTATATATAGATTCTCCTTACTCTCTCTATATTTTTCCATCAAATACCTCAACAAATGCATAGCTTCCATAGTATACAAATTCGGCATGAATCCAAATTGATTTTGAGGAACATTAGTAAACGGTGTAACCTATGCTCAATTACTCTTTATCACATTTTTTCAAAACATTTATTTTGAAAATTGAATTATATGCAACATTGAAGGTTATGGCACTATGAAGTTAAGGGTATATGGTGGTGTAACTTTATCATTGGTTGGAATCAGGTATTTACCATATTTGAATAGGAATATAATGTTCTTGTGCTAGTAGTGCTGGAAGATATAAATTCTTTGGTGATTATGACACCTTTCACCTTTAAGGTCTGGCAGTGTGTGTTGGTTGTTTTGAAGGAAAATAAAGTTATTGGGTTTTCATTGTAAAGTGCAATATCATGTGTTGATGTGTTGGATTTAACAATTATGGTGATGTCTCATCGAAGCAAAAATGATACTAAGTACATTGATATTAAATAATAGAAAGGTATAGCTACTGTAAAATATTTTTTTATGATCCTAGAAAAATAATACAACAACAACAACAACAACAAGCCTTTATCCCACTATGTGGGGTCGGCTACACGATTCTTTTTTCTCCAAAAGGAAGAATGTTACTATTTTTTGGTTTAGTTAGAGAAGGAAGTTATTGGTCATAGCTAGTGCTATTTCTCATTTGGAGTTCTAATTTGCGAAATTCCTATGAAAAATGCATTGAGGCTTATGCATCAAGTTTTTTTATAAGGCATGTGTCTCTGTTTGGTTGAGGCGTGCCTCACCTTGTTGGCGCTAGTCATACGCCTCATCTTATTTATATATATTTTCTATTAAAATATGCCTAAATTATAAACTACAGCCCCAACAAATCATGCCTTCATGCATCCCTGAGCCGCATCAGCTTCCTCTCAGCTGCCTCAACCTTCAGCTCGTTGCCTCCGCAGCAACTACTACCGTCATAGCCACCACCGATGTTCACTTGGAAACCGCATACTACGACCACCTCCTCATCTAAAAATCTAAAATTTTAAAGTATTAATCTTATCTTCATGTTGATGACAAATATTAATGAAAGTTGAAGATAATTGAAATAAATAAAGAAGAAGCATATTGCGAGGCATTGAGCAGCACGAGATAAGGTTGGAGATAGTCCAATTTATTCTGATGACAACTCAAATAAAGACCCCTCGATGATGACAGTACAAATGATTTTTGAGTCATTGTCAACTATTTTAACTTTATTTGTGAATGAAATACTAATGAGCAGGGAACTGGAAAAGAATTAATTTGAAGTTGAACTTGATGTTATATGATACTTTTATGTATTTTGTTATTGTAATATTTGGATTTTAGTTTTATTTCACACAATTTATCACTTGCAAATTTATGTTTTTTGTAATTTTTGTTTCATATGCATGTCAATTGGTTACTTCTTAGTTCAATAGAAAATTAATGTCATCTTTCCGGTGAAAAATGCCTTGATTGGCTTATGCCTCATCTCATGAACAAAAGACGCCTCAATAAGTAATTGCGCAATTTTAAACCTTAGGCATATCCTTCTTCATGTATAGCCGTCATTTTTGCAGTACTTAATTGTATTTTCTGTTAATTTGATAAGTGGTATCTTTGTCACTATATCCAACTTTGTATGAAGTTTAAACTTTAATATTTTTTTTTGGATGTTGGATTACTTGATCTCTATATTGTTAAATATGTAAACTCACTTAAGTCAAATCATGTAAATTTAGGTGTTCCTTTTTTGTGATGCTTGATCTTTTTTTGTAGTTTTTTGTTAACATACCTACACTTAGGTAGAGATGCTCTCCTAACAATATAAACTCGGAAATCCATAGAAGTCTAACTCTATTTTCATTTAACATAATGATATTATGGCTTTCAGTATATTTTTAGAATTTCTTGTGCCCAATTTGCTGGATGCTTTACTGCCATTTACACCGAAAGCTGATTTATTTTTGTAGGTGAACTGCATTGTTTTTGACAAGACAGGCACTCTTACAACAGGGAAGCCGGTTGTCATTAGCACAAGGCTTTTGAAGAATATGGCCTTGCGTGATTTCTATGAATATGTTGCAGCTGCTGAGGTTGGTATCATTAACCTTCAACAATACTGGAAAACATATTTTTGTTATAAACTTTCCTAAAATAATTTGGAATCTTAATATAGTGATGTTCAACAAAATATGAATTTCTGCAGTACTTCTTTCCCTGCCATTGAAGCATAAGCCGATGATGTTTATTTTCAATATTCATCAGCTTATCTGTAATCTCAACTAATTAATTATATTCCAACGAATTGCTGTAATATTCCTCTCAAAATATAGGCTTTCGTACTAACACCTTAATACATACTAAACAGGCAAACAGCGAGCATCCCTTGGCGAAGGCCATTGTGGAGTATGCAAGGAAGTTTACATTAGAAGAAAAATATACTTGGCCTGCAGCACAAAACTTCGTGTCTATCACGGGTCATGGCGTCAAAGCCATAGTAGGAAACAAAGAGCTCATTGTAGGAAACGAGAGTTTGATGCAGGACTCTGGCATTGAAATCCCAGATCAAGCTTTAGAACTTCTCAAGGAAGCTGAGGAAATGGCACAAACAGGAATCCTTGTGGCCATGAACCAGGAGATTGTGGGAGTGATTGCAGTTTCTGATCCCCTGAAACCTGGTGCCCAGGATGTCATAAACATTCTTAAGTCCATGGATGTGAGGAGCATTATGGTAACAGGAGACAATTGGGGCACTGCAAAGGCCATTGCCAAAGAGGTTGGGATAGACACCATTGTTGCTAAAGCAAAGCCTGGAGACAAGGCAGAAAAAGTGAAAGAACTTCAGGTATTTTGACTTTGCTTATGATTTCCGTCATCACAATTATCATTAATTATGGTCCTCCATTCATTCCTATCTTAATATCCTTATTTATTTTATAATCAATATGTCTATTAGTGACTTCTGAATCACTTAATACTCAAACCTTAATCTTCTCATTTATGCCATATATGAAGATGTCTGGGTTAACGGTGGCCATGGTTGGTGATGGAATCAACGACTCGCCGGCACTTGTATCCGCTGATGTAGGTATGGCAATTGGTGCCGGCACTGACGTCGCCATTGAAGCTGCTGATATTGTTCTCATGAAAAGCAACCTAGAGGATGTTATAACTGCTATAGATCTTTCAAGGAAAACCTTCTCCCGGATTCGCATGAACTACATGTGGGCGCTTGGTTACAACATCATTGGCATTCCTATTGCTGCTGGAGTTTTATTCCCTTCAACAAGGTTTCGATTGCCGCCATGGGTTGCAGGCGCTGCTATGGCAGCTTCATCAGTCAGTGTTGTCATGTGCTCGCTCTTACTTAAAAACTATAAAAGGCCAAAGAAGTTGGAAACCCTTCAGATAAAAGGCGTCATGGTCGAGTGAAATGCTTGCTGGAATGAGATCTTCGATCTTTCGAGTTTTGAGCTCTGTAAATATGTACAGAGGTTTGCTTCATTGGCTGATAGAAAGTTGGAACTACATGTTTTGCTACAATAAGTTCATGAGTGTTGAATCTAAATGATTGTCGACTACACTATAGCAAGCATCATTGGGTGGTAATGTGCATCACAATTATCATCCTGGTCATTCCGAACTACATTTTTTATATACTTGGATGTATTTGGTTGTATTTTATTTTCTTTATCATAATAAAATATAATAGAAACTCTAGCACACAAAACAAATAGAACACTTGTTAATAAAATAAAAATATTTATAAGATTATCGAGTATAAATGTGAAATAATAGAGTTTAAATACAATAAATCTTAAGATATACATAAAAAATAACTTAATTCAAGATGCATGAACTCCTTAGGGATAACATAGTTTTCCCATTTTTGTTCTAAGGCCTGAATTTACTAAATTTGGGAGTTTAGAAGATCTAGAGGATTGAAGAAGACGAAGCGCAGGAGTAAATGCTGGAGAAAGCAGCGGAAAAAAGCATGCTTTTCGATTTACTTCAGGCAGTCAGTCGTATCGAATTTAAAATGAGAGAGAGAAAGGAAGATTGTACTGCTAATACGCTACTTAATGCGAAATTGAAGCAACAATGAAGAAATGGCGATTAGGAAAAGCAAAACTTGACAGGCTTGCGGCTGTCTGAAGAGCATATACAAATACCAATGAGAAGAAAAATTATATAATTACAACAGGCAAAGGCTAATAAGATTATTTTTGTATTTTATTAGAATGTTGTATTTTATTAACTAAATATGTATAAAGTTATGTTTTTCCGGTCCTTCTAATTCAACCTTGGGTTTGAATGGCTTCAACTTTGAGTTTTATAAATTGACTTGGGTTGTCATTGGTCCTGCAATTTGCCATGACGTGAAGTCTTTTTACCACAATTGCTTACATTCCTTGTGCTGCTAAGGCAATAACCATCATCCTCATTCCTAAAACCACTCATGTAGAGGTCATCTAAAATTTCAGGCCTATCTCTCTTTGCAACACTAGTTATAAAATTATTACTAAAATATTGACCACTAGGATGAAACCATTAATGCCCTATATCATCAAAGAAAATCAAACTGGCTTCATTCATAATAGGATCTTTAGCCAATGAGATCCTCTTCCATTCTAGAAATACTGCTAAGCTTAAACTTTTATATGCTAAACTTGATATCAAAAAAGCATTTGATAGTGTTTCCAAAGATTTTTTTTTATTGTGAGGATGGTGCATAAATGTTTTCCTAACATGTTTATCAAGTGGATTAGGCCTATATTAATGATATCTGGTTTTTATTATGCATTAATGGGGCTCTCGAAGGGTTTTTTCCCTCTTCTGTTGGGTTTAGGTTGGGGTGCCCTTTAAGCCCTTACGTTTTTTGTAAAGTCATGGATGTTTTTTCCTGTCTCCTGGATTGTCCATCTAATGATGTTATGTTTAATGCATTTCATGTGGATGGGCTTCAAATTTCTCACCTCATGTATGCTGGTGATCTCATTATCTTTGGGAAAGCTGAAGTTCATAATTGTGGGATTCTCTGTCAGCTTCTTAATCAATTCTTTGAGGTTTCTGGTTTAGATTTGAATTTTTGGAGAGCTCCCTCATTTTGCCCTCAAATTGTCAAAATGCAAATAACATTTGCGCTATCCTTAACATCCCCTCCACTTCCACTTACATATCTTATCTTGGAATTCCTACATCCCCTTACAACCCAAAGCTATCTAACTTTTCTAAATTGATGGAAACTATTACTCATAAACTCTCTAGATGAAAAGCTAAAGCTTTATCTTTTGCTGGTAGATTACAATTTTTATGATTCACTATTAGGAACACGATTGCTTATTGGATTCATGGTTCCATTCTATCGAAAATCTTTATTAAGCAAATTGAGAAACTATGTGCTAAATTCCTCTACTTTAGTGATATTGCCACCCGCAAACTTCATCTTATCTCGTAGAAAAGCACTTGTAAGCCCAAAGTTTTTGGAGGTCTTAGTATTCCTTCCTTTTATTCTGTACAATTAAGCTATAATTGTTCTCTTATTGAGAAGATTTAAAACTGCAGCAGCCCTCTCTCTACTTGGCTCTTCTATAAATATTTGTCTCCTTGGAATCACCTGCATCTAAAGCTTTTGATTTATGGAAAAACTTTTGAAAAGTGCCTGATCAGCTAAAGGAAATTTTCACTTTTAAGGTTTTATCAAATTCTCCCATTTCCCTTTACTGAGATCATTGGTATAATGGGAAATTGCTGGATGAGGTCACTCATATGCATTCCATCTTAAATCATTTTCCTATCAATTCTAGAATTTCTGTCATCTTAAAGGATCATGATTGGGAGCTGCCTTCAGATTTGTCTGCTACTCTACTCTAAACCCCCTATGTCATTCCTATTAATTCGAAGTGTAAAGGTTGCCTGTTATGGGGCAATGGGAATGAAAGTATACACAACTCTTATCTAGGTTATTTACATATGGTTAACATTACTATGAACTAGAATCATTTTGTATGGCACAAGCGTTATGCTCTTAGATTTTTTTCTTACTGTTGGATGGGGTTAAAGGGAAGGCTTATGACTGTTGATGTTCTTATATCCAGGGGAATTTTTGTTGATGCCATGTCCTCTATGTCATTCCTTTATTGAAACTGCCACACATCTGTTTTTCAAATGTGACTATTATTTCTCAGTTATAACCAAGCTTGTTCCTAAGATGAGAAGTCTCCTCCTTAGACCCAAATCCTTCAGGCATTTGAATTCACTAGTGAGAATCAGGCCAGGGTTAAGCCCTTTTATTATCTTTTAATTTGCTGCTCAGTTTATCACCTTTGGAGGGAAGGAAATGATAGAAAATTTTTTTGCAATTCTTATGCATCTTTTTCTTCCTTATGCCAAAAGATCAAAAGTGACATATTCTCGAAAGTTTTGAAATGCAAAAAATGGCCAAACTCTATTGGACATGCTTTAGTTCAAGGCTCCTCTCTCGGCTGGGACATCTTCTCCTCTATTCTGGTGCTGTTGTGGCTAGATTATGAGTGGGATATTTCATTAGTATGGGCAAGGATGACTGAATTGCACATTTTCTCCCTTTGGAAGATAGTAATGGTTGAACTGCAATCAGGTCGATTGAATGTTTGCAATTCCTCAGCCCTATGGTTCAAATTTTCCAATCCTATCATTAGCGTTTTTGTGGTGGTTGAAGTTTTGTAGGTGTTATTTTTTCTCTTTTGTAACACTTTTTTTTGTTAGGTTTTTTGTCTCTTTCAATTTTGTTTGTGCTTTTGCACAATTCTATTTTGTTTTTGTTGTTCTCCTCTCTTTTAATACACTAAACTATTTTACATTAATGGAAATGGGTTAAGCCCATAATTTTCCAAAAAAAAAATGTACAAATTAATAATTAATTAGGTAATGAATATATAATAAATATGATTTAATTAATATAATTTTAGTTAATTGAGAATTTATATTAGAAATTTATTTTATTAATTTAATAGTTAAAATTATCTTGATATTTATATATAATTACATGATTAAGTGTGATTTGATTAATTTTGTTATGAATAATATTCATTAAAATTTTATTTGAGCTAACAGGTTTTAAATCTTGAAATAAAAATATAAATACTTCTCTAAGATTTAATTGGCTTTAATCCCTTTCGTACCAAATAATATTTTAGGATTTAACACCCTCAGTAAATCTGAATTAATGAGGTTTATAAAATCTTACTTGAATCCAAACTGCCCTTAGGATTTCTATTCTACTCTTTTGAGTTAATCAAATAAGTTAATGAGGTTTCAATTGGAGCATTTTTTTATTGCTTAAGCAACATTTTATTATAAAAATTTTTAAAAGCAACAAAAAATAATTAGTAAAAGAATGAAGCTTAAGTTTTTTATTCCTCTATTATTCTTTGGCTTCTTTGACTGCATATTGATTCAACTTTTGTCAACAATAACAAACAATAATATCTAGCCTTTATCCCACTACATGGGAACTTTTATTTGGTCCGGTGAACGTACGTAGAGCTACGTTCGGCCGGCACTAAGATCACAGGCACAAAACGAGAAATACCTAGCAAATATCGAGCAATACCAATAATAACGAGAAATATCATTATGTGAAGACAAAATACCGAGTAATATTGAGCAATACCGAGTAATACCAAAAAATATCGAGTTTTTTCTAGAAAAACTCGGTATTTTTTGGTAATACTCGGTATTGCTCGGTATTACTCGGTATTGGTCTTCCCAGAGTGGTATTCCTCGTTATTATCAAACAATACCTAGCAATACCGATCAAATACCGAGCAAAAATTGAGTAACAATCCTCTGACCGAATGTAGATCTGCGTCCGGTCAGATGACGTAATAAAAGTTCACTACATGGAGTCAGCGACATGAATATTTTTTCTCCCTTGTTTTCTATTAAGAGTCAAATTCTCACTTATATCTAGTAAAAAAGGGTCATTTCTAATATTTAAAACCAAGTTTTTAAAATAGGTCAAATTTAATACATATAGTCCCCTTACCGGGCCATCAGAAGCCGTCCTATTATGTGCCAAACCATCGAAGGCGACTCTCTCTATCTTATCTGCCACTACAGCTACTCCAAAATTTTCACACATATATGCTCATTTTGTATCTTGTCTCTGTTGACCTCTGGTCATAGAGTCAAAACCCAGCTCAAACCTCAACTAAAATCCCTAAATCCATACAAAAATTCTGTTCAAATAGCTTACGTCGTACAAATCGGTGCTGAAACAGTCACTTCTCCGCAAAATCCTCTGTAATACTTGTAGCCCGCCTCGATTGAGGGTCCTGATATGCCGTTAAATAGCAAGCTAATGAAGCCTTCGGGCTTTGCTCTCCTTTTTTTTTTTTGGGAAATTTAGGGGCAGAAGCCCATTCATTGCTAAAAAGAGATTACATGTAAGTAAAGAAACTGAAACTATAATCCAAACATCTCATAGAACAAAAAGAGATTTTGGATTCTAAAGAAAAGAAAATTACAATTTAATGGAATATAAAGCAACAACGGGTTGGCTGTAAGCCAATAAGGACTCAGATAGATGCTCAAGTTGCTCGAAAGGGTCAAAAATAAGTGAGGAACAGAAATTGAGCATAGCCCCTGGTTGCCCAGAAGACCATCCAAGGGGCAGCTGAAAGATTTCAGCGATTATCATCGTCCTTCCAAAAGTGTTACTCCCAACGAGCTGATACAGCGACAGATTCTTCAAAATTCCAGAAAAAACCCATAACTCAGTCTTCGGGTTGAAAGGGGATAAGCAGAGGACGGGAAGAACATCTTCACCCAGTATCCAGCATACATCATATTTTCCATCCATGAGTTTTAATCATAATAGCTTTCTTGATTTTAGAAATAGTTGTGGCTTTGCAATCGATAATGCCATCAAATAACCGGTCATTTCTTGCCCTCCAAATAAAGTAAATCATCGAAGAGGCAATAAGAAGATAGTAATTTCTGGTATTAGTGGTGAAACCATGTTCCCAAATACTGTCATAAAGTTGGTGGATGTTTGGCCTCATAAAAAGGTTGTGCATCCAAGGGAGAAGTGCTTTTGCAATGTTGAAAGTAAAATTACATTCGAAATAAAGGTGTGTTATAGTTTCCTTCTCACAGTGGCAAAAACAACACGTATTAGGGACAGAAATACCACGAACAGCAAGCACGTCTGCTATTTTTAAACCCCCACGGAACGCTAGCCAGGCGTAAACTGAAAAACGGAGAGCCAATTTTTTATGCCAGATGTATTTATACCAAGACACCTTATTCATGGAAGCAAAAAACTGGGAATTAAAATCACCGAATTTCAGGTTTTGCTTATCAAGCTAGTTATGATTCTCCTATTGCTTATCAATATAAACAGATCTAATAAGAGAAACAAGGTGATTGTCAAAACAGTTAGGAAGGGCCCAGTTATCACTCTGAATAACCTGCGAGATTTTCCAATCAAATAGATTGGAGTAGCTGGAGATATTGCTCAGGTTTTTGATGTAATCAGCAACAGAGGAACCACTACACCACGGGTCCCAAAAGAATGATAGATTGCTGCTAGCATTAACAGAATGTAATACAGCTTTTAATTTCATTTGCCTTCTTACACAAAAATTCCCAATATTTGGATTTTTAAATGTCAAAATTTTCAAAGAATTTATATGCTAATAAATAACAATTCTAAATAAAAATTTATCAATTTTTATGAAATATTTTATAACTATTAAATACCATAATATCATATTTTAAAATAATTTGGAAAAAAAATTATACATACATAACACTCCAAACATTTGTATTTACACATCTCACACCCAAACTTCACTTTTTAATGTTATGCCACCTAAAAGCCATAACACTCACCAAATACAACACTCCGGAGAACAATTATTACGTCCTCTGACCGGACGTAGAGGAACGTCCGGTCGGAGGCAAATTCCCGCCAAAAAAACGAGTTGTACCGAGCAAATACCGAGCAATACCAAACAATAACGAAGAATACCATCATTTGAAGACCCAATACCGAGTTATACTAGGCTTTACCGAGCAAATACCGAGTTATACCAAAGTTGTACCGAGTTTTTCCCAGAAAAACTCCGTACAACTCGGTATTTCTCAGTACAGCTCAGTATAACTCGGTATTGGTCTTCAGAGAACGGTATTACTCATTATTGTCAAATAATACCTAGTTGTACCGAGCAAATACCTAATTTTTTGACGGGAAATTACCTCCGACCGGACGTTCCTCTATGTCCTTGCACCGGACGTAATAAAAGTTCCTCTGTTTGCTTCCGTCAGAAACCAGTTCTACCATCAGCTCTTCTGGTCGAAAAATTCACCCGTCCACTTTCTACTTCTTCAGACTGTCGACGTGCCATCTCTGATCCACTTCCACCTCCTTCAACCTCCCCGTTGCCGCCGATTCCACCATCAGAATTCCCCAATTGAAGATCGGACATTCCTCCAAGCCGCTGCCACCGACTGACCCTATTATGAAGAGCGGCGTCAATAAGGAGATCACGCTAAACAAAGAGAAAAATGAATCAAAGACAACACAAGCAGCTAAATACAAAGAATCTCAAAGCTTACAACGATAGAGTTTCTTCCAAACAAAAATAAGAGCATTTGACAAGCTATGAAGCTGCCTTAATTTTTCCGTTTCCCCGACGAAAACATTTTTTTAACCCGTGTTGATGAGTTTCTCTCTTTGCAAATTCTGGGGATGCTTGATTCAATCTCATTTTCTCTAAGAAATAGTAGAAGCATAAATTAAGGAAAAAAATGTGCATCAAAAATTAAGAAATAATTGTCATCATGCTGTTGAGTTAAGACAAAACAATAGCAGAAAAAAAAAATCATATAATTCACTGGATTTCAATGCAACTAATTGAAAACAGTAGAAGCAATTGCTTCATAACGACAGTTAGCAAAATCATTTATTTCATGGATTGGAGCTGCATGATGACAGTTAGCAACTAATTTGCACGTCTAACGAGTATTTTTTCACGAACTTCAGGAAGAACATTTTCTTCGGATGGAGAAAATAATTAGTGTGTGCCGAATGGGATTCAACTGCTAGATGGAATTGCTCAATCGGCCGTCGGATGGGATGGTCGTACAACACTTTGGCTCGGTTGAGATGTGTTCGCACACCCTGGAGAAGACTGCCGATGCGGACGGCGCGGTGGAGGTGGCTGCTGCTCTGGCCCATTCCGTGAAGAGGATAGAGATATTCCTCACCAAACACCACCCAAATTTCACCCAACATAGATATGATAAGTTCTGTAATCTATAAAGATTAGAAAGGAACAAAAAAATAGAGAAGGAAGAAGATGAACAGTAAAAATGGAGATTGGAGTGGCTCCCCTCGCTCTCTCTTCCCTGGGATCGACACAGTGCCCTTTTTTGCGAAACAGAGAGGCGAAGAGGTGTTGCAAGGGAAAGTCATTGCTTTTTTTTTTTTTAAACGGGAGCAAACAGAGTGTTGTATTTGGGGAGTGTTAGGACTTTTAGGTGGTATAATAGTAAAAAGTGAAGTTTGTGTGTGAGATATGTAAATAGAATTGTTTTGAGTGTTAGGTATGTAAAAATCCCTAGTTATTATAATGTACTATCATATTTTAAAATAATCTAGAAAAAAAATTATACTTCATACAAAACAATTTTTTTCTAATAATAATATAACTATGATATATTTTTAAGATTTAATTAAAAAATTTAATAAATATGTAATTACATATCATGAATAGCTATTTATATTTCTCATGAATAAATATTTATATTACTTACCACCGTTCTGAGAAGGTGCAAGAAGATCAACAACCTTGATACCAATAAAAAGGATTTGCTGCTCTGTTGCTTGATCAACAAAGGCAGGAGCCTCACGCTGGATAGGAAGTAATTGGCCTTTATTTGCTCTCCAATAACATTCATGATGCGGCCAAGGGTACTTATCCACATGTACGGTAATAGGGGATCCGATGTTCAACACCCTCATTCCCCGGTAATCGTCTAAACTCCTTTAGGGCAAGAAGAGGAAAACAGAGTGATTACATCACTGTGAGATTTAACAGTCCTTAAATCCTGGATTTAGCCTAAATCCAGCTCAAATCAAGCATAAATCCTACTGTTTAAACAAGATTTAGCTTACATCCTGCCCAAAACTCTACATAAATCATCTATCCCGAGCCTATCAGCATAAATCTTGTTAAAATCATATTAAGATCTCGTTTAAATTAATTAGATTTAATTATAATAAATTTTATAATTATAATTAATTATTTCTAATTATACTTAATTTTTACTAATCATAAATTAATCATAATTAATTAATTTACTTTAATTTAAATTATACTAAATTATTAATTAGTCATATATTTTTTATAATCAATTAAATTATAATTAATTATTTTTAATGGGAATTAATTATTATTAATCATAATTAATTATACTTAATTTTTTTAAGTAATAATTAATTAAAAGAAAAAGAAAGATAAGTGGTTCCTCTTACCCCGATATGCATGCCAACTCCAACGACGTCCCTTCGTGCAAGTATAAAGTTCTAAACCCGAAAACCCTGCCCTCGATGCTTGCAATACTGTGAACAACCACTCATCCTCGCTTTTCTTAACACGGTGGGAGGAAGTTTGTTGTGGTGCTTGCGACGAGGTAGGTAATCCCCCTAAAATCCTATTTTTGGCATTCGTAGCACTCAAAGGGACCCTCTATGCATGCTTTTCTTAGCATGGTAGGAGGGAACTCAATGTAATGCCTACGATGAGATGGCGAGCCTTGTGCTTGCTTTTCTTAGCATTATGAGAAAAAAATATAAGTACCCATATGTGCCTTAGTGTTGTCGGGCAAACAACTGCATTTTCAGACAAGTATTTTTGAAGGCCCATGCATGCCTTCTTGGCATGATGGGGATGAAGACTACTGTTGTGGTGTCACCCGACACTGACCTTGCACATCTTTCGTGACGTGATGAGCAAGTTAAGAATTATGTAGTTTCCCCTAAATAGGGGATACACTAGGAGGATGCCAAAATTTCATCTGAAAATGCACGAGACTTGGACAATTACAGTGGACAAGAACTCGAACCTAAATGAATAATGAAATGAGCTTAAATTGGACTCGAAATGCACTTGAATTTGAAAAAATGGCAAGCTGAAACTGAACTACAATGAATTTAATGTGGACTTAGATGAATATAGAAGATTCTAGCTTGATCTCAAATTGAACTTAAATGTGTTGGCAAAGGACTATAATTGAATTTAAATGAATAGTACAAATAACCTAGTTTAAATTCAAATAAATGATCATATGGGACTTGAATTAATCTTGAATCTGAATGAATCAACCACAAAGGATTTTCAATATGACGATCTATTCAATATTGCAACAAAGGACCCTCAACCTGCACATAACTAGCATGATGTCTGTAGTATCCATACTAATGGATCCACAAGTTCATGTAAAGAAGTTGGATTGCACTAATAAAAAAAAACTCTTAATGAATATGGCCGCTTTCAAAGGCGACAAAGAGCTTGTAATAAACAAGTACCCAAACATGAACTTGACAGTCGATATGCCAAACTCGTGCAAGAATAATTCAGTCACGATTGATAATGAAATTCATATAATTGGTGATTTGAAATTATTGCAATGATTACAAGGAGCATATAACGAATGCAAGTACCAATTGAAGGTTTATTTACAAGCAAGGGTTGAATGAAAAATGTAGTGATATGCCTATAATCAATCACACAAAATCTCTAATAAAACGTCAAAGAGTTATCATGCCGACTGAGATGCAAACATTAATGCAGAAACTTACTATATAAGCCACAAGATACCTTCAAGGGAAATGAAGGACTTGTGAGGATTCGACATAACTCCGGCGAGTAATGATGAACAACATGCAAAGGGTATATCATTTTTACATGCAAGATGAGAAGATTGCGATGGAGATAACCTATTTGCTATCAATATAAATACGACCATTCACGATGATATCTACAAGAAAGAACCAATAGTCAACGGGAAAATATGTATGAGTCGTCGTATGAGTTTTCTCATATATATGAAACCTCAACTATAAGTAGAAGGAGAGATTTGTAGTGCAGATACCATAGCTCGCCAAATGTAAGGGCAATAGACTTTTGATGAAAATGACAATACTACCATACAACAATAAGTGACAATCATCTATGAGCTATGAAAAATTCTTTATCATGTTTGACAAATTATCCACAAATGGCATTGAATGACATATAAGCTAATGTAGTAACTTTCCAACCACCATGCAACGTCAATCAAATACACCGGTCCTCTGCAGGCAGAAGCAAATGATGTATAGCAACTGCAATTACCCATGGTCCCTTATAGGAGACCCACTGTGTACATAAAATCTCATCATGAACAAAATGACATATGACTACAACAAATATAAATGCCTATGGGCCACTAAAAGAGACCCGTTAAACATTCAACCTACTGTATGTGGGAAACTATGAAAGAACTACGATGGGTGCAAGTATCTATAAATACATAGCATGAGATTCTTTATTGCACTACAATCTACCTATAAAAATCAACAAGTAGTGCACCATAGTCTACCTGTACAAAATGGACAAATGATTATAGCATAACGCTATGCCACCAAATTTGCAACACTCGTACAAGCAAATAGAAGGCTTCTATGAGCTTCCAAATTGAATTTTGCTTTCAAATGGTTGTTGCCCGCACAACTGATAGGCATCAAATTTTCCTGAAAATGTTCTCACACTTGCACTATAATATGTATACACAAAAACACAAAATACACAAGGGATGTATATGCAATCACACACCCCCATGGGCCCCAACGAGCATATTATGGATACAAATATGGCATCTAGGGATGTTTCTTGGTCAAATAAATGAACCCAAGTTTGAGCATATTCCTTCTATGAGGATAGATATGAGTCGACATGGCTTGAACCATCAAACAAATATACGGTCGCAGTATCGAACGATATATTTATTTTAATACTTTTATATTAGGCCTTCAAGCCCTATAAAAAGAGAAATTCATTAAATAAAATCATATAGCAGATGAATCTGATCCTCTATCAGCAAGTTGATATGGTCAATAAGGTTTATTCAATGAAAATGCACATACACCCTAATGATGGTTGTGTTAAATGTAGAACTCAATCGAATGGGTCAATTTCAAATATTTCAAAAATACCTCCCAAACAATCACAAAATTCAAACTCCCAAAAAATCCCAAAATGCAAAATATTTAAAGTGAAAATTAACTATCACTAATATAAAGCAAAAACCAATCCATCCTTCGCAATAATTTGCTAAGGTAGACAAATTTGAAAATGTACTGCAACTCATAAAGAACTAATATTTGGTCGAGAATATTAATAGAATTCATTCTTACAATTTAACTTTCTAGTAAGGATGTGGCTCATGTCCTCTAATTGGAAATTTTGCCACCAAGTTCAGGTCGGGGCCCTCTGAACTTGGTGGTTTGTTGCTTAATGGTACACCTATATTACAGTTATGGTCAGAGCTTGTATGATCCCTAGTGGCATTAAATTCTTGAGATATGAATTAATATGATATAAGTGATAGGGCACATAGCCCTCTGTTAGCTAAGGTGGGTTTAAATTTGTCCCTTAGGTAAATATTCCCCCGAGGTTTACAAGGTATCTTGGATGACGTAATACATGGCTACTGACAAGGATCCTTCTGTCAAGTTGGGTTGACTACCTCCTCTGAATAAGTAGACCAGGGACCATGATGACCTAGGATGAAATAAGAACTCAGATCATAAAACCCTCATAAAATAATGGAAAAATCTCTGGGTTGTGTCTTATCTACAAACCCATATACCTTTCTAAAATTTACCCCATAACTTAATTCATTAAAACTCCCCCAAAAAGCTACGGGGAGGCCGGGACCAAATTTTTGGAGCACATAGATTTCTGGCGACTTAGTTTGAGACTGATTTCTCTTTCCATCTTTGTTTAGTCGTCTAAACACTATAGTGGTATCTAAATCAATGTGGGCATAAAATTCTAAATCTCTCAAAATGATCATTTAATTAATTAAAGTTTTTTAATACTCTTAAAATGATCAACTCAATAAATTCACTTAAGATTTCATTAAGCTGTTTTTTAAATTTATTTTAGTTGGATGGTTGTGTTATCTATTCTTATAATTTTATTATGTGCAAGTCTCTACATTTTGAATGTGTGGAGTGATATGTCAGATCCTAATAACTAACACTTTCCTTTTATTTGTGCAGATGGATCTATATAACACTGCATGTACTGTCCAGCTGGGGCATGAAGCTAGCATCCAACTAGTGAATGCTATGATCAATACTGGAAATAATGGAGCCATTATCTAGTTTGGTGGGCTCGAATTTCCCGTAGTTATTATAAGGGTTATTGTTGTCCCTATATAAGACATGGATTCCGAAGGGCCTAGTAAGAGGCCCCATTTTACTAAAATCATTATACATTACACGTATCTACCAGCATCGCGAGTTGCTACTCCTGCTATTGTTGAGAATCCTCATAAGAGGATTTATGTATTTGAATGATTTGCACAACCAGAAACTCCAACCACTAAGAGGATTCTGACTAGTGGAAAGATCTTTGTGGTACCTGCTAGGGCCACTAATCCACTAATTTGGTTACCTGCACCCGGGAGGAACAATGCTGAGACCACCTCATCTAGAGGAAGGCTTATAAGAAGGCAGAGAAGAAAGAAAAATATTGAATTCTAGGCTCAACAATAATTTTCAATCAATCCATCCAATCTGCCTGCTCTAGAACGTGAAGCCAATGTTCCCATCTGTAATAAGTTCACCAACTGAAAGTGGGTGAAAAGAAATAGCTTCTCTAGAGATTTGAAGAGGTCTTTTTGGGAACAATGGTCTAAAGCCCCAGTCCCTTCAAAAAAGAAAGAGCACAAAACACTATCGGCTTAAGTTTATAGGGTCCTAAAGATCGAAAAGGAGGAATGACTTAAAAAGAAGAAGTTCCAACGGCCTTTAATGATTAAGGCTAGAAGGATCTCTCTGAGAGAGCGCCTATCCATTGTCGTGGAAAGGAAAGAAAGAAAGCATGTTCCACCCAGTGAGCATCAAGGGGTAACACCTGAACTTTGTTCAGGGATTCAAATGGTCTTGATTGAAAGGAAAGTAAACCTAGAGGTTGAAGACTCATAAAGAAGATATAGAAGAAGAAAGAGTGAGGGTGATAAACCCAGGCATGACATTCATTGCAACTTTCCAGACATCTGCCCATGCTAGCAAATAATATAATAAGTGGGTTCAAAATAAGACCCACGATGATGGTCGTTCCGATGGTCAACATCCATGAGAATCCTCAAGGGGATCCCATCATTGGTCGAACCCATTGAAGGAAGAAACCAACTTCGATTGCATCCTATGAGTCGAATAAATCTTCATGCCAAATTAAGAACTAAAGTTCTAGTGGTGCCACCGCTCAGAGATTTGAGTACTAAAAGAGGATAAGAAAGAAGATATGGAGGACGAAAAGGAAGAAATAGATGATGCCATGAACTTGGAAGTTATCTATATGGTAAGGCATGAACACGAAGATGATGGTGGTGATGAAGAGGAGAGACTGCTTAGAAAAATACAATGACGTTGTTATAGGGCTGTGTAGACAGTGATGTCTAAAATGGTAAGAAGAAGTTGAAGAAAATCCTTTTGCTGCCAAAAATATCATGCTCCCGGACATGCGAAGAAAAATAAAGTGACAAATGAGGGCAAATGATAGGGATATCTCTCAGCTGAATGAGAAAATGTCTAAAATGATGACCCATATGGCGATAGTGATGCAAATTACTACTACCGTCAGTCCCATACCTGATCCTCCGACCGATCCTCCAAATCTCAAAATACCAAGTCTTAGAAGTAAGGGACACCCCTAAAGGCTATAATGAAGTTAACAATATTATGTGCCAATCAACACCACAAAATATTACAAGTACCTATAGACGTGTGATGGCTACACAGCTTGAGGGAATAATTACAAAAAAGATCAAAGCTATTAGAGCCGTTGATCAAGTGCCATACCCAAAAGGATACTCTATCCCGAAGGTAAATACCTTCAATGGTAATTACAACCCTAGAAATTACTTGGCATAATTCAAGGACCCTGTGGGAATACAGGAGGCAATGATGCCCTACACTTCTAGCAATTCGTCAATAGTTTAACAATAACTACTTTTGAATGGTATGTCGAATTTCTAAATAATTGTATGAAGACCTTCACATAATTGAAAACTATATTCATGAAGAGATTCTCTAGTGCGATTGAAAATAATAGTCGTTGACCTCACTCTGGATAAGAAAAAACAAAGGAAGAATCAGTGACTAAATACATCACTCACTGGCATAATTTAAGTATTAAATATGAGCAACAACTTGAAGAAGAGTTTATTGTGCAGCCACTAATGTGAAACATCAAATAATAAGATACAATCATTCTTATGTATGGCTACAATAACCACATTTTAGGACTTAATGGGAAGAGTGGTGAAGTTTGAAAAGTTAAACTTACCAAGATCAGAGAGCGATTATGATAAACCAAAGAAAGTTATGGCCTCGGGTACTAGAAGAGGTGAGGCCGACCATACATTTTTCTCTATAGCTGATAAAGAAAAATATGAGGTTTATAATGTGGACAAGGGCAAACATCCAATACAATATGAAGAAAGTCTAAAGCAGGCATATAATCCTAACCCCCAACCAAAGCTGATACTATGGGGTAATAATAAACCATAAACTTTTTAAGGTGGAGGAGAACACTAGAGGTAGATGATGGAAATTGGAGATCGAATGTTCCCAGCCCTCAAGGATAAAATGAATAAAGAATATTCATTTAAGAGGGATAGTGCTACCAAGTTGTTTCAACAAGCATTGAAAACAGGCTTAGAACTGCTTGAGTGCAAGAGGCCCGAGGAGTCAAAATAAAGTGGTGACCCAAATTTTGGTCATACCATCGGGTAATCTACCATCTTATTGAAGATTTATATATTTTCAAAGATTGGCCGAAATGAAAATATCGAAGAAGATAACTCACATTGTCAGACAATGTGTTGACACATCCTAGAAAAGAATTAACTCAGGTGGTTACCTCCTCTTTCATACCCCCATTTCGAGAAAAAGAAAATTAAAAGAAGCTAGCCCAAGAGGAGCAGTTGGAGTCTGCAGTCTCTAAGAAAATGATAAAAATGCTAAAATAGCTTGAAGGAGTTTCAGGCATAAAAAAAATCTCCTACCGAACAAGTGCTATATCTAAAAGGGTTTCTTAGGGTACATGCATCTACATCGAAGCGGCACCTTGGCCAGGCTAGCTCCTCAAAATATGGTAAAGTGAAATCCTCCAAAAAAAAGACCAAACTGAAGAAGCATAAGGAGAAAAAAAACAACAACTAAAAGGGATATTGACAGTTTGGACGACTATTACAAGGCCGTGAGGTAACCTATTAAGCTTATTGACTTTATGTCTAAGGTTAAAATAGATGAAGCTAAAAAATATAATTAAGAGTCTCTTCTTGTAGAAGTATGTCGAGTCATCTTAGTCACACCAGGTATATCGATAAAAGAAGAATACACTCAGGAGGCTGCCCCTGAATCATGTATGATGGTGTTGCCTATAGATTATAGTTTAGAAGAGGATATATATTTTCTAAAGGAAAATGAGTCAGATCCCAACATAGTGTCATAGATAGGACATGTAACTCTATCTGGTGACTCTAAATCAACAGATGAATCTCCAAACATGTCAATAGCTGACTCTAAAGAAAATGCACTATCAAATGCGTTTGAGCCAAAGAAGATCACTTAATTGTAGTTGAGAATTGGCAAAATATTACCATCTCCATCAAAAAAGGGGATCTCCAATAAAGATAAGGGGAAGGAGATAGTGGTTAATGAAGATATCATATCCAAGGATCCTAAGAAGAAAGATACTACAATCAAGATGATATATTATAATATCTTATCTCATTTGAGGATGATACATAGCATATATGATGCTCTTATGAGGTCCAAAGATCTTCAAGAAACTTAGATTTAGGCTCTAAAAGACCCTGAAAGATACAAGATATATTTTTATGAGTGCAACATAACTAAAGTGTTACAATCTCATAATGAACCATTCATCATCTTCACTGAAGAGGACACGATGCTCGGAATGGTAGATTATAACTGCTCTATATATATTACTGTAGAGAGTGAAAGAATAATAATCAGCCAAATTCTGATCTATTTGGGGTCCTCCATAAATCTTATGAGTCTAAAAGCACTAAGATCATTGTTCCTTGTTGTGGAACACCTCGGGACTGATAAGTTAATGGTACATGACTTAAACGAGAAGTGAAAGAAGACCGTAGGATTATTTACACTCTCCCTCACATTTGGAGAACTTCATACATATGTTAAATTTTATGTGATTGACACAGATGTCTCATTTATAACATGAAGTATCTAGGTCATCCATTGTTACATGAATACAACATCATCCCATCAACACTATATCAGTGCATGAAGTGTCTCAGTGATGGAGAAGAATTTAGGATCTCTGGTGACATCAAACCCTTTTTAATCCATGAAGTAACAATCTATGAAGATGCCAAATATTTCATTCCAAAGAAGTTAAAGCCATCGATTTCCCTTAAGACTAAAGCATCAAACTCAAAGGCTGCTAAGAGGCCTGAATAAGAAGGTGAAAAGTAGGTGGAGAGAAAGAAAATTATGCCGACTTTCCCCCAAATAGCTACTACTCCCAAAGAAAAAAATATGTGCCTCATCTGGGGAGTGACATAGATGAAGGTAATGTCATCCTATAAAATCTTAGAGGGTATTTCAGTCAACGACCAAAGGGAGAAGAGAGGCTTAATATTCAAATGATGATTATAACTATGACTCTATCTATACGAACATGATATAGAGTATATTCTCTAGAAGAATAGGTAGCCTGTCAATCTTAGATAGCATACTCGTAGTCACGTGCATTCACCTATAACACTTTAAGGAAATTATTCAACGAGAGGTGCACAATATTGAAGAGCTTATAACTCGTTATATGCCTCCTCACAGAAAAAGGGACGAGCTAGGGAGCTTATTTGATTTAATTGGAAAGCTCGAAGAAGAAGGAAATCGTGCCTGGTTTCATAGGCTCATCAATTATGGGGAATTAGTACCTATTAGATTTTCTAGGTATAATACCAGAAATATCCAAAGAATGTTGTGAAAGTGAGATAACACTCATTCCTCCAAACAAGTTTGTTTATGCCTGAGCCTCTGGTATCAAAGAAATCCTCACTCATTATGAAAGAAGGATACTTTTATAAGATGAGGTCTCAAATTAATGGTGTATAAATTCCCCCAAAAAGAGATTTACTGAGTAATCTTATGAGGAAAAATCAAATCATTGACAATGAAATATATGAAGTTAACACTTATGATGATTAGCCCATGGAGGCCAAACCTGCACCTGAAGAGCTTGAAGATTGTAGACAAGCGACAACTATGAATGAGCTGAAATAAGTCAACTTGGGAATTAAAGAGGACTTTCGGCTAACCTTCATTAGCTCCCTTCTATTAGAAGAGCAAGAAGAAGAAATCAAAGAACTCCTCTATTAATACAAGGATTTCTTTTCCTAAAAGTATCCTAGGATGCCTTGTTTTTTCCCTGATATAGCAGTTCATAGATTGGTCATTAAATCAAATGTAACACCCATCAAATAAGCTCCAAAGAGAATGAGATTGGAGATTGGAGATTGAAGAATAAGTGATTGTAGAGATGAAAAAGCTTATTAAGGCGGGCTTTATTTGTGTAAAGAAGTATGTCGATTGGATCATCAATATTGTCCCTTTCAAGAAGAAAAATGATCAAATTTATATCTGCATCAATTTTTAGGACCTTAATAAGGCATGTATGAAAGATGATATTCTTCTCCCAGTGTTAGAACTTCTGGTTGATAACACGTTTAACTATGACATATTTCATTTATGGATGGATCATCAGACTACAATCAAATCAAGATGGTGCCTAAAGATGAAAACCAAACATCATTAAAAATGCATTTAAACATTTTTTTTATACTTAATCATGTCATTCGGCCTGAATAATATTGTTTCCACTTACCAGCGAGCAATGAAATGCATTTTTTATGAGCTAATTTTTTAGAAGGTTGAGTGTTACGTAGATGACCTTGCCATCAAATGCCTAAACTGAAAGGACCACTTAAATGACCTAAGGATCATATTTGAGAGGATTATAAAATTTGATCTAAAGAAGAATTCCCTTAAAAGCTCCTTCGGTGTCTCCTCCAACAAGTTCCTAGGGTATGTTGTTCGACATCGAGGCATTAAAATTGAACCTAATAAGATCAAAGCGATTGTGGAAATGCCACCACCAAAGAACCTTAGTCAACTCTGCTCCTTGCAAGGATAACTAGCTTTCATATAAAGATTTATATCGAAACTATTAAGTAGATGCTATCCATTTTTAATGCTAATGAAGAAAGATGCCTTCCTCAATTGGGATGCAGAATGCTAGGAAGTGTTCAATAATATTAAAAGGTACCTACTGAATCCACCTATTCTCGTAGCGTCAATACTAGAGAAGTCTCTTATACTATACATGAAAGCACTATAAGAGTCCACCAAAGCATTACTAGCCTAATACAATGAAGAAGGAAGAGAAAATGCTCTTTACTACATCAGTTAGAGGCTCATTAGAGAATAAATTAGTTATTATCCAATTGAGAAGCATTGTTTGGTGTTGATTTTCATAGTCTAGGAACTCCACCACTACATGCTCTCAAACAAAATTATGTTGATATCAAAGATCGATCTGCTAAAATTCTTGATGAAGAGACCACTATTGATAGGTCATTTAGCCAGATGGGCAGTGATACTGCTATAATTTGATGTCTCGTATATGCCACAAATGGTGGCAAAGGAACAAGACTTTGAAGATTTTCTTACTGCACATCCTATCCTTATAGACTCCCCACTTAATTATGATTTGCTTAATGAGCAAATCATGCATGTCGAGGGGAATGAAAAACTATAATTTATGAGAAGTACTTTAATGGACGACATCGATTAAACTTGCCTAACCTGTAAATCTTGCAATAGCCCTAGCCAGTATCGGTCTCATTTTCATATTGCCTGAGATAGGTATAATGAGATTTTCATTCAATTTGAATGTGCCTCGAACAAATAATGAAGCCAAGTATAAAGCTCTAATAACGTGACTTGAGATTGCAATCAATGTTAGAATCACAAATTCTAAATCTTCAACGATTCACAACTTGTCATAAATCAAGTTCTTGGCATTTAGAAGATTTGCAAAGTTGAATAGTCCACTACCACCAGCGTGAAAGTGCTCAGATGACACTAGAAAGTGCTCTGATACCACTTGAAAGTTCGTTAGGGATGTTAAATTAATATCGTCCCGGACGATCTTACACGATATAAATTATGAAAATTAAATTTATTTTTATAAATATACATATTTCCCTATTATGAATTAGCCTAAAGTATTATAGGTAACTAGGATATTTTTCCAAGAAAGCACATAGTTTACTAATTTGAACCCTTACAACAATCATACAAATTTATGTAATAAGGAATTATGCTTATAAAAGTTCATTGATTTCCTCTAATCATGATAACCAGGTGAATACGAAAAATTTTTTCGTAAATCAAATAACAAATTGTCTTGCCTCTAATTATGTAACGATCAATTGCTTGAGTCTAATTATGTATAAGAGATTTTAGGGTTATAATCTATTATATTATTTCTTATCTGACCTTCTCTTATTTATATAGAGTATTTCTTTAATTTTTGCTTCTAAACCAAAATAAAACTTTTTTTAACCGTTAAAATTACATAAAAATAAAAAATGTATGAAGAGAATGTGTTTTACCTCACAAATATTGACAAATTAAAAGAAATAATATATAAATGTCTTGGATTAATAAAGTGGGGGGGGGGGGGGGAGTAGGGTTCAGCTTCATCTGTTGGAGGAGACATGTTAAAATAAAGAAGATGAATGGGTTGGAAAAAATAGGGATAATACTCGTTGCATTTCATGGGGTTACGGCTGCTATAAAGAATTTTACTTGAAATCGATAGGCATACCACTGGAAAAGGTGTCTAACTTATATAGAACCAGCAATTTTGTTGGTCTTGGAACCACTGGTATAACAACTGGTTAATACCGACGTTCAATTCAAGGCCTCCAAAAAATCCACTAGTATTTGACTAATTTCCAGTAGTGTTATCGTCAAATTTAAATATAATAGAGTTTTTGAGTGTGTTGAATAACACATGCAATCAAGACTAAAGTGCTTACAAGAGGCTGGAGAGGTTTGATTTGGGTAGTTCTAAGAGTGAGATTTACTTGGTTCTAATTATAGTCACTTTTGGTGGAGATATCATGTGGTTTAATGTCAAATTATCAATTACAATCAAGGATCATATAGTATAATCTTCATTTTTTGTCCCTAGGTGTCTTCTATACTATCATTGATTGAATGTATTATTTGGTACAAATAGGTGTTCATATAGTACGATGTGCAATAATGATTGTATTAACCAAATTAACTTCATCCTATTAGTGTTTTATTCCACGTAATTTGAATAATATCGGGGATCATATAGTACAATTCATAATAATTTGTTCAATCTATCATTTTTATCTCAAATGAAGGTTGATGTAAGATGAACGATGTGTATCGTACAATATGATGGTAATTATATAATACGATATGAAGAAAATTTTAGGGTTTTATGTGATGATCTGGGACAGATCCATAATTACAAGTACACAATAAAACTTTTCACATAATTCATAAAACACAGTAAAAATAAAGAATAAGTCACAAAGATATAGAGCAAAAATTTTATTACAAAATAAACATATATGCAAACAAACACAAGGACACAAAAAAAAAACAAAAACTGACACAAACATAAGCATGTAAACTAAAACAAAAAAATAAGGACATAACAACAAAAAATAGCATGTAGTGACTTTAATTTCTTAAGCACTTATATAATTAACTCATAATCTAGTTTTATGTGTGCTGAACTTATCATAATTTAGGAGTTTGGTATAATGTAAGCTATATAAATTTATATTTTCACATATTATATTTCTATATCTCCCTTGGCCACATGAACCCTAATAAAGTGATGTCTTATGTTAATTTGTTTAGTGTAAGAGTGTTTAATATGATTTTTATGATATAAATCATAGTTTTTTTATCGTGCGTGATGAGGATGGTTTCTACTAGCAATCCAATATCAAGAATTTTTTGCTTCAGCCAAGGACTTGGGCAACATAACTTTCCATCGCTATATATTCAACTATTATGGTGGAAAAGACTATAAAATGTTTCTTTTAACTCAATCAAGAAACTAGATATTATTTTATGAATTGGCAAGTTCTTGAGGTGCTTTCTTAGCTACCTTACATCCATCAAAATAAAAATCTAAGTATCCAACTATGTTAAAGGTCAAGCTATTCCTAGGACACTAAATACCTATGTTCTAAGTACCTATGAGATATATTAAGAATCTTTTGATAACAATCATATGAGATTCCTTATAGTCAACCTGAAACCTATCATATGTATTAAATAGGTGTTCTTTTTTAAGTCTAACTTAGGTATTCCCCTTACTAGTTCTAGGTGTGTGATTTTTTATTAGTCCTCATACTAGCAAGACTTAGGCTCTAACGCCATAGCTAAAACTCATATAAGGTTGTTTTTAAATAGTATACTTCACTAGTTTTTTTTAGTATAATCCAAGTCAATCATATAAACATTATTTACTTTAAGCCCTTTTAAAATAGTTTTATCATTTAGCAATAGTAATGACATTTCTAAAGGTTTGTGAAGGTTGTTAAAACTTTAAGAACAAGCTTTAATCTAACCAAAAGGGGGGTAAATTGGTTAATTTTAAAAAATTACTTAAAGAAAAAAAGAAAAGTCTTTTTATATTTTTAAATATTTTAAAACAAATAAGTTTATCCCACAACATGAAAACATATTATATTCACAATAATCAGAAATTTTAACCATACTAAAATCCTAAATGAGTGTAGCAATTAAAAGGAAAAAAATAAAAGAAAAAACACACCATATTTTATAATGGTTTGATCAAATCTGACATATGTCCACTCCCTGGTGGCCTCCTACGAGTATTGCACTAAACCTTTTAGTGTCTCTCCTGTAGCCCCCACAACTAAGCGGATATGCCTTTATAAAAATCTCTTTTGTCGTCCCAGTCAGATAGAGTACCATAAATCTTTTTCACCCTCCTAGTGAAGGCAAAGAACCTGAATCCTTTTACTCCCTCCTACCGTATGTAGAGAACCTAAATCCTTTTACTCCCTCCTGGTGTAAGCAGAGAATATGAATCTGATGCTGAAGAATGTCTCACTAGATACACCAAGGAATCAAGAAAATAGCTTGAAGAAGATAATGGAAACCTTGCTTGGAGTAAACTTTGTGAATCCCTTACAACTCCCCCTCATAAGAATCTCTCCCTTTCTTCTCTCTCAAAGAACTCCTTCTCTTCTTCTAAGATCCCTCTCAAGCATAATCAACAGCAAAAAACTTTTTAACATAAGAATTAGAGAAGCTTAAATAGTGGGCTTCAAGAAACCCTAATTTTCAAGTGTCCCATCTTCTATTCATTCTTTATGATACAAATATTATAAAGTATGATTAGTACAAAACTAGACTCGTCTACTGTCATGTGAACAATCCTTTAAACAAACTATTCAAATCTCTTAATAGTTTATATTGTATGATCATAAGATCATTTAGTATGAACTATAGAAATTCCTTATGTTCATTTGAGATGACTTTTAAGATTGCTAATTTCGTACTATATTGATCATCCAGCATTGTGGACATCGTACAGTGTGATCAGTACAAAAATCATTTCTTTTGTTTGGTATGATTTATGGGATGACAAAATTTCTACTCTGCGATTATCAAACATTATAAATGTCTTACAATATGATCAGTACAAATCTCATGGTTTTCATCTAATATGATCTTTAGTATGACCAAATTAATACTTTATCGATCGCATTGTATGAACATTATCATAAAGTATGATCGACTGATCATAATTGCCCATGATTTGATTGCCTGATTTTAAGGGTCAAATTAAGCAAGATATTAATATGGTGATACACTATAATTTTAGTCATACTATACGATTAGTACAAAAATAGTATCATCTTTAACTCTAGTAACTAGGATTTTACATAATGAACTTAATCATATAATACAATTAACTCATACAATATGAGTTAAAATCATACAGTATGAAAAATAAAAAATCTAATATTACATATTTCTCTCCCTATGTGTGTGTGCATGGTTACTTGGCAATGTATCCACCAGATTACTTCATTTGACTCAATAAAAGTAAAAAATATATAAATGGCTAAAAATACATACTATAACCCTAGTCTACCCAATCTTGAGTTGATCAAAGTTGCAAGTGAATGGTGGACCTAAAAGGTTAGTGAACATGGAAAAACATAAATTTAATATATCAATTGTCAGGAGATAGCAGTAAAGAAACAATAATGTTTGTTATCCCCAAAAATCACAGTACTTGAGTCCAAATTTGCAACAATATCAAAATAAAATTTAAAATCATTTTTTTGTCACATAGTTTTCTAATGCTAATAATATTAAATTACAATTCTATAAATAATACCTTTTTAACTATAAAACTATTTACTTTACTTACTATACCTATACAAATGTAATTTTTTGTAGTGTTGTCCCTAAGAGATACTCTCCCTCTATATTTGGATTCTAGTGAGATGAATTTGTTGATGTTTCTAGTCAGGTTTTATGAACATCTTCTATCTAGGTACTAAATTCCTTCCCTGAACCCTTTGTGAAGGCACATATATAAAATACACTAAGTTTTGATTTTTTAATCAAAATAAGCTTGCATCCCATAGTGTGATAAGATGAAGATATGTCATACTATGCTCTTGAGACCTTTTCTCTCCAAATAAGTTAAGCTATGGTGAATCCTATGTGGGCATATATGTGTTATGTCCTTCTATGCCACAAGAGTAACACTTAATTCCTAGAAATTAATGGGCTAGTCTATGTAATGAATAAATCTTCCTCCTATGAGAGGATGATGTATGTGATGCCCTAATAGGTTTTGTATGATCAAGTAAAAACATAGATACCATGGCTCTAAGTGTTGTGATATCCTTTCTTAGGTACTTGTTAACACTTTCAAATATCCCATGTTTCATATGTGCTTGATGCTCACTATCTTTCAAATGCAATGCTTCGACTTTTAATGCCTTATATATAACATCTAATTCAATATATATATATGTTTTTTTTTCAAAACATTTTTCAAAACTTTAAATTCCTTAACTAAATTTAAATGCTCATATACTAATGCAATATGCTTGATTTCAAACATGTAAACTTATTGACTAGATTTGTGTGCTCATCTCTCAATGTACTATGTTCATATTTCAAATATATTTTTTTCTTTTAAGCTTATAACTAATAAGCAACTATTTAAAAAATGAAAGTAATTCATCATATGAGAATTCACATGATCTTCAGTAGCACCTATATTGCCTTTCTCCATTAAGCATAATTTGGTGATTTCTTCTTCAGCTTCTTTCTTTGATGAATTAGAGATCGAGTTTGCCTAGAAAGCTTTTTAATATTTTCTTTTGTTCATCTTATGTTCTCCTTTGTATTAAACTTTCTCCTTTGATGATTGACTCCTCAAATTGGGCACTCCAACTTTATGTGATCTAGTTTTCTATTTTCAAAATATATTAGTTTAATGGAAACTTAATTATACCTTTTACTCTTATTCCTCAGCTTGTCTTTGTACCTCCTATGCTATTTTCTTTATAAAACTTTTGAGCTGATTGGTTATTAAAGTTATGTCATCATCTCCCCTTCCTTTAGTAATATTATTGTTAGAATTGTCAGCTTTCAACACTGTAGTAGTTTTCTTTCTCTTTAAACCTACATTTACCAATCTTTAGCTAATCTTGTGTTTATAAGATATCAAATAGCCAAGCAAATAATTAATAGAATAAGTTGTTAAATCTTTAGATTCATAAATTGTCGTCACATTAGCATCCCAAGATGCAGGTAAATATATCAAAATTTTTCTTTTTTACATTACTAATTTCCTATCTTAAAGAGGTAATAATTTTTATGAAATGAATATATATATATATATCAGATATCAACTTATTAGGTTGCATGAAAAAAAGTTCATAGTGAGAAAGTAAAATATTTAAATATGCTTTCTTAACTTGATTAGTACTTAACCTCTCTTTTTTTGGTCACTTGTACATGTAGAGACATGTATATAATTTTCAGACATTAATACAAAAAAAAAATTTAAACATTTAGCATTTAATTATGCCAACTATCAAATATCGAAACTCCATTCATTAAAGTGAAATTCAACTTTCATGCTATTTTCTATTCTATGTGGGGACGTATACCCTACTTGCACTAGATTCCACATTCGATAATCAATAAATTTAATAAAGGTTGATATATAAAATTTTAGTACCTACTTAAGTTGTTGAAATCTATTTAGTAAGCACCTACTATGATATTAATCAAATGTGGTTTGATATGAATCTAAACTGTATGATAGACCTGAAGGCACACGGGCGGGGGGGGGGGGTTCAGAATTCATATGTATTTTAAAAATAAAAAATTATGTAGAAGCACTTAGAACAACATGAATATAAAATTTTCCTTTCTATATTTTTCAAAAACAAACTAAATTAGGAATAATAACAAAAAATATTATAAGATTAAACTAATGAAGCAAGAAAAAAAATTATTTTACTTTTTATTTATTAAAATAACAAAATAAAAAATGTGATTATTGTAGTTTTTTCTTATTTCAAGCAAGATCTTCAATAATTTTTCACAACAGTGCATATAACCAATAGATTGCAAGAAATAAATTGAAATAAAATAAAACTAAGGTGAGAAAAATATAAATTGGATTTCTAGTAGTTCGATCACTTGAATTTTGTCCACTTATGAGCATTTACTTAGGAATTTTAATATCACATTCCTACACCCAATAAGGCAGAGAAGCCACTCTCCTTTATGGGTAATGTAGGAAACTCTACAACCACGTCTCTCCTCGAGAAGTTTTTCACCTTCATGGGTAATGAAGTCCCTTCTCCCTAATCTCCTGTAAGATCCATGAAGTCTGGTCCAAGTCTCAACACCAAGACTTCCCTAAGCTCTTCTTCAAAATCTCTCAAAACCAAAATCAAATAATTTAAGGATTAGATTTAAACTAGACAACCATAATGAATCTATCACCTCATACTTTTGGTCCCACCCAAATGACCTCACAAGTCTCTTCAATATTTCTTGCCCAAAATCCTTAGAATACCCAAGCTTGAAAGATCTTAAAGAAACTCAAAAGGACCAGCCAAAAAAACCTCATAAGGTTTTTGATGATATACTATTTATAAGATTGCTCCCAAAGAAACTAAAATAGAATGTTTAATAATTTTGACAGGTTGATTGTATAGTACGATACTCAGATCATACAATATTATTAATACAATTCTAGCTACAATGTTAATTTTCTCTCTAGCTATTCAAAATGTATGGTATGAATAATACAATATGATTAGATCAAGTTTGTCCATTTTAAAAGAGTTTGTTTAAACATGCTCTTTATTGGATTGGCGAGCCTTATGATCTATTCAATTAAGTTTTATTACAACAAACATATGCTTAGTTGTTCTAGTATGTATGCTAAGTATTTTAGGTACATTGATTTCATAGATGTGACTACTGATGACTACTGATGTTGGGATGAACATTGCACAACCTAAGTTACATTAAAATGTAAGCATGAAAGAATCAAAGATGAATTAAGATGGATAATATGGAGCTTCAAAAATAATAATTTATTTTAGATTAACTTAGGAGTGCCTTAGAGGTCCATAGAAGTTTACTTGTATAGTTTGGTTTGCTCATAATTTAAAATATCCATTAAATTATTTTATAAATTATTGATTAAGGATAACATGCTTAAATTAGAAATCAATAAGATTCCTTAATTAAAAAAATTTTATGTTACTTTTAAATATTTTGAAATGCTTCTTATACTACGTAAAATATATCAAAATTATATAAAATACTTAATTAGAGTAATTAAAAGTAATATGCTTATATGCTTGAAATTTTGTCAAGTACACTTATATATTCATTTTGAATTAAAATGTTTTATACAATTATACTTATATATAAGTGAGATTATCTAAAATACTTCATATATTTTAAAATAGATAAAAACTATATCAGTTTTTATTTCAATAGATAATATTATATATTCACTGAATTGCAACTCAATTTTTATTCTATTATATTCATTAGATTATGTAGATGCAAATTAATAGGTTATGTGAACTACTTTGGGTTTAAACCTTATTTATATTGTTTTTACCTAATTTTAATATTACAGTCTATAGAGTCATTTTTGCATTCTTTTGGATGGGATGTATTTGGAGACTTCTTAACTTATTTTGTGACTAGCCATTATTTAATCATTTTAATCTAATATTTCTTTACTATAAATTAATATTCTACTAAATATTATATTATTAGTGGATAAAATAATATTAGATTATCAGTTTAACTAAAATTAGCATAACTACTATTTTCTATAAATACCCTTGTTTCTCTTCATATGAGGGATGCTCTTAACTTAGAAATTCTAGCACATTCTCTCTCCTTTTTTTCCTTTCATTTTATCTTAAATCTTGAGAGGAGTTTCTTATATTTTCATTCTAAATTCTCTAAATTTTTGTAATAAAAAATCCTTAGTTTGGAAGCTTCAATTCACTCAATAGAGCAACTTCTCTTAATGTTTTTGAGTTCATTTTTTCTTTCTCCAAAATATTTCTTTGCTTTTTCTTTTTCTTTTTTTACCTTATATTTTTATTGAAAATATTTATTTATTGGTGCAATACCAATTAAGGATCTTAGATCAAGATCTTTAGGTTTTAATTTATTTCATCATAAAATTTGCAAGAAAGTTTTATTATTTTATTGAATATATTTAATATATAAATGTAATACATTTTTAAAAGTATTATAGGCACATGTTTTAATTTAATATATCCACTTTATATGAACTAAGGATTTATATTTTAAATCTGCAGGCAAAACAATATTTAAAAGCTGAATAGTTCAAAATTATTCATATAGTACAATTAGTGTAATATTAAATTTACTTTTTTTAAAAAAAAAGAGCAAATAACAACTGCTTAATTCAAAATAGGAGTACAATTTCTATAATCTTAGTCCAAAAACCTACAAACTCAATTAAAATTTATATTAGTATAATCAATAATATTTGTGATGACTAAAAACCAATTGATATCACAAATTAAGTATGAATAGGAGTACAATTTCTATAATAATTTTTTGGGTTTGTAATTGATTCATAATAATTGAAAATTAGTGTCTTTAGTGAAGATGAATACAAGATAATATGAAATTTTTAGATTTGAATTCGTGACTATCAAAATTCCACATGAGCTGCTTAAAAATCATCAAAAGCCTGCCTCCTCATTTCCTTCATACCCACGTCAGTTTTTTTTTTTTAAGCAAACAGCCGCCTAAAACTAAGTTCAAGCTCCCAATCCCTCCACTAAAATCCCACCGCACAAATCGGCCCACTCCACCAATCCATCCCATCACAATCTTTTTTTTTGGGACATTTAGGCCATTTAAGGCAAACTCACACACACAACGCATACACATGGACTCGAACCTTGAACCTCTTAGTTGGAAGCCTAAGCTCTCAACTAATAGGCCAAGGGGAGTTGTGTTCCCATCACAATCTTACCCATACACATATCCCTCCATCCACTCTACAGTAGCTAGCCCACTGCCAAGGCTTTAAATCCTCCACGTCATTATAACCAAGGCCCATCCACTACAAAAGTCCACCCAAAATCCCCACCACCACACTAATACTTCAATCATAAATCCACCAAATCAGCTTACCATACTCAAGACCACTCCAAACACTTACAACCAAAATCTCTCGAAAAGCCCATATATGTGTGTACATACCCAAAAAAATGACAAAAAAAAAGAAGTAAGAAAAAAAATTCTTGAACATTTTCGACATCATCATTGCCGACACTGTCCCGACGCCAATGTATAATTCCTAAAACTCAAAACCTCGTATATGGTGTTCACGATGCATCGGGGGAATTCCTATGCATGCTCTTCATAGCGTGATGGGAGGGAACTTGGTGCGGCACTTGCGGAGAGACAAGTAAGCCCTTTACATGCACTTCATAGGGTGGCCAGGATGAACATAAATATTTGTATATGCCTCAATGCCTACGGGAAAAATTTTGTGTTTTCAAACAAGTACCTCAATGACGCATATACGCTATTCGTAGCATGGTGGGGGTTGAATATTCATGGTCGTGATGTCATTTGGCACCGATCATACAAGCTCTTTATAGCAAGGTGGGAAGGCCCAGACTCTCGAATTTCTTCTAATTGATGGAAACACCAGTAGGGTGCCAAATTTTCATTGAAAGAGGTCCTGGGAAATGAATTTGAGTGAACATAAATAGAGAATTGGACATTAAATCAACAAATATACAATCATAATGAAAATATAAACAGTAAATGGCATTTGTAATTATTCAAACAAAAATCAAATGCAAATAAGTAAGGAAGAATCTATGATGACCAAAACATCAATATAGCTTACTTATATATTTTAATTAATGAAGTCGAAGGAAATACATAACTCGAATGCAACCAACAGAATAGAACATTGGATTTATACAATAATATATCCATGAATAATTGCAGTGGGTGTATAATAATCACATTAATCATACCTACAAATGGTCAAAGATAATTACAATAAATGCGACAATATATTCATTAATGGGATAGAAAAGGTATACAATAAGTGTGACAACCTCCTTTTTGTTAATATGTAATAACGTGATAAATCCTCTACCAACACAGACAAAAGAATTATAATGCATGCAATGCATCATTTACAACATAAGGCAATGAATTGTAATGAAGACAGATGTTTGCAAGCAACGATAAAAGGCTTAAAGTACACACAATAACAGCACCCATAAATAGTGCTAAAAGGTGATAGAAGCGCAATTTGTCGACAGTGTTCACACGAGCCATGTAAAAGAAATAGTAGCCCTTATAATCAGTGATAACGGACATATCGCAAAAGTAACAGATCTTCTACAAACATAGATACACCCATAATAGATCATCTATGAGTAAATGTATTAGTTCGTTATAGATGAAGGGAATTGACATATAGAGAAGGAAGATATCTATAAGTAAAGTAAGGAAGAATTATTACGCACTTAGTAATCCACCTGCGAGTGGCAGCGAACAATGTACACTAGAATACTAAATCATCCAAGTGATTAAAGATGAGCACTTATTGAGAAAATATACAAACATCTACAAACCATGGTAATTAGCATGAAATGATTGTATAAATGCAATCACAATCAACATGTAAGGAGAGATTGATGATAAGTGCAAGCTCCTATGAGCCGTTGTAGGAAACCTCTCATGTATGCAAAGTGCCATCTACGGACAAATACAAAAGACCTCCAATAGAAGCCAACATCTATAAACAAATCGCATGAGACTATTTAATGCATTACATGCTACATATATAAACGAACAGGTAACCCATAATACGACGCCATTCCACCTGATCCGCAACATTCATACAAGTAGGTAGAAGGCATTTATGTGCTTCTATATAGAGCGTTGTGCACACTAATGATGATCATTTGCACAACCGATCAGCTTCAAATATTTCAAAATGCCTTAATACATGCATTGCAACATTTACACACACACACACACACACACACACACACACACACACACATATATATATATATATATATATATATATATATATATATATATATATATATATATATGTGTGTGTGTGTGTGTGTGTGAAAGTATGCATGTAATCATATTAACATATATACACGTAAGAATATACACCTTCATTAACCTTGGCAAGTGTGTTGAAGTTACATATGTAACGTCAGAGGATGCTGCACGAGTTAAGAAATGAACTTAAGTTTCAACCCGATCCTTTAATATGGGTAGATAGAAGGCGATACAGCTCAAACTATTAAATAAATAAATGTCATAATGATGACCATGACATTTATTTTATACAATCTTATTAGAGCTTGAAGGCCTATAATAAGAAAATCACCTAGTGAAGGCATAAAGCCTACTTGTAGAGTGATCCTCTATCAGTAATTAGATAGAGTCAACAAGGTTCAGCAAATAATTACAAAACTTCTCCCTTAAGTACCCCCATGAGCCTTAGCGAGCATGTTAGGGTACACTCTTAAAGTCTGAGGAATCTATGCCTATCAAATGATTAATTTAAGTTCGAGCTTGATCCTCTAAATGCAAGTAGATATGAGTTGATACAGCTCAAACTATCATACAAATACATGGTCATGATGTCGACCAAGATAGTTGTTTTACTATGTTCAAATTAGGCCTTCAAGGCCTATAACTAGGAAAGTGTTATAAATATAGACCTAAGTCCTATGATTTTTATGATAACAATTTTTATTGGATTCCTTACTACGTTATCACCTATTAACTACTATTATTTAATATCTACTTTTTTCTTTTGTACTAACATTTCAGGTTCACCGTACACTTACAAATTTGATCAGGTTAATATTGGGTAGACGAGGGTTAAGAATGTTATGAAATGTATGTATTTTCAATTCTTATGTATTTTTACTTTTTTGGAGTCAAAACATGTATTTGGTGGATACGAAGCTTGGTGAATGCACACACACACTCAAAGGAGCGAGTTTGTGATAATATCAAAAGTTAAAATTTCTAAAATAATCATATTATACAATCCATATCATATTATATGATCAACTAATCAGAAAATTATTAAAACAACTAATTATGATAATTAATACAAGCTGAACTAATTGTACTATACGATGGAGATCATATAAGATGATCAATTTAAATCAAGATCCTAGCCACCAATCAAAATTTAGAGAATATTTCAAATTTTAAATTTTGCAGTAACCGTACAATACGATCAGTATTATACTATGTGATGTAATTGAATCTTGCCTAAATTAATCATGTGGTTAGAGAATATTTTTTTATTAATTATTCTAGTCAAATAGTATAGGACAATTTGACCAATCTTACTGTACGACCTGATTCCTATAAGGGATGATAATTTATCATCGCCAATCATACGGGATAATAATCTAAATCATCATTAATGATTAGCTCAATTATTTGAACTGATCGTACAATATCCAAATCATATTGGATGTTCCAGGATTGTATTGTATGATTAGTATTGCTAGAATTAAATTTAGAGCTTTTGGTGAGGCCTTGTATTTAACTTCTCTCAAGTGACTTGTTTCAAGTCTTTGGCTATTGTGTTCTTGAGAGGGAGCTTTGAGAAGAGGATCTAGGAGATCTTTATGAAGAAGAGGGAGAGCTTGTGTGTGAGGGAGAAGTAGTGTGAGGGGATCACACAGTTACTCCAAGCAAGTGTCATGCCTTATTACTCCAAGTGTCTGTCTAGGTGTCTTGGTGGCTCTAAGAAGAAATTTATCAGCCCATGGATATGGTTCTTTGTCATCATCAGGAGGGTGAGAAATCTTCCTTATTTAGGAGGGAGAAAAATATTAATGGTCTATTATCGCTGCCTAGAGGGTGACAAAGCTTTGGACTCTCCGTAGCACCAGGTTTGGTGGAAGTGATTTGTTTAAGGCTTCTCTTCCTTGCTGTGAGGAAAAAATAAGAGACAATATAGTGATAGTGCAATACTCATAAAGGAGGACTCCAGGGAGTAAACGGAGGTCATTGTTTGTCCGAACCATTATAAATCTCTAGTGTGATTATTCTAATTTTTTTCTCACATTTTTACTCTTTTGCATTTTAATTCCATTATAACTGCTTGGTAAAAATCATTCTCAATACTTTGTTCTACTGATTAAAATGTCATCATCGTTGCTTAGGTGTTTTGGTAAATTTATTTGCTTGTGCACTAAGTGATAATTGTTACTTATTTTTTAAATATTGAAAAAATCCAAAAACATTATCTTTCTTTTTAAATTAAGCAATTAGTTTTTAAATTCACCAATTCATCCCCTTCTTAGTGTGAATAGGGACAAGTTCACTTAGGCTTAACATCCTTATCAAATTTTCAAAAAAAAAAATGCTAATAAAGAAATAAAGCCAATGATGAACCCAATTCTCTATCAGCAAGTTAATAGAGTCGTAAAGGTTCAATCATTGAAATAAAAATGCTCATAGGTTACCCTAATGATGGTTGTATTAAGTGTTTATCTAAATCAGAGAGGGCCATAAACATTCAAAATACCCTTAAATTCTCAAATGCCTGTAAAATTTAAAATTTCAAAAGTTACCAAAATCTAAAATATTTAAAAATCAAAATTCAATCATCAGACACTTAAAGTAAAATTTATTCACCCTCCGTAATAATTTGTCAAAGTAGATAAATCTAAAAAACTACTTTAGCTCACAAGAAGCTAATATCATGTTGAGAATATCACTATGATTCATTCTCATTCCATCTCCTACTAGTAAGGATGTGGCATTAGTCTTTCGATCGAAGGTTTACCCGAATGGCTGTGAAAAAATCCAATGGTTTGGCCAGACAACTCCATATGGTTAACAATTATGACAATGACCCTCTGACCTAGTGGCTTGGTCAATTAACTCCATTATATTATGGTTATGGTCATAGCCCGTATGCTCCCCAATGACATCGAATCCTTGAAATATGAATCAATAGTACATAATTGATAGGGCATAAAGCCCTTTATTAGATAAGACAGATTCGGATTTGTCCCCTTAGATAAATGCTTGTCCTAGTTCTACAAGGTATCCTTGGATGAAGCAACCCATGCCTGTTAATAAGGATCCTTCTGCCATAGTAGGTTAACTACCTCCTCTAACTAAGTAGACTAGGGAACATGATAATCAGGGATGATATAACCATGGGATCTAGATCTGGTTTTTCATCACTTCCCCTACCATCTGCTTTAAGTGTAAGATGATGACATTTTTAATTTTAAGTATTAAATTCTCACATACCTAAGCCCATGTTATTACTATACACCAGATATTATATATCTCTACATATATGTTTAACGACTAGCCTTAATCAAAAGTTCTCTCTCATTATTGTGAGGGGTAATTGATTATAAGGGCTTGAGCTTATAGGAAACCAAAACTTAAATCATAAAGACCTCACAAAATAAGGGTGAAATTTTTGGGTAGTGACTTATTTCAAACCCAATCTGCCTTCTAAAAATTTACTTTATAACTTAATTCATTAAAACTCTCCTGAAAGCAGAGAAGGTGAGGGCAGAAATTTTTGGAGCACACATTAACATCTACATTATAATACCAATCATCATCTACCAACATGTTTATGCTTGCTACATATAACCCCTAAGTATTACGTAAGAATAAGGCTCCAATGTGTTGATGCATCTCATAATCACAACAAAATAGATAGAAGAAGAAAAAAGACGGGAGAGTGGATGAGCTTTAAGTTATTGTAGGATGAATCTCTCATAGTTGAGAAGGGAAGATAGTAATATCAACATCATTTTCTTCACGTTAACCCTCATTCTCATAATGGTTGATTGTGTTCCTTCTCATTCACTGATATAGAGAAAATAATATTTATATCTTTATCTTTAACTTCTAAAAAAATAAATCTTTGATGTGCCCGAAAGCCTTATAAATTATCTGATCTTTGAGCAATTGATAACATAGTTAAATTTCATAGAACCGTGTATATTTATGTGTCTTGATATTTCGATTATATGCAGGCTAATCACTGTGATATTTTAGTATCAATATATTTTTTATTTGGATTATATTCAATACTTCTGTGTGCCTTAATTTTGTAAGTTCAAAATTCAATTCATTTGTCATTCTCTTTTTTGTCAACGTTACATTGCATGAAAGATAAAGAGAAAACAAGTTAGATATCTTTTTCACTTCTGCTTTGATCCCACAAAATATGGAAGTAAATATATGATATGCTAATGTAAAGTGTAGAGGTGTTTATGCATGCATCAGATAGGCAAACCTCTCATTTATTTTATTATGCATATCTCAATATTAGAATATGATGACATTTATTAGTTATACATAAACATAATAGCAGCAACATCACATGTGATGTCACATGTACACACTGTGTCCTTTATATACTATCCAAAACTTAACAACAAAATATTAAAATCCTCACTACACACAAGTTGCTATGCATGTATTCACTACCTATAAATAACAATATAATTAGCTCATATACAGTTAATGAAAAGTTAGACAAATTCCAAAATCTCACATGTCTTCAATAAAACTAAATTTTCACTCAAAAAAATCTCATCGGCCACCTCAAACACCAAATCACCTCATGTTCCCCCTCGTCTCCTTATCCCGCCAACCACTTTCTCATCACTACCACCTCCTCCCAGCCATCTCTCCCAACCCCCATGCCTACCTCATGTTAACTGATCCCCCCCCCCCCCCCCCCCCCCCCCCCCCCCCAACCTAATACCACCCCAAACCTAAACCATATCCCAATCCCCCATCACAACCACCTAAGAACCCCATAGTTACTAGATATAACCAAAAATCATAAACCCAAATAGATCCTCATCCTTCCCTATCATCTCCATGCATCTCCGGACCACATATCATTCATACTAGCCTCTAAATATATGTACCGGAGAACAACTATGTTTGAGGAATTCATGGCTCTTCCACAACAGGGGACCTGATCCCTAGTTCATCCTCCGATTGACCAACCCATATTGGAATGTCGATGGACATTTAAAGCTAAATGCCATTCTAATGGGTCTTATTGACCCCTACCACTCAAACTAAACGTAAAAAGGATGATAATGGTGAATCAAGTAGCGTGCGAGTTGATATGATGCACCACTTAAAGGATCAAATAACCTCTGAATGCCAAACAAACAACAGCATTGTGATTAAAACATCGAATTCTACTAGGTTGAGGCCCCTCGCAATCAAATCAGATGAGATCGATCAAAAGGGACGACCGACACCTAAAACTTAAGCACAACATTGATCAAACTATGCCGAATTGATGAAAAGATTTCGTCATTGCATCCAGAACATTGTCAACCTCTAAAAACTACATTTTATTTCTTCAATTTGGACCATCTAGAATGGAGGCATGGATCCCAAGGAAACAATATGAATTTTGAGGAGAATTAGCCTCACCCAGTGGCGGAGCTAGAAAGTTTATCAAGGGGGGGCCTAAATTATGTTATTAAAATTTTCCCTCATCTTTTTTCATCCGGGCTTGGGACCGGCATAGGCAGTTTTAAAAACTTTTTTATTAATAATTATCCAAAAACATATAATATTAAATATAAGAGAGTAAACAACTTACAATTTATAATGTCGACTCTTCATATTCTGAAAGAGTTGAATGATTACTTCATTATCAATAGAATCCAAAATATCTTTTTCAACATAAGCAAGTAATAAATCATTCATCCATTGATCGCCAATCCTATTTCGCAGCCGATTTTTAATAATATTCATGGCAGAAAATGCTCTTTGGATGCCTGCTGTAGCAACGGGTAATACCAATGCCAGTTCAAGTAATCTAAAAACAACAGGATATACTATATCCTTCCTGCATTGGATCATTTTTTCAGCAAGACTTCTTATATCTTTTAATGAAGAGAACTGATCATCAGATCGCATATCCATAATATAAGTATCCAATTGATTTTGAAGAATCGTCTGATCAAAAGGACTAAAATCAGTTGGATAAAACTGTGTCATTCTAATCAACTTATCTTTGTTGAATGCATTAAAACCATTATTAGGATTCAAACATGCAATACACAAAAGCAATTCGGTATTTGCTTCTGTAAAACGATTGTTCAGCTCTTGAAGCTGCATATCAAGCACTGTGTAGAAAATTTCAACCCGAAAATGATATAAATTTGTTATATCTTGAGCTCTGCGGCGAGGACGACCACGAGCAACCCATTTATCATCCATATGCGGAACATTTATTTTCTGCTCCTCACAAAATAAAGTTACACTGTTGATGAAGTCAACCCACTTATTATCTCTCATATCCTGCAATCTCATTTTATATATTCGCACTAAAGACATAGCATTTATAATATCTTGTTCTCCTCGCTGCAAAGCTTGTGATAGTTCATTAGTGATACCAAGTACCTCTTTCATCAAATGAAGACAAAAGGAGAATTCAAATGTTTGTAATGATTCTAATAATGCATAGGCTTCACCTTTTTGTTCTGAGCTTGCACAATCCTCCAAACGAATTTTCAGAACATCAATCACTGTAGAGAACATTGTGATTAACCTTATTATTGATTCGTAATGTGAACCCCATCGTGTTTCACCTGCACGCTTAAGGGTTATTTCTTGATTTAAGCCTCGCCCTGTTAACAGTTTTCCACTTTGTAATGCATTTATTTCCTTCTCGCGTTGTAGTTCTCGTACCTGATCATGCCGCTTACAAGAAGCACCAACAATATTCATCACATTTGAAATTAAGGTAAATAATAAAGCAATCTGAACATGACCTTTTGCAACTGCCACCAATGCTAATTGAAGCTGATTTGAGAAACAATGAATGTAATGTGCTGAAGTATTTTCATTTAGAAATAGAGCCTTTAAACCATTGAACTCACCTCTCATATTGCTAGCGCCATCATAACCTTGACCCCTTATTTTAGAAATGCTCAAACCATATGATGAAAGGAGTTCTTCAGTTGCCATCTTTAGACTGTTCGTTGTTGTATCTGGTACATGAGAAATCCCTAGAAAATGTTCTATAATCACACCTTTATTGTCAACAAAGCGCACTATAATTGTCATTTGCTCTTTACCTGATGTGTCACGTGATTCATCAACTAAAACTGAATAAAACTTTTAACCAATCTCATCAGATATAAACTTTGTGATTGCAATAGCGAAACCCCTTGTAATATCCTTCTGAATATCGGGTGCAATTAATTTCAAATTCTCCGGTGCATTCTTTAGCACCATATCGTCAATGTCTTTGTTATGTTCTGCTAGAAACTGCACTAATTCTAGAAAATTATCCTGATTTTTGGATGTAGAAGACTCGTCATGTCCTCGAAAAGCTAGTCCTTGTTTCAAAAGAAATCTTATGCAATCAACAGAAGTATTGAGGCGGGTACGATATGCAATTGTAGCTTGATCTGATTGTTTTTGGAAAAGAAATCCAATATGTTGGCTTTGTCTCATTAGGTCTTCACAACTTCGTCTAGCATTATTATGCGTACTATTATGACTTCCAACATGAAGATCAAATTTTTTTGTTTTTTTCCAATTTGAAAATCCATTTTTATTGAATGCCTCTTCCTCTTCATTGCCTCTCCCGGATGTTCTGAAAAGATAACAATATAGACAATATGCTTTGTCTTTATATATGCTATATACTCTAGCCAATCAGAATATTTGTCAAACCAACTAGGATTAAAGCGTCTATCTTTCATCCCACATTTACTTTTCGGAAAATCATGGCTACGAGGTTGAAATGGTCCTCTTTGTAAATACGTTCTCCGAATTTCATCTCGAATGTTATGATTAAAATTATTAATAGGAATTCGTAGATCGGGATCAGATGGAAGATTTTCTACAGTTAATTCCACATTGCTTGTTTTTGGTAAATCAACATCCATTTGAATGCGTTTTTCATTTTGCACTTCAACATTATTGCTATTTTCATCTGTATCATTTGATGCTTTTGAACTCGAAGATCACTTGAAATATCTCTCCATGGTGCTCAAACTTGTACTCAAGGATCACTTGAAACAAAATCTGATTGCTAAGAAAAATTCATAAATCAAATTTTATCCAAAAGAATCATCTACAATCATCTGTTTGTTTTTTTTTTTTTAACAAACTAAGACTAACTTCTTCTATGAAAAACCAAATCAAAATCAGCCGGATAGTTTTCATGTTTTGTTCCTTAATCAATTTAGATTTTAGAAATATAAAGTGTAAATTGAAAGTCTGAAATCAACCAAAATAATATAAAATAACATAGTAAAGAACTAAAGATTACTGTCTAAAAAATTTTTTTGTTTACCTCTGGCTCTCGGCACTCGGCACTCTCGCTGCCTCGCAACGTCGGCGTCGCGGTCGCCTCTCCGAGTCTCCGGTTCTCTGCTCTCCTGGCCGAAGTGACGAATAAACACAAACACTCGCTCAGACGCTCTCCGGGCTCGCAATCTCGCTGGGCAGGGCGAAGCCGAAGCACCGACGAGTGTTCTGAAAAGGATGTCGCGGCACGCGTGGAGTCGTGGAGAGGAAGCCGAAGCGGACTCATTCATGAATGTCGGAATGCAGTTTTTTTAAAAAACCGGTTAAGTATAGCTTCATTTTTTAAAAATAGTTTTTTTTTAGGGGGGGGGGCACGTGCCCCCCCCCCTATGCAAATGATATCCATTCACGAAACGGATTTTTCCATTACGATTGGAATATTAAGAATACTCAAAAACTATATTTTTTTATGATTAATTTGAATCATCTTGATTGGTGGCATGAACTTCGAGACATAACATGCATATTAAGTAAAATTAGTCTCAGCGCTGCCCAAAAAAATTTTGATCGTGAAATGGACTTTGCCATCGCATTCAAAATATCCAAAATACTTAAGGATGATATTCAATTTATTCAAATTAAAATATGTGAGGAGGCTGAAATGTATCCTAAGAAAAAGCACAAATTTTAAGGAAAATGTTGCCCCGTGCTACCAAAATGATGTCTGGACTTTGTCATTGTGTCCAGAATACCATCAATACTCTAAATGCACTATAAATTTAATCAATTGAGGTTGTACATATAAATTGAGATGGTTTCAAAGCAACAACACAGATTTTTGAAGAAGTTAGGCCTCGGTGTCGACCAAATGAAGTTTGACCGTTAAATAGACTATGTTGTTGCGATCGAAATAATGACAATATCCTAAATGTACTATTAAATTGTTTAATTTAGATACTCAATGAATTTGACACATTGAACAAGATAGTCAACATGCAAAATGAGAAAGCACGTAAATTGAGGTAGTCTTTAACCCGATTAATGTAGTATTGTTGAGTTAAATTAATGCTACATGAGATATATCACTAATTTAGCTGCTGACTTATAAAAAATCTTAATAAAAAATAAATGCCCAACGGAGAAATAAAATCAGAGCTATTAAATGCCATTAAATGACTTACTTCTATTTGTTACTGTGTCGTTCCTGTCGAGCACTCGTCGTCTCTATTTGGTAGCTAAAACAAAGTAAAATAGACCCTGCTTCTTAGATTGAATGCACGAAATGAAACCCCAAGATAGCAAAGCCCTACACAGGGTCCTGGTCGAGTACCCATTGGGTACCCACGCTCTGTGCGGACTGGCTTCGCCCACCCACCCCCCACTCATAATATTTTTCAGGATGACGTACCCACCCATACCCATGCATTGTTCGACCTTAGACGTAAAAGAAATCCTACAGAGAATTGAAATGTAGAAGACAATAACAGAATAAAAGTATTTTCATATTTCCCAAATGCCTGTAATATACAATACATGGTTTTATATAATGATGCAGGGGACAAGTTGTTAGAGTGCAGCACAATATGTTATATGAAGCTTGCGGTGCATTGGACTAACATGTTAACAAGCCGCGCAAGTCATTGTTCAATTGGTAGAATAATAGATCATTCACGTGAGCGGGCTTTCGACTGTTGCGCTTCTTAGTCAGTGTGTTGCCGGCGTCTGAAAAGTTGTTCTCAGACATGGCGCTGGCGGCCGTAATGCATAAAATAGAGTTTATGACTAGTGCCATGATCGGGAACGTCTTGATGCCCACCAGTCCCCACCACTTTAGGACGTCGAACTCCCCGTCCTCGTCACCGCACATCTTCTGTTCTTACAGGCTAACCTTATGCGCCATGTAGGCTGTGAACTCTAGGCCGGCTCTGACTTGCAAGCTATTAGGGGCAATGTTGGTGGCCATCTCAGGCTCATCATCATCTTTAGGCAAGTCATCGCAAACTGAGTAGGAGGCGGTGGTGTCTATCCGTGCCTTCTTAGCCGGCGGTGGCCTTATGTCATCGTCATCTTCATCGATGACTGAGTTAAGGCCATGGCCGTGCTTGATCATATATGCCTTCAACTTCTCCTTGGCCTCGTCAACCTAATCAGCATTGATGTTCAACCCATGCAAACGCATCTACATGACCGGGTCGAGCATCATCGCAACGACATGGATGGGCTGAACACGAACTTCTCCTCGAAGATGTGCTGGATGATCTCCCTGAGGGTTTATCCACCATATTGAGTACCCACCCATAAGTCTATGAGTATACCCATACCCACCCATATCCATTGGGTATGGGTGGGTACGTGGGTGAGTGTGGGTATGGGTGCCCAATGCAGGGCTCTGCAAGATAGTCTAAATCTCGATTCTCTCAAACTTCTGTCCGTCTACATATACTAGAACCAAAATTCCTCTTCATTTTACACAGACCAAAATTCACCATAACCAAACGACACATACATCCCGCTTTGCTCTGATCCACCTACAAGAATCACAAATGAGCCTCTTTCTCTTTAAGATCTCCCAGCCGCTCTCTGATCCAGAGCCAAATCCGTCAACCCTCAACAGCCGTCCCTCTTCCTCTGTTCACAGGAAGTTAAAACTCCCATCTGAAAAAAAAAAAAATTTCTCTCAAAGCCAAGGATTTGATCCCGCTTCCACTATAGATACAGATATCCATTCCTTAAGCTCTAGCCTCCTTGTTGTTTCACTCTTTAATCCCTTCCACAGTAGCCTCCAAACGTCCAGATCCACAGCTCCTGCACCGAACCCAACAGTCTGCCCCTCTTCAAATCAGAGGTCCAAGACTTCCTATAGCTTTCTTCTTGTTTGAAAATCACAGCAACTCCACATTTCCAGTTCAATTCTATACAAAACGAAGTCCAACTTAGTTCGACATCACTTCACAGATCAAAAATAGCCACTTAAATCCACTTCTGCCCCACTCAGCTCTCAAAACCTATAGCATTCCACTCAAAATCAGCCCTCGCTATTTCAAAGAATATAAATCCATTGCAAGTCCATATCCATGCAGCCCAAACCTCTTACTAAAACCCACTAGCTTCCTTTCCACGTTTGTTGTACATTTTAGCCAACATAATTCCTCTCCACCAATCCGCTCAAGCCCAAATAATCCTTTTGATGTACAATGACAACTCAAATTACTCCACTTAAAACCCAAAAAAAGCCACTTAGAAATTCCCAAACAGCAGTTTTTTTTTTTTTAAGATTATTATTTATTAGCCTCCTCATTAGCTAATGTTGTTAGATATTGTTATTAGTATTATATGCACATATATGAACATATCTGTTTTCTCATATGTATGTTTGTGCACATATATGTATTAAAAAAAAAAGATAAGTTAAAAAAAAAAAGAGAAAGAGAGTTGAGTTTTTTTTTTAAAAGGGGAAATTCGTTGTGTTTTATGCATCCTCATCATCATTTTCGTCGTCACTTCGTTGCAAAAGTATAAAATTTCTAAACTCAAAATTCCATTCTCAGTGTTAGTAGCGCACCAGAAAATCGCTCATACATGCTTTTCTCTGGCGAGGTGGGAAGGGAACTCGGTGAAACACCTACGACGATGTGGATAAACCTCGTACACGCTTTTCTCTAGCATAGCGGGGACAAATATAAAATTGCATTTTTTTTAAACAAGTGCCGAGGACCCATACACCCCTTTCTCTAGCATGGTGGGATTGAAAACTTTTTGGCCGAGGAATCACCTGACACCTACCATATATGCTTTTCTCTAGCGTGATAGGATGCCTATTTTTCTATAATTTCTTTTAAACAAGGGATATGTCGGGAGGCTACCAGATTTTCCAAGGGACGAGGGACCTAACTTGGACAAACTTTGGACAATTTGAACTCAAATTTGGACTCTAATTTGAGAAAATAAAAGGAATTTATCTCAAATTGAACATTAATTGAACTTGCAAACATTGAAGTCCATCTTGAATGAACACTTACAAGAGACTTGGACAACTTGAACCACCGAATTGAACTTAAACTAGACTTAAATCATGACTTGGACATTGAATTTAAACAAAGTGCAGAATGATATGGAATTTGAATGATCAACAAAGAAAGAATTTTGAATCATTAAATGTTTAGTCAAACATACAATTGCAAATGCTAATTAAAATTCCAAACTATTTGATTGAAAATTAGCAATCATAAGTGGCTTGAACTTAGAGTTTGAGTTATAAGGAGCAAGATCCATGAGTTGAATCATGAAGTGTTGGACCTCACAAGCAATATGTAAATGTAAAATGAGATCATGATTCTCAAATGCATGCAATGATTCATTCATGAATAATGCAGTAATATATTCAAGAACAAGATTTGGAGATCTAACAATTTCTCAATAATGGGCCTGATGAATATGGAAGCCTATAATGATTGTTTATACCACCTATGATAAAACCATAACAAGCATGCATTTCTATCCACTAAGAGCATAAAAGAAGTGATCATTTTGGTATTCTAGAGCCAACACTGAGCAACACACAAGTATCTAAAGCAATCCTCTATGAACATAAAGACCACTGTAATGAATAGCACTCTATATAATTGCGCAGGAAGATACGATAATCCTTGCAAATAATTAGATTTCTTGCCAATACGCTCAGTTCAACATACAGTGAACTCAAGCATCCATAAGCAAGTATATGAGATTCATCATGCATATAAAGATTGACTTGAGAATTAAAGAAAGAAAGGCATAGACTTTCGATGCATGTAACACTTCATCTACAAGAGACACTAGAAGAATTGCAAAAAATATCTTGCAACAAACACCACGGCACCCTAACAAGCAACAACATCCTAGTGTCAAGAAAATGTATCAATCTCCTATGAACTACCGTAAGATACCCATCACATACAAACAAGGGAACTTACAAGCAGATGTAGGAGAGCTCTCGTTCAAACAAAAGCCCAATCAAAGGTGATGGCAAATAATATGTGGTGGATGTTAAACTGCCCCATAGTCAACAACTACTTAATATCTGTTAAAGCATTGATTCCTTAAAACCAAAAGGACTCGATATACAGCATAAATGATAAGTTATTAGTATAAGACTGTGGCCCCTGATTCCTAAGCCTAAGGTATTAGTAAAGATGCAGTCATCCAAGGTTGAAAAGATTTATTCTTTATTTAAGCCAGAAGTAGAAGATAATGATGAGGGCATAATGAAGGAGTTATATGCAAATTCTTATACGAATTGTGGGAGGAGAAAGCCAGATTAAATCATTATGGAGTGAGTGAATCTCAGTTCAACTAGGTTCTGAACATTAAGTAGATAAGATTATTGAGGCTTGCAAGTTTCTTTATGAACAGTGGTCATATCCAACACACCTGCTATGAATAAATATTGAAGTATTACGACTAACATAAACTTCTATGAGCTATTGTAGAAGTTCCATAAAATGTCCAAAATAATCTCGCACATGCACTGTAATTTGTATAAACATAGACACATAAAAAGGGTAAATATATAATACACCTGCATGTGCCCTGGAGAGCATGTTTTGGATACACATGTGACGTTTAGGGACGCTCTGTGGGTCAATAATTGAACGTAGTTTGAGCCCGATCCTTCTATACAATAGGAGTCGACACGGCTCAAACTATCAAACAGATATACAATCAAGACATTGACTAAAATATCTATTTTATAGGTTCATATAAGACATTCTAGGCCTAAGAACTGAGAAATTCATTAAATAAAATCATAAAGCCTAAGAAACTAGATCTTCTATCGATAGATTGATAAAGTCGATAAGATTGAAACCATAAATGGAAATGATCTATGATGATGATTGTGTTGAATGTTTATCTCAACCAGAGAGGTTCACAAATACTTTCAAATGCCTCCCAAATGTCCAAATGCCCATAAAATTCAGATTTTGAAATCACATAATAGTTTATAGTGGTGGATAAATTAGAATTTATTTCAGCTCACATAGATATAATACCCAGTCAAAAATATCACAAGAATTTATTCTCAGGAAATCTATTTCCATTAAGAGCGTGGTACGTGTGCTCTAACCGACACTTTTGTCACCAAATAGCACTGTAGGTAAACGGTTATGACCCGGGACCCTCTGAAGTGGGTGATTTTATCAAATATTCTCACATCCCAACCACGTGTGCAAACTACAAAAAGCCCTCTAAGGTCTCAAATAATATCTCCGTTAGTGGTACTCCACATTCTCACAACACTTAGATTTATGCCAAGCTTAGCAGGCCCCTCCCCACTAGTCCATAAAACCTATCAGACATATCTACTTCTCATTTATGTAGACAACATTCTTCTCATAAATAATCCCCACTTCATAACCAACCTTTTTCACCAACTTCACAACAAATTTCAACTTAAAGAATTAGGCTCAATCTCCACCTTCCTTGGCATTCAATTCACCAAAACTAAATCTGTATATTTCCTAAACCAACAATAGTATCTCCTCAATCTTCTAAATGACATCGACATGCTAACTTGCAAACCAATCTCTACTCCCCTCGCCCCCATGCGAACCCCAATGGATAGCTCACCACCATTCCCACATGCAGCACACCAAATATCATAAGATTGTCAGCTCACTACAGTATTTAATACATATTATACCTGATATAGCCTTTACAATGAATCAAATGTCAATAGATGCAAGCTCTATCAAAAATGCATTTTCAAATGATCAAACACATCCATTCCTATCTCATGGGGATGAGTGACCTCGACCTCACCATTCACCAATCCAACTTGGCACTCATCGCCTGTACGAATGAGGATTGGGGTGGAAATCACATAGATTGACGATCAATTTTAGACTAGTGCTTCTTCTTAGTCACAACTCCCATACTTTAGAAAGTTCAGAAATAAAAAGCAGTCGCTCTGTCATTTATCGAGGCAGAATACCAAGCACTCGCTTCTGCATCCTTAGAACTCATCTGGCTATACCGCATGCTACAAGAACTTAACATGCCCATCGCATCTCCCACACTATAGTTCTGTGAAAACATATCCACCATCTCCATTACAAAGAATCCGATCCTTTAAGCTCACACATTAAAATTGATATGCATTTCACACGATATCACATTACCTCCAAAGCTCTAATCATTCACCACATCTCAACCATTGATTAGCTCACAAACATACTCATGAAAAGTTTACCCATTTCTCGCTTTGATCACCTGAGGGACAAACTGCATATTCAAATCTTATAATCCACAGTTTGAAGGGGACTAACAGTAGAAATTACACATGTGATGTGCTATCACATCTGCACACTACGTCCTTTAAATTTATGTACCATCCAAAATTGAATAACAAACTAATAAAATCCTCACCACACATCAGGTTGCTATTCATGTATTCACTACCTATACATACCAATGTAATCAACACATATACGGTTAATGAAAATTTATAGAAATTCCAAAATCTACTACTGCATTATTCTCTGTTTTGCAACCTGCGCATTTACTCTAAACATACAGTTGAGCTTTAAACTTCACAAATCTCTGAAATATAGCTTTTTTTTTTTTTTTTTTTACTTTTTCATGAATAAAAATGAAAGCATTCTGTTTTCAATAATTGGCATTAATTAATCCCACAGGTTTGGTACAATAAAATAAAATTACATTCGAATTTATATATGATACTTCTGATAATATCAAAAACTTAATTTGAAGCATTGGTATTATTGTGTCAGAATATTTGTGGTGATAGAGAGATTAAGAAATTGTTTTTTTAATATTTATATGAAGATCCATCAACACACAGAGACATGAAAGGAGTGCAAGAATTATAAGAGAAACAAGAGTTTTTATATGGAAAGCTTGAAAGAGAAAAACCATGAGATCTGATCCTCCTGAAATGATTCCTATTGTGTTTGTTATCAGATATAAATAATTCCTTTTTTTATTGAGAAAAGTGTTGATATAACATGATAAATTTAAAAAAAAAATAAAATAAAATTTTGAAGCAAACAAAAATATGGAAAACAAATTTCCGCATTCAATAGAATGTAGAAAAGCTATTTTAAATATCCTATAGAATGCTAAAAATTGTTTTCCGCATTATATTGAATGTGGTCCGCATTTTAAGAAATCAAAAAATAATCTCACCTATTCCTTAATGCGAAATTTTATTTTATGTATTTGCTCATTTTTATATTATCTCTTAAACCTGTTTAATTAAATTAAAAGCCCGCTACTTTTTTTAAATTCTCTTCAAAGATTTAGAAATCATTTGGTTATCTAATTAATCTAATAAAATTTTTAATTATGTTTCAAGTGTTTGATTTTGACTTATTCGAACTTTAGTTGGACCACTTTTAGTAGAATCTAGTTAAAGTATTTTGAACTCTTTCCCTATTTCTATAGTATAGAGTATTATTCCCATGATTTTCTTGGAAATAACCTGACCATGTTGAAGACAACTTTAATCAATGATGTCACTGTCTCCTAATATAATACACAATTAGCCTGATTATTATAATATCAAAGTATGAACCGAATACTACATCTCATTAACCACAAACGTGGAACACACATCATATTGACGTCTTATTCAAACGCCAGTTATAAGATAGGCCATAAGACACTATTTTATGCAGATTTTTCTCTCATATTGACAAATCTGTCTATTAATTGCTTTATGAAATTGTGCTTATATGATTTAATTCTTCCCGCGTCGCCGTCAACCCATCCTATCGTTTACTTTCGATTGATCAAGAAGAGAAGAAAAGCAAGACATTTCTTTCTCTTCTCCATTTAAACTAATTTAGAACTAGAAAAAAAAAATGATTATGGATAACAGAAGGTGAAGAAGACAGAGAAACTGAACACAGGAGAGATAAGAGGTAAGAATTTATTTATTTATTATGCAAAGGAGAAACAAAAGAAAATCTATGTTGACTGATGGAGATGGGAATGATTCCCACGTCTATGTTGATAGGAAGGTCGGCCTTCCTCTCTACCACAGAAGCAATTCTGAAGATTCCCTTATCTCTTTCTCTGCGTCTGTTTCTTCTAAATCGTTTTTGCTTTAGGTTCTCTTCTTGCTCTGCAGAAGGTAAGCTGCAGGCTTCACAACCACCTCTCTCGCTTTCTTAGAACTCTTTTTCTTTTTTTAAATAATCATGCAATGATGATTCGGTGCATTTATAATTTCAGATATGACTGTTTTTTATGTGTTTGATAATTTGCTACAGTATTTGATTTACATTTCAGAGGTGATTTCTGTAGAAAATTTTATTTATGTTAGGAAGATGCAGCTCATTATGTTTTCAAAGATTGCTATCCTTAGAATTATAGAGAGAGTCTCTTGCAAAATAATGGAAAATTTTATAAATTTGTCATCAGAAACTGAAAATAAAAAGAAAATTCAAGCATATCATAAGCAATTTACCGATTGTATTTCACGGTATACTTATTCCCTTTGAAGGACTAAGGAACTTTATGCTGCTTAAATAAAATTTATGATCATGGATTGATCAAAATTTTTATCATCCCATTTGCTGTGCTTTTTATGAGTTATTTTACAAGGTTTATAAATAGTTAAATTACCCTTTTTTCCCATCAGAGTATTGTATAAAGAAACTGAGCAAGAATTCTTAGACATGATCGGAAATTAGAAGTAATTTTAAAGATCAAGGACTATAATTAAAAATTTTAAGCTGGCTAATTGTATTAAATTCTCTACTAATCAAAAGTTGCTTTTCAGATGAATAGTTAATCAATTTATGCAGAATCAATCAAGGTTGAAGGCAGCTAATTAACTGCAAACCATTTTTTAACCCTGCGATTGAGAAGAAATACCTTCATGTTCCTGTATGACCATTGTTTCTGAGAAGATCAGCTTCACTGTTATGCAACAGAGCTTTACTTAAATGTATTTTACTTAGATATATAATCAAGCTTGCAGTTTTTTTTTTTTTCAGCTTAAAACTTATCAAGACAAACATTTGTGGATTGCATAGATGTTTATATAATCCTTTTTTGAAACTCATGAGCTGATAGTACAAACAGAAACTTTTTTATTTTGCATACTATATATATTTTGCTTGTCAGAGAGCCAATTTTTAAGCTCTGTATAATTTATATATACATAGATTAACAGCACCTGGATTAATTAAAATGTTTCAGATAGCTATTAGTCTGATTTAGGCACCAATTACTGATATATTGTTAGCTATTATTTGCATAGCCATGGGTATACATTAGTTATCCATATAGGAAATTTTAAATTGAAGTCATCCATTGTTCTTGTCTCTAAAAAATATAAGTTTTTGTAACAGCTAACCTCATTTTTCCTCATTCTGGTTCAGGCGGTTTGCTTCCATTAGTTAGAACTCTTTATTCAGAAAGAATAAAAACATTTAATTTAAATGAGCAATCTTAAGTTGGGAGTAGAAGTTGTCAGTGCTCATGACCTCAATCCAAAGGATGGCCATGGCTCCTGTAATCCCTGCGTTGAGCTCCATTTTGATGGCCAGAAGTTTCGAACCACTGTCAAAGAGAACGACCTCAATCCTTATTGGAATGAGCTGTTCTACTTCAGCATCTCTGATCCCTCTTCCCTCCATAATTTAGCTCTCCAGGCATTTGTCTACCATGTAAACAAAAGCGCTCGATCCAAGACTGCTATAGGTAAGGTCCAGATTTCTGGCACCTCATTTGTCCCCCAATCAGATGCGGCTGTCCTCTACTATCCCTTGGAGAAGAACAACGTGTTTTCTAGTGCAAAAGGAGAGCTTGGGCTCAAAACATTTTTAATTGATGATCCCTCTTTGAGGTCTTCCACTCCTCTCCCTGATACTGAATTCTTTCAAGATTATCAGTCTGAAGATGGAATTCCATTTCCAAATTCAACTTCTAGATATAGAGAAAGCCGACCAGATTCAACAAATACATTCCATCACCTCCCAAGAGAGCAAAGCCAGCATAACTCTTCAGTTTTCACAGTTGATGAGATGAAGTCAGCTCCTCAAACACAAGCAAGATTTTTCTCTCCTTCTTCTTCACAACAGCCATTTGAGTTCCAGCTCAAAGAGACAAGACCAATACTTGGAGGAGGACAGGTTGTAGGAGGTAGAGTGATCCCCGGAGAGAAGCCAACCAGCACATATGATCTTGTTGAGAAAGTTGAGTATCTCTTTGTTCGGGTTGTAAAAGCTCGAGATTTACCATCCAAGGACATCACAGGAAGCCTTGATCCCTATGTAGAGCTGAGACTTGGAAACAACAGAGCGAGAACCAGACACTTCGTGAAGAATCAAAACCCAGAGTGGGATGAAGTTTTCGCCTTTCCCATCGAGCGGCTTCAATCTTCAGTCCTTGAAGTTTTGGTTAAAGACAAGGATGTTATCAAAGATGATTTTGTTGGAATGGTGACCTTTAATCTTACGGATCTCCCTCGACGAGCACCTCCTGATAGTCCATTGGCTCCAGAGTGGCACTGGATGGCTGATGAAAAGGGAGGAAAGGCGAAAGGAGAGCTTATGTTAGCAGCATGGATTGGAACTCAAGCTGATGAGTGCTTTTCCATTGCTTCACATACAGATTCAACGGCAGGACCAACTGGTTCTTTACTCAATTCACAGATTAGATCAAAGGTTTATCATTCACCAAGGCTTTGGTATGTCAGAGTTAATGTCATTGAAGCACAGGACATCATAATAGCTGACAAAACAAGGTTTCCAGAAGTGTTCGTGAGGTGTCAGATTGGAACTCAGGTTTTCAAAACCAAGCCAATCCAGGCAAGGACTATGAGCCCTTTATGGAATGAGGAATTCATGTTTGTTGCTGCAGAGCCATTTGAAGAAACCTTGCTTCTCACAGTATTTGATCGTGTTGCTTCAAACAAAGAAGAAATCATTGGTCGAGTTCAAATACCACTTGCCACTGTAGAGAAGCGTTGGGATAATAGAGAAATTGACACAAAGTGGTACATTCTGGATAAGCATGGTGTAACTGAAGAAGACAAGGAAAAGAAAAAAGACAAGTTTTCCAGCAGACTTCATTTAAGAATCTGCCTTGATGGTGGCTACCATGTGCTTGATGAATCAACTCATTACAGCAGTGATCTAAGACCAACAGCTAAGCAGCTATGGAGGCCATCAATTGGGTTACTTGAGCTCGGAATCCTAAATGCTGATGGTCTCCAACCCATGAAGACAAGAGAACGGAAAGGCAGCTGTGACACTTACTGTGTGGCTAAGTATGGCCAGAAATGGGTTCGAACTCGCACTGTGTTAAACAACTTAAGCCCAAGATACAACGAGCAATACACATGGGAGGTTTATGACAATGCCACTGTTCTCACAGTGGCTGTGTTTGATAATTCCCAGCTTGAAAAGGGCGGTGATGAAAACAAAGATGCCAGAATTGGCAAAGTCAGGATTAGACTCTCAACTCTTGAGACAGGGAGAGTTTATACTCATTCATATCCTCTCCTTGTTCTTCATAACTCCGGCTTGAAGAAAATGGGTGAGCTTCATCTAGCAATCAGGTTCTCATCAACATCACTTCTCAACACAATGTTAATATACACCAAGCCACTACTGCCAAAATTACATTACCTTCAGCCAATATCCATGATGCAGCTCGAAACTCTTCGCAACCATGCAGTCCAGATTGTGGCTTTAAGGCTAAGTAGAATGGAACCACCATTGAGAAAGGAAGTTGTAGAGTACATGTCAGATGTGGAATCACATCTATGGAGCATGAGGAGAAGCAAAGCCAACTTCTCTCGGCTCATGTCGGTTTTCTCTGGAATAATTGCTGTTGGAAGATGGTTCAGTGATGTTTGTTACTGGAAAAATCCTTTAACAACTGTGCTGGTTCATATCCTGTTTGTAATGCTTGTTTGCTTCCCTGAGCTTATAGTGCCAACGATTTTCCTTTATTCCTTTCTGATTGGAATGTGGAATTATAGACTCCGGCCACGCCATCCTCCGCATATGGACACAAAGATTTCACGGGCTGATTCAGTGCATCCTGATGAGCTTGATGAGGAATTTGATTCATTTCCTACTACCAGAAGTCCGGATTTGGTAAGGATGAGATATGACAGGCTGAGGAGTGTGGCGGGGAGAATACAGACAGTTGTGGGGGATATTGCGACTCAAGGGGAAAGATTGCAGATGTTGTTGAACTGGAGAGATCCAAGAGCAACGGCTATATTTTTGGTGTTTTGTGTTTGTACAGCAATGGTTCTTTATGTTACTCCATTCTCAGTGTTGGTTGTGGTTTCTGGTTTTTATATGATGAGACATCCGAGGTTCAGGCATAAAATGCCATCTGCAACCATAAACTTCTTCAGGAGATTGCCTGCAAGAACAGATTCTATGTTGTGAGATGGAATTTTGATTGAAGAAGCTTCTATTATCAGTTTAGCTGTTTTTTTCTTAAACTAATTTAAATTGATGGCTTTCTATGTTGTTTCCATCAGATGATCTGGAACAACTATGGTGGCATATAACTGTAGAATTTCATTGTAAGAACAAGTTAAGTTCCGATGAAAGAATTTCTTATGCAAATTTAGTATATGCAGATCAATCTTATTTTGGCGAGTTTTATTTGGGAGGTTTTTGAAGATTTCCGAGTAAATTTTGATTGCCTTAGATAATTGCAATACTGACAATTGTAGAATTACTGGCGACAAATGGTTCTTGAGTTTAGTTAGTTGGTTCATACTTCAGACTGAAACCACATTAAATACTTCGGCAGTTTTACCATTTTTATCATGTAGTCCAACATTTAAATGCATACTTCAGACTGAAACTACATTAAATATAAAATGACATGTAGCACTAAGTATAAATAAATTTAAAAAGTGGAGAATTCATAGAGCAAATTCTGAATGATTAGGATAAAATTTATGATAATGATGATGATTGGGGGCCATCGATTAGCTCACCTATGATGATTGCATCATGTTTATACACATGTCTAGTTAATATCTAAGGTTGACTCAATTTAATTGGGCATGCATTTGTTGACCCATATTCTAAAGGTGTGCGAAAGAAAGATGAAATCAGCAATTTAAGCGATGTGCATCGGCACGGTGCATCACTTGAATGGTCAAATGACCTCTGATTGCAAAACGGACTTCGCCGTTGCAATTAGAGCATCGAATTCCCCTCGCAATCAAATCGAGCTAAAATGGTTAAAGTTGACAACCAACACCCAAAATTGATGCACAATATTGCCCCAACGATGCCCAATTGTGAAGCGGATTTCGTCGTTGCATTCGTAATGTCAACATTATTCAAAATCATTTATAATATTGCCCACTGAAATCCGGCTGTAGAAATCGGTGCAAATCGCGAGGCAACAATGCATAACCCGAGGTGTGGAAATTTTGCCTCAATCTCGTCACCTCCATGATATTATTATTATTATTATTATTATTATTATTATTATTATTATTATTATTCAATAATAATAATAATAAAAATTATTATTATTCAATAATAATAATAATAAAATATATAATAATAAAAAATTTAATCAAATCTTAAATTACCTCATATCCTGTCAAAGAATCCCATAGATCGGGCTGAAATTTCTAGAAATCCGATCCAAATCTCTGCCGGAGCAACTCAGGTATGGTGTGAAAATCCGGGCAAACCTGCAAAACAGAGAAAAGAAAGAAGAGAGCAGAGCAAGCAAGAAGGAGACGAAGGAGAAGAATAAGAGAGAATGTGGGTAATTCCATTGTAGCTGTATTCAAATCTGCCTCAAAACATGCTATCTCCAGGCAATACATAAGCCATTTCTAATAACGAAAAATACTAAAGAAATGCTAAATGCTGAGCTGGCCACTAATTGGCAGAGAAAGTAATAACTAACTAAAGCTGCAAGAGGTAGTGGAGATATAAGCAAGGTAATGATATCACCGGAATATCCTGGTACCATGATACGCCACATCAGATCTCCCCAGCCGTAGGAGATTCCTCGCCTGAGGAAATATCTTGGATTATACCTGTGTCCGGTGGTTTATAAGAAAAAATGTCATACACATTGAAGGTAGATGGTGTAAGAATTGTAGGTGGGAGATCCACAACATATGCATTATCGTTGATTCGCCGCACGATGGGTATTGGCCCTATCTTCCTGGGACTGAGTTTCGAATAGGTTCCGGGTGTGAATCTCTCCTTGCGAAGGCGTACCATTACTAGGTCGCCTGGATGGAATATCTTTTCACGCCGGCTGAGGTCTGCTTGTTGCTTGTAAGTTTTATTGGCAGCTTCTAGTTTGTTCCTTATGTCTTGCAACATTTTTGTGTAAGTCTCAGTAGTATGGATTGCTGCCTTACTCTTGCATTGCGGTATAACTGCTATATCCACCACATGATTTGGGCACTTCGTATAGACTATACTGAACGAACATTGTCCAGTGGATCGGTTCGACATGGCATTATACGCAAATTCGGCTTGGCCAAGGTAGTCGTCCCATTGCTTCGGGTGTTCATGAGATAAGCAGCGCAGCATGTTACCTAATGTGCGATTCACAACCTCAGTCTGCCCGTCCGTCTGAGGGTGATAAGCGGAACTAAGTTTGATTTCAGTCCGGAGCCTTTTCCATAATTCTCGCCAGAAATGACTGACGAACTTCACATCGCGGTCCGACGTAATGCTGCGCGGGATGCCATGGAGGCGGACAATTTCTTTGAAGAAGAGGATGGCAACGTTGAGGGCATCGAAAGTCTTCTTACAAGCTATAAAGTGAGCCATTTTGGAGAAGCGGTTGACGACCACCATAATCGAATCAGCTCCCCATTTGGTTCTCGGTAAGCCCAACACGAAATCCATACTGACATCTTCCCAAATCGAATTTGGAACCGGCAATGGCGTATAAAATCCAGTATTTTGGGCATTTCCTTTATACAATTGACATATAGGACACCGCTCTACAAACCGTGTGACGTCCCGACGGAGATGCGGCCAATAAAACCTGCTCTGCATTTGTTCTAGTGTCTTTGTTCGGCCAACATGTGCCGCTAGACCAAGAGTCATAGCATGCCCGTCATATCAAGAAAAACATGCACGGTCGGTGTCATGGGCGGCTGTTGTCTTCATCATCCACCACGCTAAGAAATGCGTGCAAGGGTCTTTAAAATCACCTGTTTGAAGAAGTAGTTTTTCCCCTCATATGGGTACTTTTTTTTTGAAAGCTCTGAGAACAGCTTCTAATAAAGGAGAAGACAGATTATGTAAATCAAATTTGGAGGAAGAGTCAAATGCTGTTATCAATAACAGTATTGAAGAAGTTGCTGGAAATAATATGCTGGAGCAAGTCATTACTGAGGGCACAATTCAAATTCCTATTGCTAAAGGTGGGAAGAAAGAAGTGCATTCTGAAGAAGGTTGGAGCTGTGCTGAATTGATCAGCCAGAGAAAGACAGAAGAGGTGGTTGCTGCTGGAAGTGCTGAAGGAAGTCCTTCTTTCAAAAACAAATTTGATGCTTTGGGAACTTTGGCTGAAGAAGGGGGGATATTGGTAGAAAATATCACTCCAGTAATTCAATTTCAAGAGGAAATTACAACCCAGAAGAGTTTGCCAAAAGCTACAGATCCTAATAAGGATGGAACCAGATCAATTGAAGATAGCTCTTCAACTTTTAAAAAGAAAGGCATGAAACAGTTGAAAGGCCTAGGACCCATCAATTTGAAGACTAGAAACAGGAAAACGGATGGTAATGTTAAGGACGAGGAGGGGAAATCTTCCCCACTAATCCATCAATGAAATCCATTTTGATATGGAATTGTAGATGAGCCAAAAAAAAGAAGGCTTCTCTCTACCTCAAGGAGGTGGTGAAAGATCAAAATGTTTTGTTTATCGGGATGTTAGAAACCAAAATGGTTTCTATTGAGCTTAAAGATGTGGAGTCTCTAATTGGCATTGACTGGGATTTCAGTTATATTCCTTCAGTCGGTTTATCTAGAGGTATTCTAATGCTTTGGAGGAGGAAGTTGGCTAAATTCAGCAAAATTGACTCTTCTTCTCAATTCATAATTGGTGATTTAGATCTAGGGAAAATTCGGAGTGCTTCATTGGGCAACCCTTACTGATTCCCCTGATCGTGTAATATTTTTAAAGTATTTAAGTGCCTTATTAATGTCAGAATTGAGATATCTTAGGCTCACTGGATTTGTCTGGTTGAGCCTTGATTCAACTATACACATGCAATATTTGATGATTGTATGGTCATCTAATTAATGCTTTGAACTATCTAATTAATGCTCCAATCCTTTGATTTGGGCCCATTTGGGCTTGGATTGAACCAATTTTGGTGTCAATGGATTTTTCTCATTGAGATGTTTGATTTGACTATATATTTGTTGAGATCAAAGTTTGGATGGTCCTAAATTTAATTTTGAAAGTTTCTAACTCGGATAACCTCCAGATTTGTGCCATTTTAGGGAATTTTCAATGACATAACAATAAATATGAAAAGATGAATAATATTTGGAGGAAGATTCATCCAAATGTGTCAACTGATCTAAAATGTGTATCTTTACTCTTTATTCATAAGGATCTGAGGTTGCAAAATTATTTATACAAAAAAGTACAATAATAAATGATAACCAAAACGAATTGCTATTGTGCTTTAAGAGGTGTTGGGGATGGTTGCTACTATTTGATATAATACCTCATTCTTAGCATGAGTTCACTTATGCCTAATATTCATAGACAAGTTAGCAGGGGTGAGTCCTCTAACAAGTTGACCATTAAGGTCTACTGTCGAAGAGACTTTTGGCAATGTTGGCGACCTCTTGGAAGGGGTCCTTGAGCTACATTGATGTGAGGGGTGAGTGCATGTAAGTAGCAAGGGTTGATCGAGCAAGATGATGGAAGCTTAAATTTTCTTTGGAGGATCATTCCTTCTAGTTATGTTGATGGATTTATTAATGACTTATACTTGAGGTGATGTCAAGTTGCTTTAGGAGTATGCTTCTCATAGAAATGGAGACTCCTTGTTGAAGACCTGTTTAGGCGGTAAAGCTAACAGGGATTCTAGAGAACAGAGAAGAAAATAAAAAACTATTCATTTCAATCTACCTAAACATTACACCACATAGCCGAATATATAGGCTTACATTACAGTAATCAACAAATAGAAAATGTACACGTGTATCAAGATTTGTAATAACGTTTTAAGAATCATCCTTTCTTGATTTGGAAGCATCTGGATGTTGAGTCTTTAATATCCCCTTGCAAGCTGATGAGTCGAAAGGAGTTATCAGCTTGGAGATGAGGAATTTGAATCTTGATAACGGTAGAGCTTTGGTAAACAAATCTGCTAACTGATCTTTGGAGGAGATGTGGTGAACTTGAATACTTTGATTCTTGATGCATTCTCTTATGAAATGACAATCAATCTCTATGTGCTTTGTGCGGGCATGATAAACCGGGTTGTTAGCTAAAGCTATAGCAGACGTGTTGTCACAATATAGAATAGTAGGTACGTTTTGTGTTATGTCTAATTCTTGTAGGAGACGACGAAGCCAGATAATTTCTGTAGTGGCAGAGGCAATGGCCCGATATTCGGCTTCAGTTGAGGAACGAGCAATGGTGGATTGCTTTTTAAAACTCCAAGAGATAAGCATGTCTCCTAAAAAATTGCAATAACATGTTGTAGATTTGCGATCGTGTTGGTCTCCCGCCCAGTCCGAGTCGGAATAAGATCGTAGAGTTAGAGACGATCCTGAGAGAGTTATCCCAACCTGAGTAGTGCCTAGTATGTACCTTAAAATTCTTTTGAGAGCATCAAAGTGGGAATCAGTGGGTTGATGCATGTGTTGGCATGCTTTATTGACAGCAAACGTGAGATCCGAACGTGTAAGTGTAAGGTACTGTAAAGCTCCAACCAACTACCGGTATAGTGTGGGATTTGAAAAAACTGCTGTTTTGGTTTTAGAGCTAGTCTTGACTGTGATCGGGAGGCCACGGCTTTGCAGTTTAGCATCCCAGCTCTGGCTAGTATCTCTGTGGCATACCGTGACTGATGCAATAGTAATCCGAAAGCTGTAGTCTCCGCTGTAAGTCCTAAGAATTGGGTAAGAGATCCCAGGTTCCTCATGTTAAACCGTTGATGTAGTTTGTCCAGTAATTGGTTGATGACAAGAACATTGTTACCCGTTAGAATAATGTCATCAACATAAATTAAAAAATAAATTTTAGACTGATCCTTTTTATATATAAGTAATGATGGGTCAGAGTGACTAGAAGTGAACTCACATTGATGTAGAAATCCTGTGAGTGTCTCAAACCATTGTCGTGGAGCTTGCTTGAGCCCATACAATGCATTCTTCAATTTGCAAACATGTGTAGGATGATTTACATCAGTGAACCCTGGTGGTTGTTTCATGAATACTTCTTCTGTTAACTTACCATGTAAGAACGTATTTGATACATCTAATTGATGTATTGGCCATTTGTGATGTAAAGCAAGAACTATCATAACACGAAAAGTAGGTATTTTTGCCACCGGGCTAAAAGTGTCCGTATAATCAATACCATATTCTTGATTGTAGCCCAATGCTACTAGACGAGTTTTATACCGCGAAATCGTGCCATTCGAGTTAAATTTGGTGCGATACATCCACTTACACCCAAGAACATGCTGATGTGGTTGAGACGGAACCAGTTCCCAAGTGCCTTGGGATTGTAAAGCTTGAAATTCTTGGGACATAGCCATGCGCTAATGTTCAGTTTTGATGGCTTGAGTGTAAGAAGTGGGATCGGGTTCAGTGATTTGGTGAGTGAGATCAAAAATAGTTTTGGGCTTAAGGTTCCTGGTTTGGAGTCTGGTCTGCATTTTATGTTTGACAGGAACCGGTTGAGCAATAGTTCTAGGAGACGGCATGGCCTGAGTGGGAGTTTGGCTGGATATAGAATTTGAAGCTGGGACGTTAGGCTCAGGTGTACTGGAAGGTGGAGAATTTGGATTCGGTATTATAGGTAAGCTGGAAGTAGGAACCAGTAAAAGGGGAGGGAGATAGGTGCTAGTAGAATGACTGACGGTTTGCTGCATTGCAGTCTGTTGCTGGAAAGGGAACTTGTTTTCAATAAAAATGACATGACGGGACGTGTAAACACGATTCGTGCTAGGGTCTAGACACCGATAACCTTTTTGTTGAGACGCATATCCTATAAAAACACAAGGTATGGATAAAGGTGAGAGTTTTGATCTGGAATATGGTCGTAACCAAGGGTAACATAAACTTCCAAAAGTTTTGAGATGGGTATAAGAAGGCAATCTGTTGTACATTTTTTCGAAAGGTGTTTTATGATTAAGAGTGGCTGTGGGTAACCTATTTATAATGTGTATGGCAGTGTGCAAGGCTTCTACCCAAAGCGACGAAGGAACATTGGAATGAATTAAAAGACTACGAATGGTTTCAAGAATGTGTCGGTTCTTACGTTCAACAACCCCATTTTGTGCCAGAGTGTATGGACAAGTGTATTGATGTTGTATTCCCTTATTTTGGCAAAACGTACGAAACGCGTGTTGACCTCATTATTTGAGGTCAATTTCCCCCGATTCAATTCTAGCACCTAGGTCTTCGTAGCCTAGAATAGACGTCACCTGTAGGACCTCCCTTAGGTGGATACCCACAGACGTAGCATTGACTCGACTCAAATCAAATCAAAGCCAATCGAAAATAATAAAGATAGAAAGATTAAATTCATAAAATTCAATAATAATCGAACCTAATTTTGATTAAATCACCATTAATCGGAACTCTTTAAGATAAATCTACCAAACATGAGGCTAAATAGACTCAAACCAAATTCAATTTTGAACGTAGGTAGCTTTTATTTACCCAAGTCGACTCGATTTGATAACTCGACCTAAATCAAAAATCAATTCAATCTAAGTCTAATTCAATTTTAAAACAAAACCCAAATCAACTATAATTGGAATAAATTGATTAAATCAAATCTTTTTTTTAAAATCAGCAAAATAAAATCAAAATCAATATAAATTAAACTTGATATTAAATGGATTTAATTTAATCAAATCGATTATAACCATGATTAAATAATTAAATAAAATTATTTTAAATCAATCCCTCCATCTCCCTCTACTTTGCACAACCACCTCAACTCCTTAGCAGTTCACGGTCCACTCTCTCTCCCTTCTCTAAAAATTCACATGAAGCATAGCCCACTGACTCTCATGCCCTCATTGACGATCAAACTCCCTTCCACTCTTTCATTCGCATAGATAGAGAAAACCTCCTCTCCAAATCTCTCACGGGTGAGAAGCCTAGAACTGGAATTGTGAACAGCCCGTTGCTCCTCCAGGGCAGTTCGGAAACTGCTCTCGATCCCTCTCTCGGTCGTGAACTGCCTCCTTCTCCCTCACGATCTCATTCACACTCTCTGGATCGCTCAAGAACCTCACAGAACCGAACTCCTCTTCCAAGTTCGCACAGCCAGCACAGTGCAGTTCGCGAAGAGAACCTCCGCCTCCTCTCTGCCGTTTGCGAAATCCAGTCTCCTCTCCATTTACACAGCCGTGGCTTCCACTACAGTTCGAAAAGACCCCAGCCCAGCCTGTCGCCCTCTCTCCAGTCGCTCTCTGAATTCACGAGATCCCTCTCCCCATCAATTCGCAAAGGCAGAACCCGTCATTCTCTCCCAAAAGGAGTCGAAGCCCTCCGCCCCTCTTGATCGTGAGAAAGCAGAACGACCTCCTCCTCTCGAGAAGTAGCAGCCGCACGTTAGCCCAAGCCCAAACTCCAGTTCGCATAACTCCTCTCCCATTCGCAGAAATGCTCGCTGCCTCCCTCTGTTTCGCACGGCTAACCCAGGTTTGAGCCTCTCTTCCTCTCCGATCTCCAATTCTAGAGACCCCAATTTGCTGTGATTTTGTTAGATTAGAGACAAGAAGAAATGGTAAACTCCCTATTCTCTCTATTTCTTCTTCTCCTCTTCTTCTTGATTCTTCTTCTTCCCTATTCTTGTTGCCTCGGGATGAATTTTAGAAAGGAATACAATATGCTTTCAAAAGTAAAAGAGTTCAAAAGGCAATCAAACAAACCAGTGATCAAGCCCGAAGAAAGGTACGTCTTTATTTTTAATAAATCTCAATTATTTCATCATTATTTATTAAATGTGCTTTCTAATTCCCTATTTTCTTCTCTTTATTGGCATGAACTGCGAGGAATGGTACGGGTCGAGGGAACAAAAGTACAAGGAGCTAAAGGCGTCAGTCACCTCTATCCAACCGGGTAGAGGTGCTACGGGCGGAACCACCGGGTCGTAGCCCCCCCGGTGACTGTGAGTAATTCTAAAACTTAGAAAACCTTTAGGGGCCCCTTGATGTGGTATGAGTGAACCCTCCCTTTAGGTCCCTGTAGTAACTTCAATTTTTTATTAGGTTTACTTTTGTTTCATTTTAGATCCCTAAACTCCTTTTATACATGCGTAAAGTCCTAAGGGTTAGTGATAACAAATATTTTTTATCCTATATAACAGTAGTGACACTTAAGAACAATAATTAAGGACCGGGTCTTAGATAACTTAGACTTAGGATACATGTACACTTTAGGGCAGAAACATTAACATAGAAAACTTAGTGACATTCATCATTATTATTATTATTATTTTATTTTATTTTTACTTATTTATTTAACAAATTAAATTTAATTAATTAAAAATTTTCTTTTAAATAATAATTGATTTAGGATATATCAAAACCACACTTTCTAATACACACACTTAGATTTGTTTGCTAGGACAACCAATTCTAGTTTTAGGTTAGGCCGGTGTTTATTTCTTTATTGCACTGTGACGGGCTTTCTCGGCTTTCATTGCATGTTGGATGTAAAATTGTTAGTGTGTTTGTTTACTTACTTTTACTGCACTCTGTGATATGATTTGATTGACGATTAGATTACCCATAGGTTAGGAGCGATCTGATTGTTAACAAAATTTTCTGCAGGTGGCCACACTCGTGCAGGGCAGAAAAAGGGGGCTAATTAATCAAAAATTTTATATAAATGCTACAGATGCTTCAGCTGCTTAGCCCCCAAATAAGAAAGAGTGTGGCCAAGTATGGCTGAGTGATTTAATTTAAATGCTTATATATAACTGCTTGGGATGATTTTTATTTAGGATAACCCTGCAGGTGGTCTAGATTTTCTTTCTTTTTTCTGTGAAATGTAATGTAAATGTAAATGTATTTGAAAATTATCATAAATGTGAAAGTGATTTTGAAAGTGGGATATTACATCCAATTTGGAATACAAAGAAAGGAGAATATACCTTAAAGGATTATTCTCTTTTATTTGGAAAGCCAAATTAGAATGATTTAATATCCAAATAGAAAAGAAAATACCCCTTTTAGGGATGAGTTTCTTTTCATTTGGATATCCAGAACCCGATGGACCCAAATTAGGATGATTTAATATCCAAATTAGAGTGCTTTTTTTCGTAAGGGTACGCTTAAAATTCTTTTACTTGTAATTAAAAATAAAAATTTTTAGGCTCACATAGTAACTCTAACGTTCTAAGAAGTAAGCTCGGGATCGCCGAGAGTTAGCATAAGCATATTAATACTTTCTCTTCCTTGTTAGGCACCTCCCCGCCTGCGGGTTCTGGCAGACCACTTGACCTATGAGGGTGCAGTTCTGTCAAGGGGAAGTTGTGCAATCTCTAGGGAAAAACCTATTTTCTAAGCCTAATTTTTAAATTGCTTCATTATCATTTTATGCATTCGAGTCAATTAGCATGCATTGCATTAGATACAAATTAAAAAAGAGTCTAAAATATTAATTGCATTTTTTATACATTTCTCACCCTACATAAGTTAAGGGGCCAATTAGGAACTGTCTTAGATGTCGGCCCCCAATTCCTTAAAACTTAAACAACGTCCCTACCCATCTTTCATAAGAGACTGGACACATGGTTTTAAAGCGCTTAGGTGGTTAGCTGGCTCCCCAATCCAGGTCGGGGTAAGTCCAGATTTGCACTTCATTAGTTAGGTTCGGGTCACTACTTTGTAGTACCCAAATTAGATTTAGGTTCAGAGGCAGATTCTTTTTAGATCTTAAGTCCTCGCCCTCCGGGAATATAATCCCAAATTTCTAATAAAATGTTAACTCAAACATAAAAATTTCTCATAAAAAATGTAAAGCCCAACATAGGGTAGGCTGAGGTCGTCTCTGAGCTTCTCAGAATCCGACGCCTTTTACTTTTCCTCCTTTGACTCGCTAATAAATGTTCAACATTGAGCTTTCTCCTTGAAAAATTCCTGCTTCTATTTCCTTATCTTTTACTTTGTAGTCAAAAGGGTATGAAATCACTGCTTTAATCGAGAGTTTTCTTAGGAGCTTTTCTCCTAAGATGTAATTAACTATAGGGGCTTGCCTCTATAGGGATTTGAGAACCTCAGACTAAAATAAACCTTGTTTTATTCATATAAAACAAGGGAAGAATCTTTGGGAACGTAGATATTTTTTTAAAACCTCATTTCTAATTTTGAATAGATTTGTAGAATATTATTATTATCTTTTCAGATAATATAATATTATACTTGTTATATTCAACTTTAGAAATAATGAATTTTATAAAATTCATTCTCGCTTTTGGACATCTTGAAGAATGTTATGTTCGTCTTTTAAGATGATATAATTTTCTTCTTGCCATATCTAAATAAAAGAATGAATAAACTTTAAAAAAAAATGTGTATTTCTATCCTTAAACATATTCTGTAGAATTTCATGTTCATCTTTTAAGATGATATGTTATTCTTTGAATTATGTTTGATTATAGAAATATTAATTTTCAAAACCTTATTTTGATATTGAATCCATTAAAGAATATTGTGTCGGCCTCTCGAGACTGTACTTTATTCTCAATGTAGTATTCGATTACAAAATAGGAGAAATCAAAATCTGCGTGGTGACATAAATTTTCCCACCAAGGTTTTTCTGGCGACTCCGCTGGGGATCAATCATCTCTCCATCTTTAGCAGTGTTTTATACCCTTTAATCGGTAGTATACTTGTGCTTAGCATAAGTTGTAACTACCTTTCTTCCGCCGGTTATTTTATTCATTTCATTCTTGGATAAATTGGCCGGTATCTAAAAAATCTTAGAGGTCTTATTTTGGACCCCGTTAGAAAATTAACGAGGAGCTCCTTTATAATGGCCTATTTGTAAAGTAAATCCCCGTGTTAATTCGAACGTTGTAGTTACATTATTCTTGTAGCTTGATGTTTGAATTAACACTGGGTTCAAAATTTCAAAAGTTGAAATTAAAACACTAAATAAAATTCATCTTTATCTCAATATTATGTATTGTAATTATATTTCCATATAACTCAATATATATGAAATGAGATAGGATTTAGTTTATTTAGTTGGATTAATTAAACTTTTACAATTTAAATAAATTTTCAGAGTCTAATTAAAAATTTCCTTTTAAATTTCAGGAAAAATGATGGGTAAATTAATCTTTTCCTTGTCTGATAACATGAACCTGTCCTACAATCCGTTTGCTGATGGTAGTGTAATCAAGTTTGGAAAAGGATTTGAGGATTTGCAGTTGTGTGTTAGTGGACCTGAGTTCACTATTGTTCCAACTAGTGAGGTTGCAAATCAGAAACCTATCCTAGAATTCACTTTGGGATGCGGGTCTCAAACTGCTCCTGTAGACCCTAGGCCCTCTGTGTTTACTAGGACTGAGCAACTTAATCAAAACCAGAAACTCAAGTCAGTTGTAGTAGCAAACAGTTCAGTCCCTTTCAGTGCACCCAGTCAGTTTGAGATTGGATCTTCTTCTAATTTATCGACTATTATGACTAAGACTCAGAGAAGGAATAAGAATCGTCGTATAAAGAGAAGAATGGAAAAACTAGGAATGCCAAAGAAAAATGAGCTTATCCCTCCAACCTCTCCACATCTTAGTGGTAGTAGGTTCCATCTCCTCTCCGCTGCTGATGGAGAAGAAGATGCGAGGTTGATTGCTCGATCAGCCCCTACTGCTGTTAGAAAGTCTGCCATTGAGCCAACAAAAAGTAAGGAAACACATGTTCAGAATTTGGTAAAGGCTATAGTACAAGATTGTGCTGATGGTCCTCCACAGACTAGAGAAGAATTTTTAAGGAAAATGAGAAGATTGATCAGTGATAGAATTGAAGAAGAAACCTTAAGGCAGAAACTTATTAAAACTAGGGTAGGAGGTCAGTTGAGAACAAGAGATAATAAAAGAAAATTCAAACCAACTGCCATCTCTGCTCTCACTGATGGATACCCTAGGGAGCCAAGAAGATCCAATAGGAAAACAGACAGTATTGTGTTGATTGATGCTTCAGTGAGATTTAAAAGTACTAAGCATGTTCCACAGAAAGTCAGCCGTCAATTGTCCCCTTCTTCTGCACCACCACATAATCCTGGAAAGATTCAGCGTAGTTCTCATACCCATTCTTCTCCCCGGATAGATAGGAACCATTCTACGGGTCCTACTCCATCTTCTTATCCTGATGTAGAGCGGTTGGAATCCTCAAACCAACCCTCTTCGACATCTGATGAGAAGAAGGTTTGGAAACCCAAGGAAAAAGCTACTTCTCCTGTAGTAGCTTCACCTGAGAAGCCTATAGAAAGTGAACTTGAAGAGAAGAAGAGGGTTAAGAATACTACTCCAGATTCCATGGATTGTGAAAATTATGTTCCTGTTGATCCCAACTATGTTTCTGGAAGATCTATAGAGGAAATGATAGGTGAACTAAAAGACAGTATTAGAAATCTGAATGAAGAAGAAGCTTTGAACTTTGACTTAGATGGAGATGATATGTTAGATGATACAGTGGCTGATGTCTTTATGGTTGAAACAAGAACAACATCTTATAATGAGCAGATTGAGGGAGCTGTATTACAAGATGTTGCAGTTGAGGAAGGCATAGCGCCGGACTTAACTCAACGTCTTGTACAGCAATTAAAACAAAAAGATGAACAAATTTCAAGTATGGAGAAGAAGATAGAAGAAATGATGGCCACTATGACTTCTTTCCAAAGTCAGGGTCCTTTACCACCACGAGCACAGGTTGAATCTTCTCAACCCGAGCCTGTTCAGGTGGTAGGAAAGAAACAAGTGATTGAGACTATAGAAGAACACCTGCAAGATCCAGAAATAAAGGTTTCTCAATCCAAAGAGTTAAAGCAAATGGTAGAAAAACAAGTAAGGGAGGCATTAGCAGAGTCACAGAGCTCGTCATATACTCCAAAAGGTAGACCCTACCCAGAGGAGTTTGATGCAGTTCCATACCCAAAGGGGTTTGTGCCTCCTTCCTTCAAGATCTTTGATGGTACTGGAAACCCAAGACAGCACATAGCCTACTTTAGAGCCAGTTGTTGCAACGCTGGGGAAAGCGATGCTTTGCTTTTCAGACAGTTTGTTAGTAGTTTGTCAGGGGTAGCATTTGATTGGTATGCAGATCTGCCAAATGGTTCAGTACACAGTTTCACAGAGTTAGAAAACATGTTTGTTAAGAGATTTGCAGGCAGTCAGCACCATGTTACAGTTGGGGATCTTGTAATTGGAAAAATAGAAACCTGGAGAAAAGCTAGTTGACTATATACTTAGATGGAGGAACTTGAGCATGAAGTGTGAACCTCAATTGCAAGAGCAACATGCAATTGAGATTCTACTTAAAAACATTCATGGACCGGTAGCCTTTCTTTTGAAAGGTTTTACCATTAAGACATTTGAAAAATTGCTCAATAAGGCCTCCAGTCTCCAAGAAGAAGCTTCACAGCTCTCCTTCCTTGTTGATCAGTCCTCTTCAGACCCTAAGAAGCTGAAACCCCAGAAGGTCTTTGAAAAGAAATCTGGGACGGTGTCAGCTGTGGATAAGGGAAAACAACCTATAAAAGTTCAGACAGAAAGATCACCTCCTCAGTTTTATAATCAGCAGTATCAGAGGCCACAGTATCCACCACCACAGCACCCTCCACTTCGGATTCAGCCAGAATTCAACCAACAACAGCCTTACCTTACTCCAGAGGAAAGAAAGGAAAAGTGGGAAAAGTTCAATGAGATGATTGGTAAGACATACCCTTTTAAGGAGGCTTTGAAGAAGATCTTCAAAAATCTTCTGAAAAAGCCAGACTTCAAATTGCCTGCACCTAGAAGGCCAGAAGAAGTGGGTAAGTCAGATCAGTTTAATTATTGCCCTTACCATCAGATGTTAGGCCATCAACTTGAAGATTGCATCACTTTTAAAGAATGGCTCGACAGAAACATGAAATTAGGAGCTGTAGTGATTCCCAAAGAATACTTAGTAGATCCGGGGCAGGGATCAGCTAAGTGTGTGACTGGTGAGCCTATCGTTCCTACTTCCTTTTCAGATTCTGATTCAACTTGGGATATAGCTTTATCCCGTTCTTCAAAGAAATATCTAAACAAATTTTACTTTTCTTCTCTTCAGGAGTCTTTGGGAGCTCAGAAGCCTCTCCAGGTTGATCTGATAGTTCCAGAAGATGATGTAGAGATGACTCCACCTTCAGAGCTTAAGGAAGCCCGAGTCAGCCAGGGTCCTATAGTTCAGGAGAAGGAGGACACTAGAGATCGTTTTGTTGCTTTTAATAGTGTTGATTGTGATGTATCTAGTAGAATTGTGTTTTCTTCGGATGGGGAGACTGTTATCCTCAATCCTCTTATCTTAGATGACTTTTATTTTGTTAAGTTTGATGATGTTAAATCAATGAAAAAGGATTCTGCTTATATCTTGTCTATTTCTGATAATGATGTTACGGATGACTTAAAAATTACACCTGAAAATGATTCTCTGTATAATCAATTTAATTTTGAAGAATTAAAACATTCTCTTGGTTATTATTCAGATAGTGATATCCCTGCTCTTGATTTGCAGGGTATGCCTATCTGTATTGAAGCTGAGATGTCTGATTCTGAAAATTTAACAGAAATAAAATCAGAATTAGCTGAGGTCGAAGAAGATAACCTGCCTCTCGCTTCTTCTGAAGAGATAGTGGAAATCAAGCTTCGTAGTGGCAAAGTGTTACCACCTCATACTTCTTCTGAAGATAAATGGAAACAAGTTGTTGACGAACCAGAGTCTTCTCTTCCACCTCAACCCGTTCCTTTTCAGAATCCAATTGAGAGTGGAATGCCCAAGGTCGATTACAATGTCCTAGCTCATCTCAGGAAGCTACCTGCCAAACTGAGCATTTACGACGCCTTGATCCTTTCCAAAGAAATGAGGGAAGCGTTAATCAAAGCATTGTTAGATCCAGATATTTGTATGGCTCAGTTAACAGCTGCACAGCCTGATGAAGCTCTTTGTTCTAAAGGAGTTCCTGAAATTTCCTTTTCTGATGAAGATCTGTGTTTAGGAACGGCTGATCACAACCGTCCACTATACATAACAGTGAACATAGATAACTTCAGATTGTCACGTATCCTTGTAGATCCTGGTGCTTCAGTTAATATTATGACTCTAAGAACTCTTGCCTATTTGAGAATAGACGTCCGTAAGCTCAGCTCAGATAAGATGATCTTACGGGGTTTTAACGAAAATGGCGAAAGGGCTTTGGGTTCAGTTACTTTGTTGTTGGAAATAGAAGATTTTAAAACTGAAGCTAAGTTTCATATTATAGATGCTCCAACATCCTTTAATGCTCTCTTAGGTAGACCCTGGCTTCACGAATATAGGATGGTTCCTTCATCCCTACATCAGTGCATCAAGTACATCCGAGATGGTACTGAGCACTGTATTAAAGGAGACTTACAACCATTCTCAATTCATGAAGTAGGAATTTATGAAGATGCCGCCTATTATTTGCCTAAAAAACAAATAGTTGTTTCCAAAGATCTTAAATTGGCCAAAAATGAAATTGCACTTGAAAAGAAAAATGAAAAAGAAAAAGAAGAAAAAAGAAATGAAGAATATCCCTGCCTCGAAGATAGCATTCGTTGGCATCCTGCTCCTCTCTCACAAAGAGGTGGTAGGATGACCCAACGAGGGCGAGGTAGAGGCAGAGGATGGCAAAATTATGAAAGTGCAATGTATGAAAACATACAAAAGCAAAACCCTACGATACACATCGAGTTAGAATCTGGTTCAGATGATGAATCATGTGTATTGAAGGGTGAAAATGGTAACAAAAGGCCAAAATTTGAGATCTCTTTGGAAAATGACAGTGATGAAGATAAAATTCAGGCAAATATAGAGGATGATTCAGATTTGTCTACCTATGAAAGACTTAAAGGATATGTGAAAACTTTAGCTCTAACCCCACTATCTCAAGATAGTATAGCCGGGTTGGCAGTTAAAGTTTCACCTACTTTGAGCGATGATTGTAAAACTGCTAAGTTTATTCCTTCTTCTAGCAAAAATGATGAAACTGATGTACACATTGACGATCCTTTTATGAATGAAATAGTGGAACTCCCTTTTGATTGGTATCCTTATTGTGTTAAAAATTTAATTGAGCAAGGTCTTGCCCCATCTACTTGGACTAAACGTCAAGCTCAGTCCTTTGAAAGTCTTTGGAATACGGAATTTCATAAACCAAAGTCAAAAGCAGGACTAGGCTTTAATACTGTTTGTCCATTTGATGATGATGATTATTGCTTAGTAATTACTAACAATGTAGGATCTGATCGTCTTTTTATAAAGGACATTGAAAATCTTAATGAATTTTGTTTAGAAACTTTAGATGATTCGGATGACTTTCAAGTTAAGGAGGCACCTCCTGAACTTGAGGAGGAAATCCAGTCAACTATTGATGAACTAAAAGAAGTTAACCTTGGTAATGAAGAAAATCCACGTCCGACGTTCATAAGTGCCTTATTGAACGAGGATGAGTCAAATAACTTAGTCAAGTTACTTTCAGAGTTTAAGGATTGCTTCGCTTGGAGTTATGACGAAATGCCCGGATTATCTCCAGAAATAGCAGTTCACAAACTTGAAATTCAACCTGACATAATTCCTGTCAAGCAAGCCCCACGACGCATGCGCTTAGAAATTGAACAACAAGTGATAACTGAAGTTAAGAAACTAATCGATGCAGGCTTTATTCGAGAGGAGAAATATCCCTCTTGGTTGGCTAGTGTCGTCCCAGTAAAAAAGAAAAGTGGTCAAATTCGCGTATGCATTGATTATAGGGATCTGAATAAGGCATGTCCAAAAGATGAGTTCCCGTTACCCATACCAGAACTCATGGTAGACATAGCCTCTGAGCATGCAATTTTCTCTTTTATGGACGGTTCATCTGGATATAACCAAATCAAGATGGCTCCTGAAGATGAAAAATTTACTGCATTCAGAACACCTATAGGGGTCTTCTGTTACAAAGTCATGCCCTTTGGACTTAAAAGTGCTGGTGCAACTTACCAGCGAGCTATGACCCGAATCTTCGATGATTTAATACACCAACAAGTAGAATGTTACATCGATGATTTGGTTGTCAAAAGTCGTCAAAGGGAAGACCACCTTCATGATCTGAGAATCGTTTTTGAAAGGTTGCGCCGCTATGACCTAAAAATGAACCCCTTGAAATGTGTTTTCGGAGTTACTTCAGGGAAATTCTTAGGGTTTGTAGTAAGACACCGAGGTATAGAAATTGATCCTTCCAAAATAAAAGCCATCTTAGATATGCCTCCTCCTAAAAGTCTAACCCAATTAAGATCTCTTCAAGGTAGGTTGGCATATCTACGGAGATTCATTTCTAACTTATCTAGTAGGTGTCAACCATTTGCTGCTTTATGTAAGAAAGATGCCCGATTTCATTGGGATGAAAAGTGTCAAAATGCTTTTGAAAGCATAAAACAGTATTTGTTAACACCTCCAGTCTTAGCGGCTCCTATTCCGGGAAAACCTCTGATACTTTACACCGCAGCTTTAGACAACTCTCTTGGCGCCTTGTTAGCCCAAACTAATGAGGAAGGAAAAGAGAACTCACTTTACTACTTGAGCAGGCGACTCTTACCAACTGAAGCTAATTACCCACCTATTGAGAAACATTGTTTAGCCTTGATTTTTGCTGCCCAGAAATTAAGGCATTACATGTTAGCTCATAAAATCAATCTCATTTCTAGAGTCAATCCACTCCAATACCTGATGACTCGTCCAACGTTGTCAGGACGTTTAGCAAAATGGTCAATGTTTTTACTCCAGTTTGATATCACGTTTACACCCTTACGTGCTATCAAAGGTCAAGCCATAGCTGACTTCTTAGCAGCACACCCGATCCCTGCTGAGTCCCCTCTAAATGATGATCTCCCTGATGAACAAATTATGAGTTTAGAGGAGCAGGAAGGAAATACCTGGGAGTTATATTTTGATGGTGCTGCATCTTCACAAAAGATTGAGGAACCTCAAGAAGTAATCCCAGGGAAGGCCGGTATCGGGTTGGTTTTCATAACCCCTGAAAAAGGATTGTTGCGTTATTCATATCATTTATTAGAGCCTTGCACTAATAACGAAGCTGAATACGAAGCTCTAATAACTGGTTTAGAATTAGCAATATCAATGGAAATTGGGGAAATCAAGATCTTTGGAGATTCTCAACTTATTATCAATCAAGTTGCTGGTATTTACAAAGTCTTGAAACCTAAACTTCTTCCATACTATCAGTACACTATGAAGCTTCTCGAACAAATTCCAAATGTAACTTTGTATAAGGTACCCCGTGGAAGAAATTCTATGGCGGATGCCCTTGCAAAACTTGCAAAAGAGTTAGCTTGTATAGAAGAAGAGTCAATCTCTATAGAAGTTCAAGGTCGCAAAATCTTATCTCCTATAGACTTGGAATACATAAATAGAATTTTTCCTTCTAAGGGTGAGATTGTTCTTGCTGTTAATGATGAAACGGTTGACTGGAGAAAACCTTTCATTGACTACTTGCAAGAAAACAAACTCCCTCAAGAGAAATCTGTTGCAGATCAGATTAAGAGAAGGGCTCTCTCCTATACGCTGATAAACGACACTTTATACCGTCGGTCTTTTGATCAATTGTGGTTACGTTGTCTTAACAAACAGGAAGCCCAAAAGATCGTGACCGAGGTACATGCTGGATTGTGTGGTGCTCACCAATCTGGTCCTAAAATGAAGATGAAAATTAAGAGATTAGGATATTATTGGCCCTCAATGATTGACGACTGTATGTCTATTGCACGTCGTTGTCACCAGTGCCAAGTACATGGTGTAGTCCTACACCAACCTCCTAATGTCCTACATCCAACAATTGCTTCATGGCCTTTTGAAAGTTGGGGCACAGACATAATTGGCCCTATCGACCCCCCCTCTTCTAAAGGTCACCGGTTCATCCTAGCAGCAACAGATTACTTTTCAAAATGGGCGGAAGCTGTTCCACTACGAGAGGTCAAGACTCATAACGTGCTCCAGTTCTTTAGAGACCATATCGTATATCGATTCGGCATTCCTCATCGAATTATATCCGATAATGGTCCTTCTTTCAAAAGTACCAAATTGAATAATTTTGCTAAACGTTACAATATTGATTGGAGATACTCCACAAGCTATTATCCACAAGCGAATGGATTAGCGGAGGCCTTCAATAAGACGTTGGTAGGAATTTTAAAGAAAAGCTTAGAGGACAATAAGCGACAGTGGCATGAAAAGTTGGGTGAAGCTTTGTGGGCTTATCGAACCACATATAGAACCCCAACTCAGTCTACACCGTTTGCTTTAGTCTTTGGGACAGAGGTTATTCTCCCTTTAGAGGTACAGCTTCCCTCTCTAAGAGTTGCAGTTAATAATAGTATCACATCTGAACAGAACGCCCGACTTCGACTAGAAGAACTCGAAGGTTTAGAAGAGAAGCGACTGTAGGCTCAACAGAACCTCGAGTTATATAAATCCCGTATGGCTCAAGCACATGATAAATTAGTCCGCCCTAGAACCTTTCGAGTAGGGGAACTTGTGTTGGTATTACGTAGACCTATCTTGACTCATCGAAGGTTTGGGGGTAAATTTGAGCCTACCTAGGAAGGTCCTTTTGTGGTGGAGAAAATCTACCAAGGAGGATCTTACCAATTGGTGGATTGTAAGGGTGATCGTCCTATGTTACCCATCAATGGACGTTTTCTTAAAAAATACTATGTGTAATGACGTTGTTATGATGATTTTGCAATAAAATTACAAATTTCTCAGAATATACGTTGTTCTCAAGTTTTGAATGTCACATATTGTACTGGGTCCAAGCGATTTGTATACTTTTGAAAATCAAAATTGAAAGGTTGCAAGATTTGAAATAATTGAGATGTTCTATAATACTACTGTAGAATTGTCCTTTTATTAGTTTTCCTTTTTCACATATGATGATCCAATATAAAAATAAAATCCCCAGTGGGATATTTGTAAGTGATAAGGATCAATTATATTAAAAAAGGGAGCAAATTTTCAATTCAATAAATGTTCAAAATTTTTATTCTTCCAAATATTTTCCATTCTCTTCATTAAATTCTAAATCTTAAATTCGTCTTTAGGTATAAGTCCTCCTACGGCATCCTATTGGCATCTTTGGAGTTAGGAGTAAGCATCCCTAGTGGCATCCTAATCTTCATCTCGAGGAGAAGTATAAGCATCCCTAGCGGCATCTTCTCTTCATTAAATTCTAAATCTTAAATCCGTCTTTAGGTATAAGTCCTCCTACGGCATCCTATTGACATCTTTGGAGTTAGGAGTAAGCATCCCTAGTGGCATCCTAATCTTCGTCTTGAGGAGAAGTATAAACATCCCCAGCGGCATCTTCTCTTCATTAAATTTTAAATCTTAAATTCGTCTTTAGGTATAAGTCCTCCTACGGCATCCTATTGGCATCTTTGGAGTTAGGAGTAAGCATCCCTAGTGGCATCCTAATCTTCATCTCGAGGAGAAGTATAAGCATCCCTAGCGGCATCTTCTCTTCATTAAATTCTAAATCTTAAATCCGTCTTTAGGTATAAGTCCTCCTACGGCATCCTATTGACATCTTTGGAGTTAGGAGTAAGCATTCCTAGTGGCATCCTAATCTTCGTCTCGAGGAGAAGTATAAGCATCCCCAGCGGCATCTTCTCTTCATTAAATTCTAAATCTTAAATCCGTCTTTAGGTATAAGTCCTCCTACGGCATCCTATTGACATCTTTGGAGTTAGGAGTAAGCATTCCTAGTGGCATCCTAATCTTCGTCTCGAGGAGAAGTATAAGCATCCCCAGCGGCATCTTCTCTTCATTAAATTCTAAATCTTAAATTCGTCTTTAGGTATAAGTCCTCCTACGGCATCCTATTGACATCTTTGGAGTTAGGAGTAAGCATCCCTAGTGGCATCCTAATCTTCGTCTCGAGGAGAAGTATAAGCATCCCCAGCGGCATCTTCTCTTCATTAAATTCTAAATCTTAAATTCGTCTTTAGGTATAAGTCCTCCTACGGCATCCTATTGACATCTTTGGAGTTAGGAGTAAGCATCCCTAGTGGCATCCTAATCTTCGTCTCGAGGAGAAGTACAAGCATCCCCAGTGGCATCTTCTCTTCATTAAATTTTAAATCTTAAATTCGTCTTTAGGTATAAGTCCTCCTACGGCATCCTATTGACATCTTTGGAGTTAGGAGTAAGCATCCCTAGTGGCATCCTAATCTTCGTCTCGAGGAGAAGTACAAGCATCCCCAGCGGCATCTTCTCTTCATTAAATTTTAAATCTTAAATTCGTCTTTAGGTATAAGTCCTCCTATGACATCCTATTGACATCTTTGGAGTTAGGAGTAAGCATCCCTAGTGGCATCCTAATCTTCATCTCGAGGAGAAGTATAAGCATCCCCAGCGGCATCTTCTCTTCATTAAATTCTAAATCTTAAATCTATCTTTAGGTCTAAGCCCGCTCTTACGGCATCCTATTGATTTCTAACTTTTATCAAAATCAAAATCAAACTCTCAATTCTTTCCTAACTACATTCAAATCATTACATTCAACTTTTCTAAATCTTGGCTTTATTAAATAATACTAATTTCATTAGTTATTATCACTAAAGCATCAATGCCGACATTAACTTCAAAATCGATGAATCAACTCGAAACTCTATCAACCTTTATCCTAATTTTCTATCAAACCTCAAAATTCCTTCAATTGTAAACTCAAATATTCAAAATTCAACTCTGGATCTAGTTGATCGTTTCGGTCAACGCCAATATGCACGATAAACTTTGGCAAGTTTATCATGCCTATTGGGGGTCCATTTGTTGACCTCATTATTTGAGGTCAATTTCCCCCGATTCAATTCTAGCACCTAGGTCTTCGTAGCCTAGAATAGACGTCACCTGTAGGACCTCCCTTAGGTGGATACCCACAGACGTAGCATTGACTCGACTCAAATCAAATCAAAGCCAATCGAAAATAATAAAGATAGAAAGATTAAATTCATAAAATTCAATAATAATCGAACCTAATTTTGATTAAATCACCATTAATCGGAACTCTTTAAGATAAATCTACCAAACATGAGGCTAAATAGACTCAAACCAAATTCAATTTTGAACGTAGGTAGCTTTTATTTACCCAAGTCGACTCGATTTGATAACTCGACCTAAATCAAAAATCAATTCAATCTAAGTCTAATTCAATTTTAAAACTAAACCCAAATCAACTATAATTGGAATAAATTGATTAAATCAAATCTTTTTTTTTAAATCAGCAAAATAAAATCAAAATCAATATAAATTAAACTTGATATTAAATGGATTTAATTTAATCAAATCGATTATAATCATGATTAAAATAATTAAATAAAATTATTTTAAATCAATCCCTCCATCTCCCTCTACTTTGCACAACCACCTCAACTCCTTAGCAGTTCACGGTCCACTCTCTCTCCCTTCTCTAAAAATTCACATGAAGCATAGCCCACTGACTCTCATGCCCTCATTGACGATCAAACTCCCTTCCACTTTTTCATTCGCATAGATAGAGAAAACCTCCTCTCCAAATCTCTCACGGGTGAGAAGCCTAGAACTGGAATTGTGAACAGCCCGTTGCTCCTCCAGGGCAGTTCGGAAACTGCTCTCGATCCCTCTCTCGGTCGTGAATTGCCTCCTTCTCCCTCACGATCTCATTCACACTCTCTGGATCGCTCAAGAACCTCACAGAACCGAACTCCTCTTCCAAGTTCGCACAGCCAGCACAGTGCAGTTCGCGAAGAGAACCTCCGCCTCCTCTCTGCCGTTCGCGAAATCCAGTCTCCTCTCCATTTACACAGCCGTGGCTTCCACTACAGTTCGAAAAGACCCCAGCCCAGCCTGTCGCCCTCTCTCCAGTCGCTCTCTGAATTCACAAGATCCCTCTCCCCATCAATTCGCAAAGGCAGAACCCGTCATTCTCTCCCAAAAGGAGTCAAAGCCCTCCGCCCCTCTTGATCGTGAGAAAGCAGAACGACCTCCTCCTCTCGAGAAGTAGCAGCCGCACGTTAGCCCAAGCCCAAACTCCAGTTCGCATAACTCCTCTCCCATTCGCAGAAATGCTCGCTGCCTCCCTCTGTTTCCCACGGCTAACCCAGGTTCGAGCCTCTCTTCCTCTCCGATCTCCAATTCTAGAGACCCCAATTTGCTGTGATTTTGTTAGATTAGAGACAAGAAGAAATGGTAAACTCCCTATTCTCTCTATTTCTTCTTCTCCTCTTCTTCTTGATTCTTCTTCTTCCCTATTCTTGTTGCCTCGGGATGAATTTTAGAAAGGAATACAATATGCTTTCAAAAGTAAAAGAGTTCAAAAGGCAATCAAACAAACCAGTGATCAAGCCCGAAGAAAGGTACGTCTTTATTTTTAATAAATCTCAATTATTTCATCATTATTTATTAAATGTGCTTTCTAATTCCCTATATTCTTCTCTTTATTGGCATGAACTGCGAGGAATGGTACGGGTCGAGGGAACAAAAGTACAAGGAGCTAAAGGCGTCAGTCACCTCTATCCAACCGGGTAGAGGTGCTACGGGCGGAACCACCGGGTCGTAGCCCCCGGTGACTGTGAGTAATTCTAAAACTTAGAAAACCTTTAGGGGCCCCTTGATGTGGTATGAGTGAACCCTCCCTTTAGGTCCCTGTAGTAACTTCAATTTTATTAGGTTTACTTTTGTTTCATTTTAGATCCCTAAACTCCTTTTATACATGCGTAAAGTCCTAAGGGTTAGTGATAACAAATATTTTTTATCCTATATAACAGTAGTGACACTTAAGAACAATAATTAAGGACCGGGTCTTAGATAACTTAGACTTAGGATACATGTACACTTTAGGGCAGAAACATTAACATAGAAAACTTAGTGACATTCATCATTATTATTATTATTATTTTATTTTATTTTTACTTATTTATTTAACAAATTAAATTTAATTAATTAAAAATTTTCTTTTAAATAATAATTGATTTAGGATATATCAAAACCACACTTTCTAATACACACACTTAGATTTGTTTGCTAGGACAACCAACTCTAATTTTAGGTTAGGCCGGTGTTTATTTCTTTATTGCACTGTGACGGGCTTTCTCGGCTTTCATTGCATGTTGGATGTAAAATTGTTGGTGTGTTTGTTTACTTACTTTTACTGCACTCTGTGATATGATTTGATTGACGATTAGATTACCCATAGATTAGGAGCGATCTGATTGTTAACAAAATTTTCTGCATGTGGCCACACTCGTGCAGGGCAGAAAAAGGGGGCTAATTAATCAAAAATTTTATATAAATGCTACAGATGCTTCAGCTGCTTAGCCCCCAAATAAGAAAGAGTGTGGCCAAGTATGGCTGAGTGATTTAATTTAAATGCTTATATATAACTGCTTGGGATGATTTTTATTTAGGATAACCCTGCAGGTGGTCTAGATTTTCTTTCTTTTTTCTGTGAAATGTAATGTAAATGTAAATGTATTTGAAAATTATCATAAATGTGAAAGTGATTTTGAAAGTGGGATATTACATCCAATTTGGAATCCAAAGAAAGGAGAATATACCTTAAAGGATTATTCTCTTTTATTTGGAAAGCCAAATTAGGATGATTTAATATCCAAATAGAAAAGAAAATACCCCTTTTAGGGATGAGTTTCTTTTCATTTGGATATCCAGAACCCGATGGACCCAAGAAGTTCGTAGAAGAAGAAAAGACAGAACGAGAAGATTGAAGAAAGAAGATGAAGAAATGAAGATTCAAGGAACAGTATATCCCATTTCAAAAATCACTTGCGTCAATCTTAGGATTAGAATCTGGGTTTGTTGTCAGTGGTGCCCGGCCACTTTACTTTTCTGCAAATTCTGGGTGTAATATGGACATTGGACATTGGACATTATATTTGGATTATTAAAATTGATTGTTTACATTGTTTGTGCAGTAAAAATTTTTTTAGGACTCTTGCATGCCATATTTTGTTTTAGTCTGGATACGAATCGGAGTGCTTTTTTTCGTAAGGGTACGCTTAAAATTCTTTTACTTGTAATTAAAAATAAAAATTTTTAGGCTCACATAGTAACTCTAACGTTCTAAGAAGTAAGCTCGGGATCGTCGAGAGTTAGCATAAGCATATTAATACTTTCTCTTCCTTGTTAGGCACCTCCCCGCCTGCGGGTTCTGGCAGACCACTTGACCTATGAGGGTGCAGTTCTGTCAAGGGGAAGTTGTGCAATCTCTAGGGAAAAACCTATTTTCTAAGCCTAATTTTTAAAACTGCTTCATTATCATTTTATGCATTCGAGTCAATTAGCATGCATTGCATTGCATTAGATACAAATTAAAAAAGAGTCTAAAATATTAATTGCATTTTTTAGACATTTCTCACCCTACATAAGTTAAGGGGCCAATTAGGAACTGTCTTAGATGTCGGCCCCCAATTCCTTAAAACTTAAACAACGTCCCTACCCATCTTTCATAAGAGACTGGACACATGGTTTTAAAGCGCTTAGGTGGTTAGCTGGCTCCCCAATCCAGGTCGGGGTAAGTCCAGATTTGCACTTCATTAGTTAGGTTCGGGTCACTACTTTGTAGTACCCAAATTAGATTTAGGTTCAGAGGCAGATTCTTTTTAGATCTTAAGTCCTCGCCCTCCGGGAATATAATCCCAAATTTCTAATAAAATGTTAACTCAAACATAAAAATTTCTCATAAAATGTAAAGCCCAACATAGGGTAGGCTGAGGTCGTCTCTGAGCTTCTCAGAATCCGACGCCTTTTACTTTTCCTCCTTTGACTCGCTAATAAATGTTCAACATTGAGCTTTCTCCTTGAAAAATTCCTGCTTCTATTTCCTTATCTTTTACTTTGTAGTCAAAAGGGTATGAAATCACTGCTTTAATCGAGAGTTTTCTTAGGAGCTTTTCTCCTAGGATGTAATTAACTATAGGGGCTTGCCTCTATAGGGATTTGAGAACCTCAGACTAAAATAAACCTTGTTTTATTCATATAAAATAAGGGAAGAATCTTTAGGAACGTAGATATTTTTTTAAAACCTCATTTCTAATTTTGAATAGATTTGTAGAATATTATTATTATCTTTTCAGATAATATAATATTATACTTGTTATATTCAACTTTAGAAATGATGAATTTTATAAAATTCATTCTCGCTTTTGGACATCTTGAAGAATGTTATGTTCGTCTTTTAAGATGATATAATTTTCTTCTTGCCATATCTAAATAAAAGAATGAATAAACTTAAAAAAAAAAATGTGTATTTCTATCCTTAAACATATTCTATAGAATTTCATGCTCATCTTTTAAGATGATATGTTATTCTTTGAATTATGTTTGATTATAGAAATATTAATTTTCAAAACCTTATTTTGATATTGAATCCATTATAGAATATTGTGTCGGCCTCTCGAGACTGTACTTTATTCTCAATGTAGTATTCGATTACAAAATAGGAGAAATCAAAATCTGCGTGGTGACATAAATTTTCCCACCAAGGTTTTTCTGGCGACTCCGCTGGGGATCAATCCTCTCTCCATCTTTAGCAGTGTTTTATACCCTTTAATCGGTAGTATACTTGTGCTTAGCATAAGTTGTAACTACCTTTCTTCCGCCGGTTATTTTATTCATTTCATTCTTGGATAAATTGGCCGGTATCTAAAAAATCTTAGAGGACTTATTTTGGACCCCGTTAGAAAATTAATGAGGAGCTCCTTTATAATGGCCTATTTGTAAAGTAAATCCCCGTGTTAATTCGAACGTTGTAGTTACATTATTCTTGTAGCTTGATGTTTGAATTAGCACTGGGTTCAAAATTTCAAAAGTTGAAATTAAAACACTAAATAAAATTCATTCTTATCTCAATATTATGTATTGTAATTATATTTCCATATAACTCAATATATATGAAATGAGATAGGATTTAGTTTATTTAGTTGGATTAATTAAACTTTTACAATTTAAATAAATTTTCAGAGTCTAATTAAAAATTTCCTTTTAAATTTCAGGAAAAATGATGGGTAAATTAATCTTTTCCCTGTCTGATAACATGAACCTGTCCTACAATCCGTTTGCTGATGGTAGTGTAATCAAGTTTGGAAAAGGATTTGAGGATTTGCAGTTGTCTGTTAGTGGACCTGAGTTCACTATTGTTCCAACTAGTGAGGTTGCAAATCAGAAACCTATCCTAGAATTCACTTTGGGATGCGGGTCTCAAACTGCTCCTGTAGACCCTAGGCCCTCTGTGTTTACTAGGACTGAGCAACTTAATCAAAACCAGAAACTCAAGTCAGTTGTAGTAGCAAACAGTTCAGTCCCTTTCAGTGCACCTAGTCAGTTTGAGATTGGATCTTCTTCTAAACAGTCAGGTAAACCTTGGTGGGAAAATTTATGTCACCACGCAGATTTTGATTTCTCCTATTTTGTAATCGAATACTACATTGAGAATAAAGTACAGTCTCGAGAGGCCGACACAATATTCTATAATGGATTCAATATCAAAATAAGGTTTTGAAAATTAACATTTCTATAATCAAACATAATTCAAAGAATAACATATCATCTTAAAAGATGAACATGGAATTCTATAGAATGTGTTTAAAGATAGAAATACGTTTTTTGAAAAAAGTTTATTCATTCTTTTATTTAGATATAGCAAGGAGAATATTATATCATCTTGAAAGACGAACATAAAATTCTTCAAGAACATCCAAAAGTAAGAATGAGTTTTATAAAAATTCATTATTTCTAAAATTAAATATATCAAGTAATAAATTATATTGCCTGAAAAGACAATAATAACATACTACGAGCATATTTAAGATTAGAAATAATGTTTTTTTTTTTTAAGATATCTGCATTCCCAAAGATTCTTCCCTTATTTTATATAAATAAAACAAGGTTTATTTTAGTCTGGGGTTCTCAAATCCCTATAGGAGCAAGCCCCTATAGTTAATTACATCCTAGGAGGGATACTCCTAAGAAAACTCTCGATTAAAGCAGTGATTTCATACCCTTTTGATTACAAAGTAAAAGACAAGGAAATAGAAGTATGAATTTTCAAGGAGAAAGCTCAATGTTGAACATTTATTAGCGAGTCAAAGGAGGAAAAGTAGGAGGTGTCGGATTCTGAGAAGCTCAGAGACGACCTCAGCCTACCCTATGTTGGGCTTTATATTTTATGAGAAATTTTTATATTTGAGTTAACATTTTATTAGAAATTTGGGATTATATTCCCGAAGTGTGGGGACTTAAGATCTAAAAAGAATCTGCCTCAGAACCTAAATCTAATTTGAGTACTATAAAATAGTGACCCGAACCTAACTAATGAAGTGCAAATCTGGACTTACCCCGGCCTGGATTAGGGAGCCAGCTAACCACCTAAGCGCTTTAAAACCATGTGTCCAGTCTCTTATGAAAGATGGGTAGGAATGTTGTTTAAGTTTTAAAGAATTGGGGGCCGACATCTAAGACAGTTCCTAATTGGCCCCTCAACTTATGTAGGGTGAGAAATGTCTAAAAATGCAATTAATATTTTAGACTCTTTTTTAATTTGTATCTAATGCAATGCATGCTAATTGACTCAAATGCATAAAATGATAATGAAGCAGTTTAAAAATTAGGCTTAGAAAATAGGTTTTTTCCTAGAGATTGCACAACTTTCCCTTGACAGAACTGCACCCTCATAGGTCAAGTGGTCTGCCAGAACCCGCAGGCGGGGAGGTGCCTAACAAGGAAGAGAAAGTAATAATATGCTTATGCTGACTCTCGGCGGTCCCGAGCTTACTTCTTAGAACGTTAGAGTTACTATGTGAGCCTAAAAATTTTTATTTTTAATTACAAGTAGAAGAATTTTAAGCGTACCCTTACGAAAAAAAGCACTCTGATTCGTATCCAGACTAAAACAAAACACGGCATGCAAGAGTCCTAAAAAAATCTACTGCACAAACAATGTAAACAATCAATTTTAATAATCCAAATATAATGTCCATATTACACCCAGAATTTGCAGAAAAGTAAAGTGGCCGGGCACCACTGACAACAAACCCGGATTCTAATCCTAAGAATGACGCAAGTGATTTTTGAAATGGGATATAATGTTCCTTAAATCTTCATTTCTTCATCTTCCTTCTTCAATCTTCTTGTTCTGTCTTTTCTTCTTCTACGAACTTCTCGGGTCCGTCGGGTTCTGGATATCCAAATGAAAAGAAACTCATCCCTAAGAGGGGTATTTTCTTTTCTATTCGGATATTGAATCATCCTAATTTGGCTTTCCAAATAAAAAGAATATAATCCTTTAAGGTATATTCTCCTTTCTTTGGATTCCAAATTGGATGTAATATCCCACTTTCAAAAAATCACTTTCACATTTATTGACTCTTGATATATTATATTTACATTACATTTCATTTCACAGAAAGGAAAGAAAAATCTAATCCACCTGCAAGGTTATCCTAAGCAATTTATAAAAAAAAAAAAAATCATCCCACGCAGTTATATATATATGCAATTGAATTTAAATTATTAAGCCACACTTGGCCACACTCTTCTTCATTTGGGGGCTAAGCAGCTGAAGCACCTGTAGCATTTATTTATTATTAATTAATTAGCCCCTCTTTTTTTGCCCTGCATGAGTGTGGCCATCTGCAGAAAATCATATTAACAATCCAGATCGCTCCTAGCCTATGGGTAATCTAATCGTCAATCAAACCAACACAGAGTGCAGTAAAAATAAATAAATAAACACACCAACATTTTACAACCAGCATGCAATAAAACTCGAGAAAAAGCCCGTCACAGTGCAATAAAGAAATAAACACCGGCCTAACCTAAAACTAGAGTCGGTTATCCTAACAAACAAATCTAAGTATGTGCAGTAGGCTGTGAGGTTTTGAAATGTCTTAAGTCAATTATTGGCTAAAGTTTTCTAATTGATTGAATTCTAATTTAAAGATATTTACTAATTCTAAAGTGAGATGTCACTAAATTTTCTATGTTATAAGTTTCTATCCTAAAGTGTGCATGCTTCCTAAGTCTAGATTTTGTAAGACCCAGTCCTTAATTTTTATCCTTAAGTGTCACTACTGTTATATGGGATAAAAATATTTGTTATTACTAACCCTTAGAACTTTGCGTATATGTAAAAGGGGTTTAGGGATCTAAGAGCAAACAAAAGTAAACCTAATAAAATTGAAGTTACTATAGGGACCTAAAGGAAGGGTTCACGCACACCACATCAAGAGGCCCCTAAAGGTTTTCTAAGTTTAGAAATACTTACAGTCACCGGGGGCTATGACCTGGTGGTTCCGCCCGTAGCACCTCTACCCGGTTGGATAGAGGCGACTGACATCATTAGTTCCTTGTACTTTTGTCCACTCGATCGGTACCATTCATCGTAGTTCATGTCAGAAAAGAAAACAGGGATTAGAAAGCACATTTGATAATCAATAATAATATAATTGAAATTTACTGAAAATAAAAGACGTACCTTTTTTTTTTTGGGCTTGAACACTGACTTTGTTGATTGTATTTTTTGGAACCTTTACTTTTGGAAGCATACTATATATTTTTATAACATTTTCCTTGAGGCACAGGAAAGGAGAAGTAGAAGAAAGAGAAAGGGATGTAAAGAATAAAAGAGAGTTTTACTTTACAACAATCACCTAAAGCCACCACTTCTTAGCACAAACAATTTCATTTTTCAATGATTAACCAACATAACTCACTCCCCAATAGTCACACACCCCATTTTCAACATAAGCATTTTTCAAAATATTTTTCTTCTCAATATCGACACTTTCACAAAATATATATATTTTTCAACTTTTCAAATCATATACCTTTCAACTTATATGCACACAAGTTACCTTTAAAATCTATCATCCATTTTTCTACAAGATACTTTTTACATACATAATTTCCCACAAAATCATATATATATAAACCCATTTTTCAATCCGACATTGTCACCAAGTATTGATTAGGAGAAGGGAGGTTCAAGGCAACCTTATTTTTTTCAAAATCCAAGTAAATATTTCAACCGTCATAAAGCAATATCATATATGGCTCTATGCAAAACTTATATTTGAAGCACATGAAAACTTATATTTTTTTTTAAAAAGATTATGAATGCTTACCAATGAAAAAGAATAAACATGAATGCTCTTCAATATTTCTCCAGAAAAAAAAAATTCATGAGAGAAGAAAGCATATAAACATTTTCTATAATTTCTACAAAATAATTTATAAAAGACTCATGAATATTCACCATTAAAAGAGAGCATATGAATGCTCTTCAAACTCTATAGCTACACATCAGAACACAAATTTGCACCAATACATGAACCTCTCCAATCAAACATGAGTTAAACAAGAATAAAGTTGTATGAATGTTCTATATACAATCGTCATTTACAGCATGTATGAATATACAAGTTCTTTACTCTACTTAAACTCATATACTTCTTAGAGACATGAATTAGATGAGATACAATTTAATGTGATTCAAACACACATGCCAAAACTAGGAATGTTGATTTAAAAATTTAATATGTATTTGAGATAAATGTAAACGCATAAATATCTCACCATTGCCATCAAATAAGTCTTCAAAACATTTTTATCGAATATAAAAATATGATATTTATAACGAATAACATAGAAATGTATGTTTTCAAACAAACAATGTACTTTTTCCAATAAATCTTGTGATTAGCGAACTATAGCAAAACCGTCAGTATAACATTATATCTCAACAAATTATAGCAAAACACTTTAATCCAATCATAGCTTGGCACATATATTGTATAGACTCAAATCCTTCATACAAGTTTCCATAATTAATGTTTGAGAAAAATCTGAAATAACTAAAAAGAATTTTCATTAAAAAGAAAAAAAATCCTTCCAACTAGTCGCCAATCGCATAAGCACAATATTAATTACTTATTTTATCACTAAGAAGTGTAGATATTGACAGATTAATGAAAACTAAATATCGACGAAGTTTAACTAAACAAAACCTCTCAGATTTTGTAAAGACTGACTAAACTATCAACTTCAGTTATTTCTTTGCCATCAAAATTGAAAACTCAAAATCACTCAAGAAAAACAACATCTAAGTTAAAAGGAGACGATTCATACGCTCTTACAAATTTAACAGAAATTTGATCCATAGAGAATTCATCTTATAAAAAAATATAAATCTAAATCTTATTTTTAGATTTTTTTTTTTTTTAAAGAAAAAGTGAAATTCACATTCTTTTATTTCTTCTTAAAAAAAAAATTCAAGATGCATCTCTCTTTTATCAATTCCTTGTTACCTCTATTCAAACAAATCACAATGTAGAGGGAGGGCTTCAGGCAACGTGGGCTAGGGGAGGCGTGCAAACCAGAGGAAATAAAGAGGAGATCAGGCAAAGAGGGCTCCGTCTGAACTGATTTTTGGCTAGAGAGACTAGAGGCGTGGGGCTTCTTGCTTGCAGAGAGGAGCAGTTCGGAACTGCTGTCCTGGGCTCGGTTTCACGAGAGAAAGGAAGGCAACGAGAGGCTGGGTTGTGCGAATTACTGAGAGTGGGAGAAAGAGAGGGTGTTTGGGAGTTAAGAGAGGGGGAGGCAGTTCGCAAACTACAGGGAGTTGGGGTGGTTGTGCGAATCCAAAGGGAGAGAGTGACGACTTGGGGGTTTCGGTTGAGGAAGTTGGACTGGTTCTCTAACTTCTTCTAAGTTCTAATGTTTATATTTATTAAGATTATCAGCCTACCCTTACCCATTATTTACAATTAAAAGTTTAGATTAAAGAGTTGAATTTAAAAGGGATCCAAGGACTGATTTCATTAAAATGAAGTTAAATTAATTACAATTTATTAGAAATGGATTTTGATTTTAATTTGATTAGAATTAAAACAGATTTTATTATAAAAAAAAAATTTGGTGTTTGATTGGTGAATTGATTTGAGCCCAAATATATATCAATTTGATCGAAAATAAAATATATTGAGTCGATCGACGTTGACGAATCAAAATCGAGTCTGATTTGAGTTTATTTTGGAGTTGAATTGAAATTGGATTGAACTGATTTTGATTTGAATTGAGTGATAGGTTCGAGTCGATGCTACGTCATTAGGCGTCCACCTAAGGGAAATCCTATGGGCGACGTCTACACTAGGCTACGAAGACCTAGGTACTAGAGTTGAATCCGGGGAAATTGACCTCGACTAATGAGGTCAACAACGCGTTATTCATGTACTCCCCTCCTCCATCAGTACGTATGACTTGCACATTTGTGTTAAACTAGCATTTAACCATTTTATGAAATAGGATAAACTTTTGTAGAACTTCAGATTTCATAGTAAGTGGAAAAACCCAACAAAACTTAGAAAAATCATCTATAAACGTAACAAAATAACGAAAACCATACAACGAGCTCGTAGGGGAAGGACCCCACACATCCGAATGTACTAAAGTAAAAGGAATAGTAGAAACATTAGTAGAAACATGAAAAGCTAACTGATGGCTTTTAGCCAAACGACAAGTGTTGCAATTAACAGAAGAAACTAGATGACATTTCTTGAAAGAAATAGGTAAATGTTGTAAGATAGAATGAGCTGGATGTCCCAGTCTGGAGTGCCACAAATCCGGAATGGTTTGTACCGATATCAAAGCCAGATCCGTGGGAGGATTCGTTGACTGAACCGAATATAGCCCTCTATGACAAGGTCCTTGTAGAAGTATTCGATTGGTCTTCAAATACTTGATTTGATAACCATGAGAAGTAAAAGAAATAGTGCAATTATTGTCACGAGTAAGTTGAAATATGGACAACAGATTAAATGAAAGATTCAGAACATGGTGAATGCTTTTTAGTAGAAGATTACCTGTGGGCGTTAGTAGAAGCCCGTTACCTGTATGGTGAATAGGCAGTTGATGTCCATTGCCGATGGTGACTTGGGAGGAGCCAGTATAAGGTTTAGTATGATTTAGTTGTGAGGAATCGGAAGTTAAGTGGGTAGACGCCCCACTGTCCAAGAACCATTCGGACGGGTTTTGCTGTTCCGCTGAGCTGAACAAGGCAGATGAAGGCGCATTTGCAGTGTAATTGAGATCACTGCGATGCCAGCATCGTTGAGCCGAGTGACCAACCTTGAGGAAAATTTGACATGTAACATTACGATAGGGATTGTTGGTACCACGACCAGTTGAGTTTCTTGGTCCTCTGCCCCACCGGCCACGAGCATTGTTATTTTGACCTTGTCCTCTTCCACGATTAGCCGCTAACGCCATTGTAGAGTCTATTAGTTGAGTGGTCTGAAGTTCTTGAGAGATTTCTTGAAGAATATTCTGCTCTTCAGTGCACAACAGACTGTAAAGATCATCCAATCCAATGGGTTGAAGATTAGTTCATATTGCAGTCTTGAATGACTGGTAGGTGGCTGGAAGTCCATTCAGCGTATAGAGGATGACGTCTTCCGGATCTATATGACTTCCAGCCGCAGCAATGGCATCCACTTTGGCTTTTATTTCTAACAGATATGTTGTCATGGTTTTATCACCCTTTTTGAGATGATGTAGGTCATTTTTAAGTTGAATGACCCGAGAGCGGGTGTTGGATTGGAGACGAAGATTCAAGGTATTCCAGATTTCAGAACAATGTGTTAGAGATAACACATAAGGTAAAATTGTCGGAGAAATTATCGAGCACAGAGCAGACGCCAGGTGTTGATCCGTGAGTCGGAAGCTGGCCTCCGAGTAGACTGAGTCGGATGTAGAAGATTCATCTGTGGAGGCAGACACAGCTACCGTGCCATCCAAGAATCCTTTGAAATCATTAGTTGTGAAGACGTTTTCCACCTGGGATTTCCAGAGCGGAAAGTCCTTGGCGGTGAGAGTAGAAGGGATGAGATTCTTGATGTTGTTGATCAAGAACTTGAGTTGAGGGGTGATAATAGATTGAGAGGTCACAGCAGAAATCACCGTGGTAGATGTTGAGGAGTGCGAAGCCATGGTTTCGTCAGGGAAGGGGACGCACTCGACCAGAGGAGAGACGGGAAGAACAAGAGAAGACAAGACAAGAAAAGAAAACTAGGTACACGAAGTGTACCTCTCTGATACCATGAAGACCTGTTTAGGCGGTAAAGCTAACAAGGATTCTAGAGAACAGAGAAGAAAATAAAAAAACTATTCATTTCAATCTACCTAAACATTACACCACATAGCCGAATATATAGGCTTACATTACAGTAATCAACAAATAGAAAATGTACACGTGTATCAAGATTTGTAATAACGTTTTAAGAATCGTCCTTTCTTGATTTGGAAGCATCTGGATGTTGAGTCTTTAATACTTGTAAGCTATGTTGTTCTTGTGAACTCTTGAGACTTCCTTGAGAGTTGACTCCTATATGACTGCATTACCCAGTTGAGAACGATTTCCTTGGGCGAATACTCGTTATTAAGGTTTATAGGGTTTGAGTTCTCCCTTTATGACCTGTTTAATATGTATTAAATATTTGAGAAGACATGTATTAGTATAGGAGGGTTAACATGTTGTGTTCAAGTTTGACCCGAAATTGACATGATTTGAATCCAGCAAACCTTAGGTTGATTCATTTAATAAATGGGTAAAACATGGATCCAAATCAAACCCGCTAGTAATCCAAATAATCTGAACTCGACCTACTGACCCATTTTGATTAATTTTTCTTTTTATTTACAACTTAGCAACGGTAGATTTTAGTTAATTGATCAAACATAAGGATATCAAACCAACAAATATAAGAATTTAAGGAAAAAATAAATTTCAACGGGTCACATTATGGTTAAAAGTAGATTTACGGGCCATCTCGGATCCGACCTGTTTAATAAATAAGTTAGAATTATAGAGATGAATCCAACCTATTTATTAAACATGTTAATTTAAATTTAAATTTTTTGGACCAGATTTGAATTGGGTTCGCATATGAGATCATTTAGTAACACCCGACATATATAGTTTGATGATGAATATAATTTGATTACATAATATAGAAACTAAAATTATATTAAAATTTGACTTGAATCTATAAGTAAATAAATCTGAACTCATATTAAATTAGAATTCAGCACCGCACGGTTGTACAGAAGTAACGTGTTGGTTCTTCGTTCATGTATATAGTCAAATGATTCTTTCACATTCGTCATCCACCGCCCGAATTTTGGTGAGGGCCTCTCTCTTCAAAATAAAATTTTCTTTTTTAATGCAGACATTCAAGTCCGTATCTTCTTCCACGCCCAGAATGTGGCGCAGGCGCAGGCACGTTAAACAGAGTTCACATAAGCCGTTAGTTTGCTACGTGACGTCGACTTACGGGTTGAGACGTGGCGTACAATTACAGCTTGGTGAATAATATGTGGGTGGGAATTTCCCTTTTTCGAAGGGGTGGAAGAATCAGATTTCTCTGAAAAGATCTCGCCGTTCGGATATCGTGAGTGTTCACATGGCGGACCTCTGTCAGCTTTTCTCTTACCTACTATAAACCTAAAAGCTCCGCTGCTTTGTATGTTCTGTTCCACTTTCATCTCTATCTGCGCCGTCCCCTGAAAACATTAATTTCCGCTTCCGAGTTCTCCTCTCTGCCGTATTGAGCGAGCCTTCGGGAGTTCCTCGATCTTCCATTCGTGGTGTTCTGCTTTAATTTGCCGTTTCATTTGCGATCGAGCCGCTTTTCTAAAATGTCCAGCACGGCTTCGCAGACGGTTCAATCCGTCCACGATTTCACAGTGAAAGTGAGTTGAATCTATCCTTGTATGTGTGTTTTTCGTATCTTTCATTTGAATATTCTTATTTTTAATCGGGAAATTGAGAATGAAGGTGTTCTGGATTGTAGATGTAGGTTTGCGGGAATTGGCGTAATTCTGGCTTAATTTCACCTGTTTGCACTTTCTTTAACATTGATTATTTGCATGAGGCTGCTAGTTTTGGAATTCTGGAGTGAGGAAGTGAGATTTTTCTCTGGCAACATTATTATGAATATTTGTTTTCAATGGAGAACAGCAAATGTTTTATTTTTCTAGATCTGTAGTTACTCTTGGTGTTGATGATTTACTGATTCATTTAAGGATTGTTTGGGATAAAATTTTGTTTTTATCTTAGAAAACAAAATCAAAATATATATTTATTTTTAACTGAGAAAGCAAACAAAAGAAATTAAACATAAAATAAAATTAAAATAATTTCAGAATATAAATAAATTGATCTTAAACATGCCTGAAGTTTATGAATTTATTGTTGGAGGTTCAGAACTTTTCTTCTTGGTGTATGAGTGCTTTATGTTGTTGGGTAATAGACGAAACGTGTACTTCAAATGCTGAAAGAGAGAAAGAACTTGAAGTAGAAAAGACTATCAACGCACAAAAGCACACAAAAATTTTACACATATTCACTCAATTAATGTCTGTACTCTGTTTGGGATGCTGCAAATTGTATTCATGTTGGATTGTGGAGAATTATGGTCTTAATTCCTCTAAAACTTACGGCATCTAAAGATACAATCAGTTTTTAAAAGTTTCCTTAATGAAATAATAATGGATTGATATTATAGAAATTTTGGGACATCACGCTCCCTGCTAACCCTCACAATATTCTATAAGTAATCCAAATCGAGAAGTACGACGGCATGGGTATGTGATTGAAACTTCTCCCCCACTTCCTTTTTCTCGTGTCTTCTCTATCTCCGTTTCTTTTTTGGGGGAGCTTGAGCAAGCTTGAATTGCTCTGCTTGGATCAAGTTCCCATCAGTTGGTGATTGCTTGTTTGATGAATATGCATGTTAAAGCCTCTAATCGTTTTCTGTTTTTTAGGATGCTCGTGGAGAAGACGTAGACCTTAGTATTTACAAGGGCAAGGTTCTGCTCATCGTAAATGTTGCTTCTCAATGGTATTAGTTCCCTCCATTACTGTGTCTAGCTTTTTATTTCAAAAAGAATTTAGTAATATATGTTGCACATCTGAACTTTCTAATATATCTGATGCAGCGGGTTAACCAACTCAAATTATACCGAGATGAGTCAGTTGTATGAGAAGTACAAGGATAAAGGTAATTTTTTAGTCCAATATATTAGCTTGAAAGCTCCAATTTTTCCTTCTTTATTGTCTTATTACATTGTTTATGATCAGTTCTTATTTCGTATGAGAAGTACATTTTAGCAGACTTCTACTTGTTAGATTTATTTGCACATACTTTACAACAAAAATTTGTTTATGCATGTACAAGAACTGCAAAGTCTTTCTATCTGTATTTGTCGCAGAATGCTGAATGCATTAGTTGAGTAAAATTTTGTTTTGTGCTAATTAACTTGAATGCATTAGTTGAGTGAAAGTATTTCTGCATATTGTAAAAGCAGTGTAGTAATTGAAATAATATAGCAAATAGAATTGAGCATTTTTCAGTTCATGCACTATTCTATACATGCAAGTACTCGTGAATATTTTTGAGGAACCACCAAGAGCAAAATCATTTATTTCATCTTTTACTAGATGTTGTATATATTAAATTAAGAATGTATAAGTGATTGCCTTATGAGTTAATATTCCTCAAATTTGTGAGAGGACCCTTGTTTCCAAAATTTGTGTGCATTATGAAATAGCATGGAAGAATATTAAAGCTATTTGATGCGGCTGTAACTAATTGTAAAAATGGTTGTAGAATTGTTATGATAGGATCAAATTTTTGATAACTTGTTATGGCTATTATAGATTTTTTCATTTTGAAAAGATGGTATAATAGTTTCTTTACAGTTAACATACTCTAATGAATATAATCGTGAAGCTACTACTCACCATAGGAACTTTTTAAAAGAAAAAAGAGAAGCTTTAGTAAAAGAAAAGCATGTTAGTGATTTAAAAAGTAAAAGCAGTAAAAAAAGCCGCCTCAAGCAGACCCTGAATATAATGATATGAAATTCTTCTGACATATTTGAATACCCTTGTTTTTTTCTTTTCAAATATGCATAGTTTTTTCTTACATATGCATTTTTTTGTTTTTGCAGGTATAGAGATATTGGCTTTCCCATGCAACCAGTTTGCAGGCCAAGAGCCAGGTAGCAATGAGGAGATTGTTGAATTCGCTTGCACACGCTTCAAAGCAGAGTACCCTATCTTCGACAAGGTAATTAAATTTGTGCTTAGCTTTGCATGGGTCTGCTGCAACATAGTAATAAACCCATGCTTTTCTTCCCCCTTTCTATTAATACCATTATTGTGTTGATCTATGAAACACTTGCATGGCCTTAGGATTTGTCTGTGATACGTACTGCTTTTTGCCCCCCCCCCCCCCCCCCCCCCCCCCCCCCCCCCCCTTCAAAAAAAAAAAAAACATTGTTAATACGACCAACTTTTCTCTGCAACAGCATAATTTTATTTTTTATCTGCTAATTTCAATTGCTCTGCAAAGAAAATATTGAAAATTTTAGTAGCATACCCAGCCACCACCTTTATTCTTTTTTCATTTTAGATGAATGAGTTGTCATGGAAAAAGTAAAAACATTCTTCTACTACTGCTTGCTTAAAAAAATGTTAAATGCATGTGTTGAACCATTCAACTTTTTATTTACCCTCAGTAGAGCTACATAATGTGTTTTAGTTGTCTGAAGCTTTGTTAGTTATGGTTGGTCAAATGTCCATGGATTGCACATTGTTATTAACCAACAATGAGGAATTTTATGTTGCTTTTGATATTATGATATTAAGTATGTGATAGACCGGTCTAGGAGGGACAAGTCCAACCGACTCAACCCATGGGCCGGCCCATTGCTTACATCAGGTGGAAGCCTCATGTTCTCCTTGGGGTGGGTTCCACAACATAAGTAGAAAGAAGGATTGTATTAGGGTTAGGGTTATCTTTTTATTTGTTGCATGGTTTAAAATTGCGCAATATGAGGCTCGCCTTGAGGCCTGCCTTTGCGCAATTCTAATAAAAAACGCCTCGATGCTTACGCCTCGAGTTTTTTTTATGAGGCTTGCGCCTTAACTTGGTTGAGGCCCGCCTTGAGTCCCGCCTCGCCTCACTGGTATGAGGCTTACGCCTCACGCTATACATATTAAAACTTACATAAATCTTGAAGTAAATGCCCGACATTGGACTCTATAGGAGAGGAGGAAGGGGAGAGAGAAGTTCACCATAATGATGATTCAAATAAAGAACCCCTTAGTGATGACAGTGCTGATGACTTATGAGTTCTTATGTGATATGTCATTGCTATTTATTTTTGGAAATCGGAATTATATGTTAATGAAAAGAATACTGGAATTTCAGAAAGATAGAATTTTGAGTTGAACTATTTTTCATGTTGTCTTATTATTGAGATATTTTGATTTCACTTCATATCTTATACTTTTTTATGTTTTATATTATTCACTCATTAGTATTTAAAAAAATTATCATTTTATGTTTATTCAATCTTTTGATTTTGAGGCTTATGCCTCAAAACGCCTTGAGGCTTACGCCTCGCCTCACGAATGAAAAATCGCCTCAATACCCGAATACACAATTTTAAACATTGGATTCATGTGAGGGAGGATTTTCTCCCATTGGAGTTAGAATGCACTAATGTCATTCTGGGGATGAAGTGGTTGTGGACCTTACAAAATACTAAGGTCAACTGGGGAGCACTGATGATGGAGCTGGTGGTGGTGGAGAGAAGAGTAGTGATTTTGGGAGATGCAGGGTTATCCAAAGCCATGGTGTCCCTCAAAACTATGGTTAGGATCTTATAGGAAGTAGGGGGAGGATTCCTAGTGGAGCTGCATAGATTAGAGGGGATTAGATTAGAGCAGGGGAGAGACATTCCTCTGACACTACAACCCCTCATACAGTGATTCAGTGAGGTCTTTCAGCCACACAAGAATTGCCACCACCGAGGGAGTAGGAGTATGCTATCACCCTGAGGGAGGAGGTGTCTCAATTTCTGAAAAATGAAATGGAGAAGTTGATCAGAGAAAAGCTGGAGGCATGAATTATCAGGCCTAATGTGAGTTCTTTTTCTATCCCCGTCTTACTGGTTAAAGAAAAAGTACGGGAGTTGGAGGTTTTGCGTAGATTACTAGGCCTTCAATAAGGATACTGTGCTAGACAAATTTTTTTATCCCAGTGCTTAGATGAGCTATTAAATGAGTTATGTGGGGCAGTTATCGTCACAAAGATAAATTAAATTCCGATACCATCAGATCCGAACGAGAAGACTGCTTTCAGAACACAAGAGGGCTGAAGGGATTATGCTTCAAATGTGATGAGAAGTATACTCCAGAGCACAGGTGCTAGGATCGAACTCTTCAAATTCTCAACGTCTGTGATGAAGAGTAAGCTGAGGAGGGAGGTGCTAGTGAGACCTAGGTAAAGGAGGAGGAAAAAATGCATTTAGATGTGGCGGATGTCTCCTTGAACTCAGTAGTAGGATTCATCCCGAGTCATACCATGAAAGTAAAGGGAGAAATTACAGACAAGGAGGTAGTGGTGTTGATTGACTGTGGGGCTACTCATAATTTTATCTCTAACTAGGTCGTAAACTAATTGAGGGTGACATTGGTGGATACAGGTTGCTACGGAGTGATGATGGGCATAGGGAAGGTGGAGACAGGTAATGGGATCTATAGGGGAGTAGTATTGACCATACAAGGGATTCAGATGAGGGAGGATTTTCTCCCATTGGAGTTAGAATGCACTGATTTCATTCTGGGGATGAAGTGGTTGCGGACCTTACGAAATACTAATGTCAACTTGGGAGTACTGATGATGGAGCTGGTGGTGGAGGATAGAAGAGTAGTGATTTAGGGAGATGTAGGGTTATTCAAAGCCATGGTGTCCCTCAAAACTATGGTTAGGATCTTATAGGAAGTGGGGGGAGGATTCCTGGTGAAGCTGCATAGATTAGAGGGGATTAGATTGGAGGAGGGGAGAGACATTCCTCATGCATTACAACCCCTCGTACAATAATTCAATGAGGTCTTTCAGCCACATAAGAATGCCACCATCGAGGGAGTAGGAGTATGCTATCACCCTGAGGGAGGACGTGCCTCAATTTCTAAAAAATGAAATAGAGAAGTTGATCAGAGAAAAGCTGGAGGCATGAATTATCAGGCCTAATGTGAGTTCTTTTTCTATCCCCGTCTTACTGGTTAAAGAAAAAGTATGGGAGTTGAAGGTTCTGCGTAGATTATCAGGCCTTCAATAAGGAGACGGTGCTAGACAAGTTTTTCATCCCAGTGCTAGATGAGCTATTAGATGAGTTATGTGGGGCAGTTACCATCAAATCCGAATAAGAAGACTTCTTTCAGAATACATGAGGGATACTATGAGTTCCTGGTGATGTTGTTTCACCTCACTAATGACCTGACCACATTTTGGTCCCTCATGAACAGGGTATTCTGACCATATCTCAAGCGGTTTGTGCTGATTTTCTTTGATGATGTCCTGGTGTACATCAAGTCGAACGAGGAACATTAGGAGCACTTGAGGATGGTCCTAGGGTGTTACAGGAGCGACAGCTAAAGGCACGTGAAGAAGTGTTGTTTTGCACAGGCCAGTATAGAGTACTTAAGGCACGTGATCTCTCAGGAGTGGTGGTTGTAGATCAGACAAAGAAATGGCCTCTACCTATAAATCTGAGAGAGTTGATGGACTTCCTAGGTTAACAAGATATTACACAAGATTTGTGAGAGGATACAACACCATACTTGGTCATTGACAGAGCAACTAAATAATGATTGCTTTTTGTGGGGAGAGAAAGCTACACATGCTTTTAAGAGGTTGAAGAAAGCCATGGCTATTATATCGGTCTTAGCCTCAGGTGTTCGTGGTAGAAACTGATGCATCAGGGTATGGATTGGGAGCAGTTCTCATGCAGAGCCACAAACTCATATCTTACTTCAGCCAGATGTTAACGGCTAAAGCCAGGCTGAAGTCAGTCTACTAGAGGGAGTTGATGGCTATTGTGCTAGCCATCCAGAAGTGGCGATCTTACTTGTTAGGTAGATATTTTATTGTCATGGTGGTTTAATAGAGCTTGAAGTATTTGTTGAAGTAGAGGATGTTGACAGAGGAGCATAAGAGATAGCTATCAAAGTTATTGGGATATGATTTCGAGATCCAATATAGGCCCAGGATAGAGAATAAGACAGCGGATGCCTTGTTTAGATGCATGGGGGAGCTCCAAGAGTTAGCCATATTGTTACCCCTGATGCTGGATTGGGGGTCCATTAAGGAGGAGTGTGTGCGGTATGAGGAGCTGGGGAGGATTAGGGAAGCTTTATTGAAGGATGGGAATAGCCACATTTGCTATTCTCTAGCGAGGGAAAGGTTGTTGTACCAAGGGAGGTTTGGACATGCCTAGGACATCAATCCATATTGCACACCTACTTAAGTAGTTTCAGGGGAGTGTTGTTGGGGATCACTCGGGAGTGCATAAGACATACAGGAGAATTGTATTGGAAAGGGGTGCGTAAGGATGTAGAGGAGATGGTAGCCAGTTATGAGGTATGTTAGAAGAATAAGAACATGGCCATATCTACAGGGGGATTATTGCAACCTCTAGTTCTACTAGATTGGATGTGGGAGGTCTCCATGGATTTTATAGATGGGTTACTCCGATTTGAGGGGTTTATAGTATTTTCAATGATAGTAGACAGATTGAGCAAGTATGCCCACTTCATTCCCCTATACGACAATGATAGTTGCAACAACTTTCATCAGAGAGATGGTCAGATTGTATGAGATACTGGAGTCTGTAGTATTCGACAAGGATAAGGTGTTCCCAAATCACTTCTTGAGGGAGCTATTTAGGTTGCAGGGGACAATATTGCAAACAGATGGGCAGAAGGAGGTGGTAAACAGAAGCTTGGAGATGTACCTACCATGTTTTGTTTCAAAGACACTTATGCTTTTGGTCAAATAGCTAGCTTGGGCAAAATACTGGTACAACAATTCGTATCATTCCGCTTCCCAGATAACTCCATTCAAAGTGTTGTATGGATGAGACCCACCTCAGTTGCGCAGAATAGCACTCTAGAGGAATACTTGCGAGGGACAGGGTGTTGGAAAAAATCAAGGACTCAATAGATTATGATGAAACGGGCGCATATGATGCCTTTTTGCAATTTTCTTGAAGCCGACCTTAAACAGTCTCGAGGAAGAACGAGAAGCTTACTCTGAGAATTTTTGACTGGACCTTTGGAGCTGAGTTTGAGGTAACCTCCGACTGCTACGCCTGTATCACCTGAAGAGAGCTAATGTGGATCACACAGCTACTTCAGAGTTGCAAGCAATGCAACAAGGAAAGTGTATGAACCACTAAGGGGGATGGGGGGAGGGGGGTTCAAAGAAGTATGTTGATCAAATGGAGGAATCTTCCTGATTATGATGCTGCATGGGAGCCATATGAGAGGATGCAATGTCAATTCTCTTCTTTTTACCTTGAGGACAAAGTGATTCTTTGGTCGCGGTTAATTGAGAATTTTGAATTATGAGGTTTTTTATTCTTTTGGGAAGATTATTTTGTTTGCTTTAAGTAGAAGGATTGCATCAGGGTTAGGGTTATCTTTATATTTGTTGAATTCTGTTCGTGCTTGGGGTTCTTGGACTCTAGCGACGTCTAGAGAGTTGGGACATATAGATACTCCTCTTGAATTGATGATAAATTATATCTTGGTTTTTTGCTTCCAATTTCATCAACTACTACATTATTATTGCTGTTCTTTTCTGGATTTGTTGGAGAATTGTGGAGAGATATTGCTGAAATGAAGTTCCACTTGGAGTTCTACAAGTGTTTCCTATTAGTAAGGCTCAAATATTTTTAAGACTATTAAATTGTGCATTAGAGGTTTATGCTTTATTTATTATTATTATTTTTTTAATTATTTTGTATGAAATGCTGAAGACTAGATCTTTGCCAGTCCAAGCCTAATGAAAACAGTAACATAACTGATGCATCTAGGCATCTGTGCAGTGATAACTAAACTATTTAGCAACTTAGCTTAAGCATAAGAATTGCATCCTGCTCATTTGATTTGATTGCCATTTGTAAATGTTTTTAAGTTTTTACAATGAATCTCTTAATTTCCAAATGTCTGTCAATTGTGATTGTGGAAGGTGGCTTGGAATTTGTAGAAATACTTATGGTTTCGATTTTTCTCATGTAGTGATCATTAATCAATACGACTGAAATAAATGGTTGTCAAGCACACGGCACTGCTGTAGATTATATTGTCGGTCACCCAGTAACATTCATACATCAAACTATTAACATGACAGTACCATTTGAACCAGTTCGTGTTTCTATGTTCATTATTAGGTGGATGTAAATGGACAAAACGCTGCCCCCATCTACAAGTTCCTCAAGTCAAGCAAAGGTGGGCTTTTTGGGGACAGCATCAAGTGGAACTTCTCCAAGTTTTTAGTTGATAAAGAGGGTCGTGTTGTCGATCGCTATGCTCCCACCACCTCTCCCCTGAGCATCGAGGTAACTTTTTTTAGAATATAGATCTTGAATTTAGCAAAAATTCTCGAGCACGGAAGAAATCAAACGGCTATCTTATTATTGTCTTGGATAAAGAAATGCTTGTCATTTCTGCTCATTACTTCAATGAGTGCTTATTATGGTAATTCTCTTGTAATACTATCTAATGTATTTGTGAATTTAACCATTTGCAGAAGGATATCAAGAAGCTTTTGGAGACTTCTTAGGCGCTGGACACGCGAACCTTAAATAAAGTGTTTCTATGGGGGACTATATCTTGATAAAGTTGATGATATTCTGTTTTAGTGTGGTTGACAGCATTAGCTACAGCAAAAAGGCGCCAGTTTAATGTTATATCTGGATGAAGTTTGATGATATTCTGTTTTAGTGTGGTTACCAGCATTACCTATAGTAATAAGGCGCCAGTTATGATGCTCATATGCCAATGAGTTTGTTTACCAAAATTATCTTTGTAAACCTTTTATTATGCTCGTAATGCATACATTTATGAATTTATAAATCGCATTCAGTATCATTTAGTACTACTGTTGATGTTAGTAACCAAATTTAAACCAACTATGCCATTAAACCCCAATTATTAATTAGTGTGTTGATGAATTTCTTTTCTTACGAAGCCTGTATATCTTGGTCGTTTTCACCTGCTATGGTTTATTATCATTTTGATCACTTTCTATGTTTATATGGCTGGCTACTTATTATTGATGATGTTATATTTTGATGTTCATTCTGAGACGCTTCGTGAACGGATTTCTGGGAGATTATTTCTATGCATTTCTCTCTCTCTTTTTTTTTTTGATAAACTGCCAATAGCATTAATAAAAAAAAAGAAAAGAACAACCAACTAAGTGATAGTATATTTATCACTTTCCTCCTTTAACAAAGAGAACAAACTAGGAGGAACCTTATTCACTTCTAACATGTCCCAAAAGAAGTCACCTTTCAAGGCATGGTTAGCACAACAATGAGCTAACTTATTCACACCAATGAGTTAACTTATTACAATCTCTATTAACAAAGTGGAATAGAATTACCTCAAACTCTTTAAGAAAATCCAAGTCTTCTCCTTTAAAAGTATCCACCTCTCGGCTATGAAGACCAGCCGATTTTTGTAAGTATGACATTGTAGTTGTCTCCTTCCACTATTAAGCCTTTAGCATTGAGCATCCAGTCTTGTATAACCCTCTTCAAAGAACGAACAGCAAAAAGCTCCAGAAATCCTACATCCCAGTGCATTACCGAGAAACCAAATGCAAGAAGCATCCTTCCTCTATGGTCTCTAAAGATACCTCCAATGCCAGGCTCATTAGAGAGAAGAAGTGAAGCATCTATGTTCACCTTAATCCATCCGGGTGGTGGGGGATGCCAAGTTGAAGAAATCAGCTTATATTGCTGTTTAGCATCCCAGTGGTCCGAAAGAATAAAACAAGATGAACTAGATGCATGGATGATGGCATTTGTCACAATGACACCAATTCCAAGTTCTTTGCCTTCATGAATCAACAAGTTCCTACTCTTCTAAGAATTGAATACCAAAGCACAATAAAAATTGGCCATAACAGGGTTCTTCTCTCCTTGTTTCCTCAAGAAACTCAAACATTCTTCTAGGCTATTCAACTCAGGAATAAAGAAACCCCAGCTTTCGGCCTTCTTACTAATCTACTTTAAAATCAAGCACTTCACCGCTACATGTTCTCTGTTTTCTATCGTATTACAACATCTAGGACAAAGGTTAATACCAGCCAACCTTATGCACTAAGAAATCCATTGTGGGGATTGCATACTTTAATAACTTCCACCAGAAAAAAGAAACTTTAGGATTAAGTTTAGTTTTCCTGATACAATTCCAGTCTTGGATCCCCCATGGTTCGAATTCTTCATTCACAGCTCTATTATATTTGATCATCCCTGAAATGGTTTTCCCATAATGCATCTTCAATAACTCTCAATTGTCTCCTTGACTATTCGATTCTATCCTTATATTACAAATAACTTTCACCATTTCTTCTCCAAAATATTCCTGTTGTTTCTCCGGCACCCAAGCACCTCCCGATATGAAGCATGATAGATTTGTTAAAAGATCAATTTCGATTGACATGAACGTAGGCCAGCTATCCAATCTTCTATCAAGGATCCATATATCCTCCATAATGTTAACAGAAACACCATCTTTAATGCTCCATCTTACAATTTGCTTTAAAACTTTGGCATCACTTATTAACAATTTCCAAGCTGAAGAAGAGTTCGGTTTAACCCCTTCCTCCCATACATTCCTCCCATATTTAGCATACATTGATTTACTGAAAATTGAATTTGGTTTCTTAAGGAAATTCCAAACCAATTTGGCTCTAAGGGGTTCCACTGAAGCAACAGTAGATTGAATACCGAGACAACCTTGTTCTTTCGGTTTACATAACTCCTTCCATGATACAAAATGCAATCCATTATCTCCATTGCTTCTATTCCAGATAAATTCCCTGCTCATTCTGTCAATTTTCTTCAACACAGATAACAACACTAGGGACATAGCAGTGTAGAAAATCGGGATGGATTGTAATGCAGAATTGATAAGGGTAATCCTGCCTGCTGTAGAGATGAACTTCTTTCCCCAAATGTCTAATTTAAAAGCTGCCTTTTCTAGAATGCCGGAGAAGTCTGAAGCCATACGCCTTCTTAAGGTAATTTTGTTGCCCAAATAGTTGAGTTTATTGGTCTCCCTGAACCCCAAGAGTTTCAAAATTATCTTCCTCCTCCTTCTTTCCATATTCTTACTATAAACAATAGAAGATTTTGATACATTTATTTGCTGACCCGTCCAATTGCAATAGCTCTTAGTGATTCTGATAGTTTTCTTAACATTCTCTACTTTGGCACTAGAGAAATTCAAGATATCATCTGCAAACAACAAATGTGAGATCCTTGGAGCCAAAGGTGCAATTTTCAAGCCCAAAAGATCACCATTAGCTAAAAAAGCATTAGTAAATAATTGTGAGCAAAGTAGGAATAAGCAAGGAGAAAGAGGGCATCCCTGCCTAAAACCGCTTCTCCCTTGAATTCCTTCCAGTTCCACTCCATTGATATGAACAAAAAAATGGATCAGTAACACAATCCATAATGAGCTTAAAGAATCTCCCTAGAAAATCAAAATAATCTAAAACTTGTCTAAGGGTATCCCAAACCATACTATCGTATGCTTGTTCCATATCAAGTTTGATTGCCACCAATCCCCTTTTAGACTTGGAGAATCTAAACTTATGAAAAATTTCTTGAGCAAGAAGCACATGCTCAGCTAAGGCCCTCCCCTCAATGAAAGCCACATGCTCTTCAAAAACAAGGCCATGAATAACTTTCTTCAATCTGTTTAATAGAACTTTGGCCACAATTTTTTAGATAGACATACAAAGGCTTATAGGCCTAAAGTTTGAGGGAGAAAGAGGATTACTTACTTTGGGTAATAGTACCACTAGAGTCTCCTTCCATCTAGCAGACATTTTCCCAGAAGTGAAACAGAATTGAATGGCTTTTCACACATCCATCCCAATAATCTTCCAATAAGCTTTAAAGGAATATGTAATTCCATCCAAACCCGGAGAAATGTTATTTCCAAGTTCTTCAATTACTTTCTCCACTTCTTCCATAGTAAATACAGATTCCAGCATTTTGCAGTCTTCAGCCTTCAGGACGTTCACATTCAAAGGCCAATTGTTCAAATCACAATCTCTACACTTCCATTTTTTATTAAAAAAATTATAGAAACTCCTCCTTATGCAAGCTGGGTCTTCAGTTAACTCCCCATCCTCATTTCTCAATTGCTTAATAGAGTTTCCATTCCTTCTTCCATTAGCAAATGCATGAAAGAATGAAAAGTTTACATCCCCTTCCTTCATCCACTTGGCTTTTGCTCTCTGCTTCCACCATCTACTCAATCTAGCAAGAGTGCAATTGAATTCGTTGACTATGAATCTAAGAAGTAAGGCTTTGTTGTCCGAAATAGCAATTCAGAAGCTTCCTCCAGCTGCAGTTCTTCAATCTCCTTACCTCAAAGACTCCTTTAAGTCTTCCAGTTTTTGATGTTTAGCCTTACTCCAAAAAAATAAGGCTTTAAGAACTCTAGACATCTTCTTATTCACAGCTTCCATATCATCTCCTCTCACTGGTTTAGCCCAATACTTCTTGACCACTGAAGTAGCCGCTGAATAAGACAGCCAAACATCCTCAAACTTGCGAAATCTAGATTTTTGAAACTATTGATGAAACAACTTCAACACTATGGGACAATGGTCGGAAGCAATTCTTTCTAGATGCCTTACTGATGGTAGATTGATCAATTCCAAAGCTTTAGAATTCAGCAAACATATGTCCAGCCTTTCTAGAATTCTTGCACTACTCTTGTTATTAGACCAAGTAAATTTAGCACCAATAATACCCACATCATGTAGATCATTATTGTTCATAAAAGCCTTCATTTCAAAAGGCCCATGAGAGAAAGAAAATTTCTTTCCACCTTTCTTCTCGTCTTGAGAAAGTATGCAATTGAAGTCGCCTCCAATCACAGTAGGGGTATCCTGTTCAACAATACCATCCATAGACCTCCATAGTTCTCTTCTGCCTTGATACTCCCTGCTACCATAAATAGTAGCTATCATCCACTTGCTTTTATTGAAAATTTCCAATTCTCCGAGCACACATTGGTCCGAAGACTTAATCAAAGAAAATGAAGCCACATTTGTATTCCAGATCACCATGATTCCACCAGAGTTCCCCCTAGAGGGCTGCAGGAAAAAATTCCAGTCTTCACCCATGATTTTAACAAATTCATCCTTGGTAAGAGAAGCAATCTTTGTTTCAATGATACCCACAAAAACACATCCCATTTTTTAATATACTCCTTCAAATAAAGGGAGGCCTCTCTCTTGTTAGCCCCCCTATAATTCCAAAAACTAATGGAATTCATTTGGAAACAAATGGGGGTAAGCCCCCACCCGTTCTTCTGTTCAAATTATTTCTGCATTGCCTGGAAGATAAATTCAGCAGGCCCAAATGCCTCAGTTCCTTAGAGAGTTTAATTTTTTGTGAAGAAATTTTCTCAACACTATGAGTACCAATTTCTTCAGCCAAAATAGCAGTTTCCTTCATAGTTTCTTTCTGGGCAGGTTCCACAATGCCGTTATTATGACAATCCTCCATATTTTCCATCACTTCCCCTTCTTCCAATTCCTCTTCTAAGGACTCAACTTGAATATCCACACCAATGTCTTCTTCACATACAGAGTTCAGTAACTCAAATTTGTTACCTGGAAACATAACATCTTCTCTGTAAGAATCAATTTCCAAATTTCCATCAGGATCTCTATGATCTACCAAACTTTTGGCTTGTAAATTAAGAACCTTTTCAGCTTCAAAAGAATTCAGTGCAGCTTCAGTAGAACCACGAATTTCAACCTGACTTTTCAAACCTTCCAGCTTGTTTGTTAATATTCCACCTGCTGTATTCACATTATTCTTCATTTCAACATTTACAATAGAAGCATCATGCAACCTGAATACTCTGCCAATCAGTTTCCACATGATTTTCCATATCCTCCAGTTGATTGTTAGCAGCCAAAGAATCTAATTTCTTCTCTTTATTGACATAAATCTTAGTTGAATCCACTACACCCTTCTCTCCATGATCTCCAACTGTTTTCTTCCATTGTTTTCTGACAGCTTCTGGATTACCTTTTAGCTTCCCTGGTCTTCTATTGTTCCTCTTTTTAACCATGATCCATGGTCCATAAGAGGATTCAGCTTCCCTGCTTACAGTTTTCTCTGCTTCAATAACCGGACCTGGATTTCCATAGTCAGCAATCTTCTCCATATTAACAATCTTCTTATTTTTGCATTCTGATTTCACATGCCCAATCAATCCACATTTATAACAAAATGTAGAGATTTTCTCATATTCAAAATTCTGAAAAAACCTTCCTGAAATACTTTCCACCCAAACACCTAGGGGAAGTTGTTGATCCAACTTGACCCTTACTCAAATTTTGGCAAATTCTCTCTTCCCCCATTGAAACATATTACCATCCAACATAATGGGTTTGCCTACCGAAGAAGCAATACTCACCACATTAATTTCATCCCAGCATTGAAGGGGAAAATTAGACATCCTAATCCAAATAGGTGAGGTAAGACTCTTCAAGGATAGGGTAGAAAATTCCATCGACCATTTCTCCATACCCACTATATGGCCATTAACAAACCAAGGACCTCCAGATAGTACCCCTTGCCAAGTGTTGTGAAATGAAAGTTCCTGAATGGTTTCCATTGCCTTCTTACTTCCCAGGAAACAACATGAGCAGGTAATTCCTTTAGCAAAAACTTTAATTACCAAGGACTTTCTCATCCTATTAGCATTCAACCTTTCAGCACCTTTATTCATCTTCACTGTCTTACCATCTCCAGCAAATACCATATCTTCTTCCTTAAAATCCAACATAATATACAGCTTCTTCTTCCACGGGTTAACTTATGCAGTAGTTATACCCTTAACAGACATTTCTTCATTCAGCTTGTTCACATTAAAAAATTCATTAGCAGTCACGCTATTCTCAAAATGAAGATTTCTATTAACATTGATATCAGAATTCGCATTTATTTCATGGATAGGTCCAGAGATTGCATTTGAATATCCGAACTTGTTAACATAAATTTTCATCTCAGACGACGACGCCGATGGATCAACCAATAAATTCTCCGAAGACTTCTTGGATACCCGTGATGTTTTCATGTCATTCTCAAAGGCAACTGCCTTACCTTTTCCCTCAACATACAAAATCTTTTTGTGGACATCACCGCAATTGTCCTTGATCACCAAAGGACCATTAGAAGCTCTGCATCCAGGAACCGCAAGCGATCCAACATCGCCTACCTTCAAACGACCGTCTCCAGCCAAATCTTGATTAAAACCACTTGTAACCACATTCACTCCTGACGCCGCAGCCAAAGCTAGCCGCCGGCCATCCACCACCATTCCCTCAGTCCACTCCTACTCGGACGGAATGAAAATCTGGAATCAAAATTCAAATTTTTGAATTTTTTCTCACTAGAAAAAACGGGTGTTTCTGTCACTAGAAAAAATGATTATTTATATATGGGTAGTACTCATGCACTTTGCAATTGTCTGTTATAGTTCCAATTTGCGATTGCTGAAGGCTTTCATTATTGTTTAATTATCTTGTGGCCGGACGTTATAGTTCTGGAGGATGGTCTTCCATTTCGTTAGTTTGTTTAGGGCTCCTGTTTGTTATCAATTTTTTGGGGATCTTTGCTTGGGTGGTTTTTTTACTTCTCACTATTAAGATTATCAGATACTATACTTTTTGGACTATCTCGAATGGCAACTCAATTTGAGCATTGTCGACTATTTTAAGAGTTGAAGCTTTATGAGTTTTTTTTTTTTTTTTTTTACTTTTAGGCTGCTTTTTTTTAATATAAAAAATTGATGTAATTTGGAACAAAATGAGCATTTATTTAATTATAGGATCCACCTTTTCAATAAAACTCTAATTGGCCAACTATTTTCTTAATATTTTTTACACAAATTTTTTTTAGTACAATTTTTTTTTAATTATAAATTTTTTATATGAAATTTATTTTATAAAGCTAAAAAAAGCTGTCACAAGTGAGTCTAAATCCCACATATTAGAATAACTTAGAGTAGTAAGTCTCTAAGAGAAATAGCTCGCAAGTTAAATTGAATGAGCTCATGTTGAATTGTCAGCCTTCAAATTAGTCTTTATTTTGGATGGTTTTTTTTTTTTTCGTTAGCATAAAAAAGTTCATCACAAATGAAGCTTTAGTCTACAATGATGAATTCAGACCTCACCAATCCATACTCTATTATATAATGTGCAAACGGTAACATTATGAATTGAGTCAAACTCAAACTCAATTGATGGCAACCATGGCGAGGCAACTCATAAATTGATATATTCCATTATTATTTAATTAAATTATCTATTATAGCCAAACGTAGTTGTTGAGCTTGATGTTATAGCCAAAACAAGAGAGAGAGAAAAAAAAAACTTATACTCGTTACATGTGTCAGATCCATACCGAGATCTCGCCCAAATCTTGTCGCAGGGCAAATTATTGCATCCGGTCACCGGACGAGGAGAGTAGGTTCGAACATTTAATAAAAATTTGACACGTCACATGTGTTTTTGACTGCGCTCTTGATTTGCGCTTTAGTTGCGTTTTGACAGCGCTTTACTTGCGATTTTGACTGCGCTTTGACCCGCGCTTTACCTGCACTTTAGTTGCGTTTTACCTGTGCTTTACCTGCGCTTTAGTTGTACTTAATTTAAAATAATATTTTATTAATTTTCCCTGTCGCAGCCCCTTCTATATTCGCCCTACACACTGCCTTCGGCGCCTTTTTAGAGCCGACGTCGCGTGTGAGGAGCTGCTCAATCGGATTGTTAAATACAACAACGAACGAAGCTTTTGGGGCTTCGCTTCTTTTCCCGCAACTTCACTTCTCCATGCGAGCTTACCCTGCAAGCAGCGACCGAACCCCATGAGTTCCATACATCTTTCCTGCTTCTTGCTTCCTCGACTTCTTCCTCCACCGAAACTTCCCTTCTACGACCCATAATCGACCTAACTGAATCCATTTCCCCTCTTCGCTTCTGCAAGTAAGCTGGATCGTAGCTCTCGACGCCTGCAACCTTCGGTCCATCTCTTCTTGCTTCCTTAAGCCTCATACACCCAGCCGACTCGCCTCCCGCCCCGTTTCTTCAAGTCGAAACCTCCAATCGGTCGTGAGATCCCTGCAAGCCCTCCGATTGCTCTTCATTTACTCCAGCCGAAGCCTCAAGCAAGCCCTAGCCGATCCCTTTACCTCATCCGACCCTGTACTCGCGCCGCTTCTTCCTTATACACTATATACACCAACCAGCCGAGCTCCTCCACTTCAAGTGTCCGCAATCCCTCCGATTTTTCCCAACCCGTCGAACCCAGAGCTCGTAGTCGTGATCTCCCCCTATTCTCCACTTAGCCGAGCCTTATTTCATTCCTATATCAATTTACCTCATAGAAAGGTGATTCTTTTTCTCTGTTAAGTTAGTTTTAATGTTAATTTTGTTTATTATAATTATATATATAGAAAAAAAAAGGAGAAAAGAAAGAAAAGAAAAATACAAAAAAAGTGCTTTTGTATATTTTTGTCTTCGCGGCCATCACATCCCGTTGCGCTGGTGTAATGTTTCTAAAACTCAAAATCCTATTCTCGGCATTCGTGTCGAGCCAAAAAATCACACATATACGCTTTTCTCTAGTATGGTAGGAAGGGAACCCGGTACGACACTTACGGGGAGGTGGGTAAGTCCTGTACACGCTTTTCTCTAACGTGATAGGTACAAAATATAAAACTGCACAATTCAAATAGATGCCTGAAGACCCATATGCATCTTTCTTTGTTGTGGTGGGATTGAAGATTTTTTTGCCGCGGTGTCATCCGACATCTATTGTACTCGCTTTTCTCTAGCGTGGCGGGAGACCCAAACTTTTGTAGTTTTCTCCTGAATGGAGAAGATGTCGGGAGGCTGTCAAAATTCTGAGCAAAAATATGGGACCGAACTTGCAGATTTTTTGAACAAATGAAGACTTAATTTGAGCTTAAATGAATGAACACAAAGGGCTTAATATGAACACAATTGAATGCACATAAAATATAAATCAAACTTGATTAAGAGGAAATTAAACTAAACAATATTATCTAGGACTTGAACTTACAAGCATTGCACTAAAATTCGAATGAACTCAATGTAACTACAGGGGATATAGAACTTGAACCTACTGCTTGGACAACAAAGGATTTGAATCAATTTTGGACAATAGAGAACTCGTACATCGGAGGATGACAAATTGAACATAAATAAACTAAATGCAGAGAAATTTAATTTGGCCTGAACAATTTGAACATGAATTTGAGCTTTCAATTGAAAAAAAAAAAAAAGACTTATATTAAAGTCTCAATGGATATGATTTGCTTGTAAGTAAATAAGAGACTTGTGAAGAACCATCATGGATGTAGTAAACTATATGTGGAAAGAAGGAATTTGCAACGATAATTTGTCTACAAACAATGGCAAAATTGCTAAAAATGTGACATAGTTGCAAGCCTTGATTTGACCCCATTAAACAATGACATACTTATAGTTAACATTACAAGATTTCCAATGAAATATTAAGATATTATCACTCCAATTGGTATGCAAATATTAATAAGCAAATGCACTAACCTACTTGCGATCAATGATAGCGGACAAGTTATGAATCTATGGTTTATATCAATTAGCTTGAAAAGCACATGTGGTAGTCTCCTACAGACATTGATTGAAGAACCATGACATCACAAGACTTGGCTACAAACATGTGTAGGAGACATGTAATGAACATATGGTATAAATGACAGTTCACCTACAAATTGCTTGCGATCAACTATATGAAATCTGCAATAGAGATTGAAGATCTTCAAGAATACAAATACCAATATACAATGTGTTGTGTATCAACAAGCTTGACAGATCTACGGCACAAAAGAGCATCCACGAGCGAATCAGGCATACAACGGTCTACCTATGAATACAATAGCATCTTTATAATCAAGACCAACACACAAACATGCATATTGAACTTTGAAAATAGTGAAAGTTGAAAGGAATATGTGGCTTGATCGCATGCTAAAGTTCAAAGTCTTTAGCAAGCATTTCATATTTAAGTGGTAGTAGTTGACACACACCAGGTACAATAGTCTTCTCACCAACACATTTAAAGGAGTGGCAACCAACATCAGAACTTGTCCACTGGTGGAAGTAAGAAGACTTGAAATGAGTATAGTGTAGTGCTTATAATAACAATGACGGATGGAACCTATATCTAAGCAGCAATGATAGTGTTGTAAGCATGGTGGACCCCCATAAACATATATGCACATATGATGCACCATATGCTAGTAGAGGCGAAATAATAGTAGTAGTAACCAATGGAAAAATACAAATGAACACATTGACTCACATACAAGTGATGATTGGAGATATGCAACAATATGATGAATCTCCATGATATATAAATATGCATATGAGGCATCAGTTGTAAGTAAAGATGAAGATCTGCAATACATACAAGTTCTCTATAAATACAAATTTACGCATCTCATGTTACATGTGGGTAGATACAAAAAGACTTTAGTAAATGTAGTATCATGCAGTCAATTTTAGTATGTGAATGAATACATCTACCTACCTACATGTAGTAGTAGTAGCGAGCGTACTGAAAATGCTAGAAACTATAGCAAAAAAAGCATAAGGAATATGACCAAAGTAAACACACCCACGGGCACTTGTAAGAGACCCGTCGTACATACTAGAAATCATCCACAAGAAAAATGCAAGAGAATTATGGAAAATGCATGCATATGTGAATAATAGTATGAGATTCATTAGTACAATACAACCCACCTACATAAAGCAATAAGTAGTGCACGATAGTCTACCTGTACGAGATGGGAAAATAAGTACAATACAATGCCACGCCGTCAGATATGCAAAATCCATGCAAGTTGATGGAAGGTATTTACAAATATCTTAAAATATCTCCCACACGTGCACTATAAAATGTATGTACATATATACATAAAAATGCATGTGTAATTATACACCCGCATGAGCCCATCGAGCGTGTTGTAGGAACACACATGACGTCTAGGGATGTTGCACACCTTAATAAATTTGAATTCAATCCTCTTAAATAGGTAAATAAGAGCCGACAAGGTAAATAAATAATTATAAAATTCCCCTAAACACCTGCATAGGCCCCTGCGATTGTGTTTTATATACACACGTGATGTATAGGGATGTTGTGCGGGTTAATAAATAAACTCAAGTTTAAGCTCGATCCTTTTATATGGGCAGATAGGAGTCGACACGGCTCAAATTATTAAACAAATATACGGTCAAGGTGTTGACTAGAATATCTTTTTTATAGTTCATATAAGGCCTTGAAGATTTATGTCAAAAGAAATTCATCAACAAAAACACAAAGCCAATAACGAACTCGATCCTCTGTCGATAGCTCGACAGAGTCACAAGATTCAATTCACAAATGGAAGTAACCCCATACACCCCGATGACGGTCATATTGAATGTTTATCTTAATTAGAAGGGTTCACAAACACTTTCAAATTCTTACCAAAATCTCTAAACTCTAAAATATTTAAAAAGGAAATCCAACCATAACACTTAAAGAAAAATTTATCCTCCCTCCACAATAGTTTATTGGGATAGAAAAATTAAAATTTACTCCAACTCACATAGAGCTAATGCCTAATCAAAAATATCAATAGGATCTATTCTCAAATAATCTTTTTCCAATCAGGACGTGGCACGTATCCTCTAACCGATAGTTTTGTTGTCAGATGGAACAATAGGATAAATGGTTATGACCCGGGGCCTTCTAAACCTAGTGGTTTTGCTACTAGATGGCACCATGAGATAACAACCATGGTTAGAGCTAATAAATTCCTTATTGACATCAAATCCTTGAGATATAAATAAATAGGCTATAATTGATAGGGCACAAAGCCTTCTGTTAGTTAAGGTGGATTGAAATTTGTCCCGTTAGACAAACACTACCCTAGGTCTATAAGATACCCTTAGATGGCGCAACCCATGATTGTTGACAAGGATCTTTCTGTCAGGTTGGGTTGACTACCTCCTCTGACTATGTATAACATGAACCATGATGGCCCAGGATGAGGGAACCATGGGATCTTAATCGGGCCCATTATTCATTCCCTCACCATCCGCTTTAAGTGTAAGATGGTGAAATTGCCAATTTTATATATTACATTTCCAACATCTAACCCATGTTGCTACTAGATACTAGATAACGTGCATTTCTACACATCTAATCGATGACTAGCCTTAATCGAAAGTTCTCTCTCATTACCAGGAGGTGAAATAAACTTTAGGGGCTTGCGCTTATAGGTAAAAAGAACTCATATCATAAAGTCCATACAAAATGAGGGAAAAATCTCTGGGTAGTGTCTTATCTATAAACTCATCTTCCTTCCAAAAATTTACCCCGAAACTTAATTCCGTTAAAAATCCCCCGAAGAAAAGTAGCGGGGTAGTCTAGGGCTGAATTTTCAGAGCCCACAATAGTCAATGTTCAATTTATATTATGATCTTGCCATAGAGAATGCTCCACAACAACAAGTCTATTTTAAGGCATTATGCATCTAAGCTAATTTTGGTAATGGATATATCCAAACTACAAATAAGCCATGCCTTTAAGCATTATTGATTATGTCATTTAAATCATGATAGAAGATCTTTTATACCTGGAAGTTTTTTCATCTTTTTTAAAACTTCATCTTGAGCAGTTGTGTCCTTCGACATATTATAACCCTTATCCACTAGGGATATTTGATAAGAGGTAACTCATGCATGGTTACTAATTAGGTTTCCTGAAAGTTATAGTTTAAATTCATTGAACTTTAACAAACTATTCCCTCAAAATTGACTTTGGGCGATACAACTATATGATTATGATCAGTTTATGACCTGTTCCCTTAATTAATTTAATACTAACTTAGAGCATATTAAGTATATTATTCACTTATATATATATATATATATATATATATATATATATATATATATATATATATATATATATATATATATATATATATGGATTTGAGCCAACAAAAAAATATTGATCCCAATTCTTAGTTTTGATGTTCTCTTAAAATTTTGATTAAAAAAATAAAATCACGTCCAATGTATTTACCAAACCAAAAATTTTCTCTTGATGTAAATCCTAAATAAGAAAATAAATAAAAATAAGAATAAAAAAATAAAACTAAAAAATAAAAAAATAAAAAATAATAAGATTTGTTATAAAAATTAGTTTAGATGTAAAAATTTTGATAATTGGGAAAGTTATAAAGAGGCTCGTAAGGAATCTAAGAAAGCTATTTGCGATGCAAAGAGCTTAACTTTTAATGATATATATAATAGATTAGATACTAAGGAGGGAAAAAGATATATGTATAAGTTAGCCAAACAAAGAGATAGGAGTAGTAAGGATTTAGTTCAAGTGAAGTGTATTAAGGATGAAGATCAAAAAGTACTTTTCTTAGCAGTTGATATTCAACAAAGGTGGATGAGGTATTTTGCTATACTTTTTAATGAAGAATGTGAACATATGATTGACTTTAGTGACTTTATCACCCTAAATGAAAATAAAGATTTTTGTTTTTATTGGCGTATAAGTAAAATCGAAGTTAGAGAGACTTTAAAGAAAATAAAGTGTGGAAAAGCTGTTGGACCTGATGATATTCCTATAGAGATGTGGAAATGCTTAGGAGATGAAGGAATTTCTTGGCTTACTAAACTTTTTAATACTATTTTGATGACTAAAAAGATGTCAGATCAGTGGAGAATGAGTGTGTTAATTCCTATTTTTAAGAATAAAGGTGATGCACAGAAGTGTGCGAATTATAGAGGAATTAAGTTAATGTGTCATACTTTAAAACTATGGGAGCGAGTTATGGAGCGTAGGTTACGATGTGATACTAATGTTTCTCAAAATTAATTTGGATTCATGCTGGGTAAGTCTACTATTAAAGCCATACATTTATTGAGAGATTTGATGGAGAACTATATAGAGAATAAGGAGGATCTACATATGATATTTATTGATTTAGAGAAAGCATATGAGAAAGTTTCAAGAAAAGTGCTATAGAGAGTTCTTGAAAATAATGGAGTTAATAATGCTTATATTCAAATCATTAAAGATATGTATGCAGGAGTTATTACTTGTGTTCAAACACAAGGTGGTTTCACCAAGTATTTTCATATTTCGGTTGGATTACATCAAGGATCAGCCTTAAGTCCATATCTTTTTGATTTAGTCATGGATGTTCACACTAGACATTTGCAAGAGGATGTACCTTGGTGTATCTAAAATTACACTCCAAGAATAAAGGTGATGCACAGAAGAACAGGTTATTACTTGTGTTCAAAAACATTTGGATTAATGCTTTTTGCTGATGATATTCTTCTTGTTGATAAGACTAGAGATGGAGTTAAAGGTAAACTCAAATTATGGAGGTCAACTTTAGAGTCTAAATGTTTTTGCTTGAGTAGATCTAAAATTGAATATATGGAGTGTAATTTTAGTAGCAATAAACCTGGTGATGGGATTATGACTTTGGGTGATCAAGCCATTAATAAGAGTACACATTTTAGATATCTTGGATCTATTGTTCAGAGTAATGGTGAAATTGATGGGGATATTATTAGTAGAATTCAAGTTGGATGGTTCAAGTGGAGGAAGTCATCGGGCTTATTGTGCGATAGAAAAGTCCTCCTCAAACTTAAGGGAAAATTCTATAAGATGGTGGTGAGACCTACAATGCTTTATGGTGCCAAATGTTGGCCATTAAAAGAGAAGCATAATACTAAGTTTAGTGTTGCAGAGATGAGGATGCTTAGGTGGATGAGTGGCTTGACCCTTAGAGATAGGATACAAAATGAGCATATACGTGAAAAGGTTGGAGTAGCTCCAGTGGAAGATAAGATTAGAGAGAGTCGCTTAGATGGTTTGACCACATTAAATAGAGGCCTTTCGATGATTCGGTTAGGAAAGTTGAGGTATTAGATTTGACTTATGTTAAGAAAGGTAGAGGTAGACCTAAAAAAACTTGGTTAGAATATATTAGAAATGATCTTTCTTTATTAGATTTAAATGAGAATTTGACTTTTAACCAGACACAATGGAAAAAAAGGATTCATGTAGCTGACCCCACGTAGTGGGAAAAAGGCTTGATGTTGTTGTATAAATCCTAAATGGTACACCTACTATCAAGAGGGAATTCCTTAAAGAAGTAAAATAATTTACATTAGAATTCCTATATTACCCTAATTTATTTCCTGGAACTCTAGAAGAACCAAATGAGACATCTAGCTCAACACTTTTAAAGCCTGCATCCCTAATATAAACTCTTGATATGCCACCTCTCTCACTTAATTAGTCAGGCTAACTTAGCTTTACTAAATAAAAGAGACACTTGACCTAATTGATCAAGTCACAAAATCCCAACTTATTAATAAGGAGCTCATGCTTCTCATATAGACCCAAGCTATCATTATGTTGATCTAAAAGATAATATTCCCAAATCCATCCCAAATGCTTTTATTTGCCTAAATAATGGAAGCAAGAAATATTAACATATTCTATGTTAATGAATCCCTACAATCTATAGCTGATTCGAAATTCTAGATAAATTGGATTAACTTTTGAGTACATGAAAATAAACTATGAACAAAATAATAAAGTTGAATTGTCTATTATGGCTTCATTTAAGATAGTTTTCATACTACTTTCTAAAAAAAAATTTAGTAAAAAAATTTCTTGAAAGCAGAAAAAAATAGTGACAAAAATTGTTCCAAATGAAGCCTAAATTTTGAAGTTTGCGCTTTAGTTCTTAATCATGCCATTGAAATCTAATTACTTATAGGAAAATTATTACTATAAAAGAAAAAATCTTACAACCATAAAGAAAGTAAATGATAATAACATTAAAAGATTTTAATGGAAAATTTCATTTCCTTTGATCTCTAAAGTTGACTAAATTCAATACCTTGAAAGGAGAGAGATAGAGAGTTGTTGATAGTTGGATCTATATATCCCAACTCGCCCCTTAAATTAGAAAAGCATATATAAGGTTTTATTTTGAGTACCTCGGTCTTAACAAAGCTCTAGCTCACTAACTTTTGGCCTCTCATTATGATGGATAGCTTTAATATGAAGTCTCTTCCAAACATATTGATAAGTTTTTAAACATTAATTTGATCAAACAAAAAAATCTTAATTTAATCAGATTACCATTATCCGAATATGATACTCTGATCATCATCACTTAACTAAGGTCCTTTGACCACTATCACCCCAAAATGGTTGTTTGACCATCATCATTTGATGATGATCCTTCGACCATCAATACCCGACTTCGCTCCTCTAACCACCATTACTCAAATAAGGTCCTTCAATCATCATAATCTATTTATGACCCTCCGACCATCATTATCCAACTATAATTCTCTGACCACCATTGCTTAACTATGGTCTCCCCACCACTTGTACCTAGCTATAATCCTTTAACCATTATTGTCCTCCAACTAATATCGTAACACTCTCCTAACAAAGATTGTCTGACCACCATCACCTAATGATGGTCACCCAATTCCATAGCTTGACTTCAGTCATCCAACTTTTATTGCTTTACTAATAGTCATCTGATCATAAGCACCCTCATATCATCCTTTGACTATTATCAACAATTATGATTTTTTTATTTTTAAGGCCCGACTATAGTTATATGACCATCATCTCTTGGCCTTTACCATTCAACCACCATCATATTGCTACGATCTTCTGAACACCATTACTTTCTTACAATGTCATGACCTAATCTGATATAACCTATAATCTCTAATAGGTTATATCAAATTTAGTTCAAGACCGATTACTTACTTAGATTCTTTTATTGTTATTGATTTATTTTATCTTTTGATTCACATATAAAGCCACTTAAATCCATTAATAATAAAATAAAATCTCATCTAGAATTTAAAAACATTCAAATATACATCTCAATACATATATAAAAAAATCATGATTCATCATCAGTTCATCGAAATATATTTCTATCATAAATACAAAAAAAACTCCATCTATCACAAAAAAGAGTAAATCTAAATTATTTATAATCACATATACTAGTATGTTAGTGTTGGTATCTTATGTATATCATTATATCAGTAAATATATCAATACATGTATCTTATATATATCATTATCTATACCGATGAATAAATGCATCAACTGTATGTCCTATTATTGTATATCAATGTTATGCATAACATCATTTTTCAGCAATATTAATATATCATATTCATGTGTATCAATACTATGCTTCATATCACATTTGGGACATCATTATCATGTTTGTCAATGTTATGTGACATATGATATTTGAATCGTCAATGTATATAACATATCCATAATAATGTGATAGTATCATGCATATGAATGAGACGTGGAATAGAGTTATTAGAATTATGGACATCAAATTATTATCATGTATATTACTACTATTTATTTTTTTAAAATTATTGTGTTTATGTATCGATTATATGCAAGATGGAAAAAATGTAAAGATCATGAATCATCATGAGAGGTAATATTTTAATCATCATATCAGTTAATAGTGTATTATAATTATGCCAGTTCAAAATATATCAAAAGTAATATCAATTCTATGCATAATTAATCTATTTTAATCAATAACAAATTAGGATTTTGTTAATTATATCATATTAGATGCATGACTGTTCAATATCGCATACTGTAAAATATTAGTTATATCATATCAATTTTAGTTATAATTAGGTAGTTTCATATAGGAGTTATCCTCTAATCAGTCATATCACTATCCCCTTATACCTCCCACCATATCATGTATTATTTACATCTTAAGAAAACTATGTTTACCCACCCTTATGTGCAGAGTATCATATCATGTCTCCACTGACATAAATCAATCTCATTCTTAACCATCCTTTTTTTATGCACATAATTCATTATAGATATGCAGATGTAGTATAAAATAAATCATAATAATAGTGTTCAATAATTATAATAGTATGCTCATTCGCATATATGCTTATTCAACAAAAAAACAATTTAAATATGAATGCTATAGTTATTTAAATCATACCATGTTAATTATACATGTCATATAAATTATGCATGTTCCTGTAATCTCTATGCATGTTGTGTCAGTCTACCATGCATTGGATTATCTTACATAATCTTAATACATTATTCATTTATCAATTTCTTCTACATAATTATCTTTCTTTTTTAGAATGTAAACATCAAATATAGAAATGTGTGGTAAAACTTGAATATAATCATGTCAGATTACACATAATGAATGGATCTATATTATATTAAAAGTTACATGGTGAAAGCTCATTATAAATCATGATATCATATCTTTTATAGTTTTTGAATAATTTACATAATAAAAATTCCATAGAAAAAAAAACACCAAAACCAAATGTAGAATAACGATTACCTACTTGGAGAGGAACACTTTTCCTAATTGGCTTGATGGATGGAACCCACTATATGGCCTCAATCCTAGTTTTCTCTCTATTACTTCTCTCTTCTACCCTTCTTCTATTCTTTCTTGGCTAAATGGAATGTGTTAAGGGTTTAAATGCTTATATAAAAAAAATCATAAAAGCGCTCAGTTCCACAACACTACCTTAACTAATGCCAATGTACATCTCTGAGATTTCTCATTCTCTGAAATCTTCTTTTAACTTGAGATCTTAAAGCTGTAATGTCATTCCCTTAGCACCATAACACTTTTAATCACCATTAACCAAATAAAGAATGTACATTTAGAATACTGCATGAACAACATCGTAGTGCTTCAAAGTGCCATAAATCCTATCCATTATATAAAGAGCTTAGCACCACAATGCTCCTCACATTTGTGTCATAAAGCCCTTAAGGGAAAATTTTTCTTTATTAAAATTTCTTTCCAAATTCAATTCTTATGTTTTTTTTTTCAAACTTCCAACTGACACTAAGGCCAATTATTCTTTAGATTCTTCTCATGTCTTATTTAGGTCAACAAAAAAAAATTCTAATTATTATAAAAGTGAATATCATATGATTCCTTGATCAATGTTACTCAAACATAGTCCCATAAGTATAGCCTCCTAGTTATAGTCTCCTAACCACTATCACCAGCTATGTTTCCCCAACCACCATTACCAAGCTAGCCACCAACTAACATCACCTAACTATGATCCTCTAACCACCATTACTGGACTAAGATCCTCCATCCATTATCCCTTGATTGTAGTCATCTAAATATTATTAGCCATTTATATATCCTAATCATTGTCACCTAGTTACATCAATGCCCACACGCCACTTGCCATTGCCAACAATGTTAATGCACATTATATACTATAAAACAAATGCATGCCATGAAAATAACAAAGACTCTTAATGGAAGCATAAAATTTATTTTAGAATTATGGTATTTATTATTCCATCCTCAAAGGAGTACAACCAAATATGTAGAAAACAATTTCTTAAACTCAAACCCATAATATAGGAATCATTAAACGTTCATTATGAAATACTATATATATATATATAATATATATATATATATATATATATATATATATATATATATATATATATATATATATATATATATATATATATATATATATATATATATATATATATATATATATATATATATATATATATATATATATATATATATATATATATATATATAAAGTGCTTTGATGTTACAATCAAATCAGAGAAACTCATGGAATGTTTAAGAATAATTTTAATACCCAAAGCAAGAAACAAAATGTTTTTATTTTTTTTAATACTTTTAGATTTTTTTTTTTTAAATTTTATCTTTCAAACAAGATTTCAATAAAATAACTCTCAATCAAACCCTTCCCAAAAATCAACTAAATAACCAAAGTGCATGAAAGTAAATGCAAGGAAAGTAAGAATATGCAAACTAAATTTGTATGGTTCGGTCAAATCAACCTACATCCACTCCCCAAAGGTGCTCCTCTTGGGGCTTTACATTAACTCACGCTCCTTTGGCACTAAGCTAGATAGAGAAACCCTTCTCGCTTACAAAGTAGTTAATGATCTTTATGGACTTTTCTGACCCTAAAGAATCTCCCTTCTTACACCTCCAACACTAATGGAGGTGCTGCTCCATCCTTCAGCTCCTTGTTATGAAAAAGACTCTACTCCCCTTTCTACTCCTAATACGTCGAAGATGCCAATCCTACCTTCCACCTCATAGACCAGTGGGCATGTTGACCCTCCTTCAACTCCTCATTATAATGGAGATACAATCCCTCTTTCAATTCTTTGGTATGGTAGAGATGTCGTCCCCTAGTCTCCTCAGCCAGTAAGTATTTAACATAAAAACTTTCCCTTCTTCTCTTCTCTAAGAGCTCCATAACCACAACATAGAGAACCAAAGTTATAGGTTGACCAGAATAACCTTGTGAATCCTCTCATATCCCTTAACTCCCTCAAGAAATAACTCCCTCAAACTTACCTTATTTCTCCCCCTAAGAGGCTTGGACTCTCATACTAGCAAGGAGACTCCCCTCTCTTTCTCTTAAGCTCTCTCCCTAAAAAATATCCTCTATTACTCAACTCCAGACCCTCAAGACCTTGTTAAAAGAATTAAAGTGGGCTATTTAAATTAAACCCTAATTTTAAATTTTGTTACTTTAATCGTATAGTAAGATACTCGGATCGTACTATCTTCTTAGTTCAATTTCCATCTTTATTCATTTGGCCTGATAAGCAATAATATAGTATGATTAGTTATATCAAATCACTAATCATCCTTAATGAACCAATGTTCGATGCTCTTTGTTAGATTATTTTGTACGATATGGATCATATAGTATGATCGTTAGTTAAGATTTGATCCTTAATTAATTTCTAAATCTACAATATAAATTAAGCAAAATTTATTTATGGTCATATAGTATAAAATGTTTCATATAATATGATTAGTTTAAATTTTAAATTTTAAATTTTAAATTTGCTTAATTTATAATATATGTTTGACAGTGGGATTTTATATAAATAGTTAATCATCCTATATGATTGAAGGTCGTACAACATGATTAGTTATAACCCAATTTAATTTATCTAATTTCATTAAATATTTGAATTAATTTTTATTTAAATAGATCATATAAATTTATTTGGATCATATAGTATGATTAAAAAAAAATTTAAATATTCAATTTTTATCCCTTGTGTTTGTGTATGGTTGTCTAGCTAACATACACTTAATACATAAAATAACTTAAAAAAAGAAAAGAGTACAAAATCTATCATTACGTATAGACTTAGACATTAACAGTACACTATCTTGAGTCTTAATTTTCAACTCTTCTTGTTGTATCTTTACCTAAAATGGTTATTAACACACAAGAAAAATATGCAATATATAAAGCAGTAATAAGTAAATAATCAACCAATAGCACTTGTAATCATATAAATATAAGGCTGAGCTCTCCAATTTCAATAATTTTCTCCTTTTATGGCAATTATTATTGGTAAGAATTTTTAATTATTGTAATTTTATATTTAATTTGCCACTAAGTTCTCCCCCTCACTAAATTGTTTCCTTAAAATTAATATGGAAAATATTTGATTTTTAATTTTGATTTTTGATTTTTATTCATTTTAAAACATGAATTTTTTTTTTAAAACTAAATACAATAATAAAAATACTAAAAAGAAATTTACACTAGTAAAAAATGAAAATAGCATAACCAACATATCAAAAATATAATTCAACTAACAACACAACTCACCACTCTCCCTTTTGACACCATAAAAAGGAGGAATTAAAAATAGAACTATAATGAAATAATGTGAAAAGAAAGACTAAAAGTACAATAAAAATAAACTACAAATAATACAAACTACTTATCAAATGGACAATGATCTGATGGTGGTGGGTTGGGTAAAAATAATGGTGAAGGAAAGTGGTATTCTCTTGAAACCAATCACGATCGACCTCGTGCTGCTGCTAAAGTTACTTCCAATGGACTATGGACTCCTAAATGTGTGTGTCTAATCTTATCTATAATCAAGCAAATTTCTCAATCTATAAGTTAAGAGGAGGTGGTTGAAAGGGGGTAGGTGTTACATAGGCTAATACTTTGAGGTTTGTTCCTCCACCTTCCTCATATGAATTATACTTTTCTACAACATGTGGTCCTCAACCTCTAGCAATATAAAGTAGATGGAAATAATTATTCATTAAGTTAACTAAGAAATGATAATCTTGGGTAAGGTACATCAGGTTGTATTTTGCATCTATTAAGTAGGCTATAATATATCTTGGTGCTAGGTTTTGCCTATGATGTGCCCTAAGGTTCCTAATAGTGGTCAAGTTTTCTATATTCCAAATAATCATGTCGGCTACATTAAATTTAGTTCCAGTCATATAGAATTATGTGATAATGAATAATAATGGAGTAATATTAATCATATCACCAGTTTTAGGTATATTTATGGTTCTGAAAACTAGGCTGGACAACAATTGGAAGAAGGAGAGGTTTATGGTTTGATGGTTTAGCATGGTCGAACCAGATTACATAATAAATAGTAATTTTATTAAAATAATATTAAAATTAACATACTAATGATGTTATCATTCCAAATATGTGACAAAAAAATAAAACATAATAAAAACTATAAAACATGAAATTATACAGACATCTTAACATCTTAATTATTCAACTAAATATCCATCTTAAGCACCTTCACTGTTGTCTTACTCAACATGGCCGTAAGTGATATCTCCATTCCAACCATATACGATCTTATTGAAAAACCTTAACATGTCAAACTCAAATTAAAAATAAAATAATAATTATACTATTATCTCGAGTATCTAAGGTATTATCACCATACTATTCTAAATGTATTTCAATTTATAGACATAATTTTCATTCTAAGTTGCATGACTTGTATGTTATAGCCCATGACCCCTAGCCTGAGATTTTGATGATGATAAATACTGTCAATTGAATTATCTCATTATTCATTGAATATTTTGAATGCTTCTCTTGATTGTGAGTACTAATATTTCAGGGAGATAACATATTGCTCAAAATAACAAAGACTTGAGATTGGGTAGAATAGGATGTGAAGTCTGTAACTTTATATTTTTTCTTGAGTCTGGTCACAAAAAAGTGTATACAAACTGAGCAATCATGCACACACATAGGGGAAGAGTTTTTTTTTTCTAAGGGAAAATTTTTTATTCTCTATAGATCGTACTATATGATTTTGAATTTATAATGTATGAATTACTATGGGTCAACAACTATTCTCTGTGAACTAATCGTACTGTATAATAACCATTGTACTATACGATTCATTTTTAATTTAAAACCCTAGCTGCCAGATTAATTTAAGTTTTTAAATAATTAAATTTTGAACTTATCATACTGTACGATCACATCATATTGTATGAATATTTTAATACTTGCTTAAATTAACCCCATAATTAGTCAATTAAATCAAGGCTTAATTATTAATTGATGATCATACTGTATGACCTGGTTCATAGCATACAATGAACCGAGGCTATTTTTGGTCATCCCGATGATCGTACCGGATGATCCTTTGATTTTTTAACTAATCATACTAGACGATGTATACATTGTACTGGACTACATGAGGATTTTAACAGATTATACTGTATGACTTGGATCATACCAGACGATGAACATAGATAAATTTTGTTCATCCTAACGTTCATCTTATATGAACATAAGAAATATATCATATCATACTGGATGATATCTGTATCATATTGTACGATGTAGTTTAGAATTATTGCCTGTTCATACTCCTTCATACATGGACGAAAGTTATTTTGAACTGATCATACTTTACGATCTTGGATTGTACTGTATGATCTTGGATCGTACTGTACAAATAAAAAAGGCTAAATTAAAAAAACTTAGGGTTTCTTGGAGCTTGATATTTAAGTAATGTTCTTGTCTTTCGAAACAAGAGAAAGGAATGTGACAAAGGAAGGGAACTCTTGAGAGGGAGCCACTTAAAGGGATTTTGGGCTTGTGAGAGGAAGGAGAAGGTAAGTTTGTGATGGAGAAGGAGTATGAGGGGATCACACGATTTCTCCTAATCTGTTGCACGCTTGCTCCTCCTATGGTCCGGGTAAATATTATGGGAGCTCTCTAGGGGGAGAGCCTTCAAGGTCAACTCGTCAAAGATCCTCTACATTCTATAGGAGGGAGAAAAATAAGAAGGTTCACTGCCATCACTGGGAGGGTGACATAGTGTTTGGTACTCTGCTACACCGGGGAAGGTGAAAGTAAGTTTGTGTAAAGGCTTCTCCGCGAGAAAAAGGAGAATTACTTTTGAGTAGTGAAATTCCCTGACTGAAGGACTCTAGAGAATGGATGTAGGTCAAGTGTCCGAACCACTATAAATCTTCTGGTGTACTTTTTTCCATTTACCACACTTTATACATTTAGTATAACTTCTTGGTGAGAATTCTATTATGTTATTTAAAATTTCATCACCGTTATTACAATCTTGTTTTAATCACTAGCTTCTGCTTCAAGTTAAGTTATTTTTGAAAAAAAAATAGAACTCATGTTTAGGATTTGTTCTTTAATTCAAAAAATACCAATTCACCCCCTCTTAGCACATCTTGTACTTTCATTGTATCCTAGTCTTTCACATAAATTATTTTGCAACTTTAATTGAACATATCAAAAATATCATGCAACTATCTCTTCTACCTAATTGTAAAATAAATAAGAATGTAGTTGTTTGGCTCACTAAGGAAAACATGCAAAACTCTATGAAGCCTAAAATTACAAATGCCTCTTAGCAATCTGTAGAGCAAGGAAATAAAAATTACATGCATAATTAATATAAATCCATAATGATTATATAAATAATAAATCTTAATCTTACCAAGTAAAGGAAATAGAATAAGTGGGAGAGGAATGAAGCGCAACTGGGCCTATAACTATTTGTGATGGCACTGTGATGTACGAGCAGAGTACCATAGAAGGGAAAGAAATTAAAGCATGAGAGATGGGAGAGAGTTACGCTTAGTCATTCACAGTTGGGAAACAAAACTAAAATTGGAAAGATCGAAAGTACTTGTTTAATTTGAGGTATGATTTAGGTTTTCAGATTTATTTTATTATTGAAGTAAATCTATAAGGCCATTTTAAAGCATTAGATGTATGATCTAACTCTCGAAATTGTTGAATTTTGAATCAAACGGTTCATTTTATGCTCCCAATCCACTAGTTTCATGGTTTAATTGCAGACTAGACCAGCTCATCCTGATTTGATTGCAAAATTGTTACACTCATATGATTGGATCGATTCCTTATTGAACTAGTTGAACCGACTAATTCATTATAGTTTTTAAAACCTTGGCTATAATAATGTTTTTAAGTATATGTTTAATGGAATATGCATTTAAGACTAAGTTATTGACTAAATACTAGTGAAGGTAAATTGAGGTGTTCTTATGAGTGAGGTTCCCTTGAGTCTAGTTATAGTCACAAATAGCAGATATATCATAGTACTTAGTATTACACGTCCATGTTCATCATCTGGTTCAAACAATTTTGACCTGATTTAAAAAAAAGTAAGTTTTTGATTTTTTTTAGTTTTGAACTCGTTTGCATGTCTTTGGGAGTATTTTGATTCATAAAAATGATTGTGTGTTTTAGAATGAGTCCCTGAGTACCCCAATGTTGGGTGTCCTAGCACCTCAATGTTAATAATAATATTAAATTCTCCCAGCTCTGAATTTGAGATTTTAAAATAGCATTGTAGTGCTAGGCCACTAACAATAGTTTATATATATATATATATATATATATTCCATTTCCATTTAATCAAGTAGTTGGCCGAGTCATAGAGAGAAAGAAAGAGGCTTGGAGAGGGAAAAGTGAATTTTTGAGCTGCTTGAGGTCATTCATAGATGTTAGCCTAGCTGGGAAAGTTGTCTGAATCGATGTAGATCACATTATTCCTATCTTAGTTTTAAAAAATATGAATTTTTTTTTTGAATTTTAAGAATAAATTTATATTTCTGTTATAGAAAAATGGGAATATTTTTGCATTGAATTTTTTTTAAGGTGTAACTTTTTATATGTTATAGAGATGAGATTATAAATATTTTAAATATTTTTTGAAAAAGTTTTACCATGTATTTTGAAATTTGTATATTTTTTATCATTTAGTAAATTGTTTAGACACTTAAAATTAATGTTGTTGTATAATGAATATCTTAAAATAATATTTTATATAATCCTTAGTAAATTAGTTATATTTTGAAACTATGAAATTTTACATAATATGAATTTTTGTTTCCTACCTTGATAGACACTATATAATTTTGACACATGCTCAATTATACTTTAATTGCTATAATGTACTGAAATATATGCACATGTGCCCGAATTATGACTATTGAGAGATATAAGAGGCTAGAATCTTTTGAGATTTATTTGTCTCAAAATATTCTTGTGCTTATAAAGCATGTTCTAGTGGCTATAAACCATGTTTTAAAGCCTACAAGCATGTTTTAGTGCTATAAGAACTAAAGGTAAGGGGACAAAATCCTTTGAGATTCTATTTGAGTCAAGAAAAAAAGGAAAAAAATGATATTAATTCATATGAAGTATTTTATAATATGAATTTTATTTTATTTAACTGCTCAGTTTTACTATTAATCTTTTGTTACTATATAACACTTTATTATAGTTCATTTGACTTTTTTTGAATATTAAAAAAAACATATTTATTAAAAGAATTTAGAAATTTAGATCAATTTGCATGGCCTGCTAAGTTGTTGTAGCTCACTATGATTTTATTTCTAGATTTCAGGATCTGAGATTGGGAAGGAGCTTATTAATTAGCAGTTAAAGATCTAATTAGAGTTAATATGTATTTATTTTATTGATTTTTTGTACATTCATGGCTCATTTATTATTCATTTATATAGCTTTTGTTTATAGCCATGTACTGCAATTTATATTCATTTTGTTGAAATAAAAAAATCTTATGGATGAATTTATTTTTAGTACTTGATATTTTAGTAACTATGTAGTCAATAGTTTATTTAAAATAAATATTGAAAGATAATTTGAAATATTTGAAAATTAGAACTTGGGATTTTCCTGTCACAACGCAACACAATAGGACTTTTCTTGGTTGGGTTAGGTTACAAAATTTAATGCTTGTGGTAGAGATTTATAGGTGTTCATGGATGTGGTATGATCAAAAGAAAACCAATAATCTAGTTCTAATAGTATGAAGACTTAGTCAAATTGCCTAATATGATCAGGGCTTGTATAATACAAACTTCATGTTTTCAATCTTCTTGTAGGGTTTTTTGTACAATCTTTGATTTGACATATCATCCAATATGAATATGTGCTCATATAGTACAATGAGTAATAAAGAATCGTATCAATCAAAATTTCTTCATCACAATGGTTATTACCACATCATTCATATAGTATGGTAGGGGTATTATACTATATAAATCACAATAATTGATTTAATCTGAGCAGTTGGACTCAAATGAATAGCTAATGTGTGGTGATTAACATGTATCATATAATATGGTGGTGATCATATAGTATGATGTGTAAAGCATTTTAGGGTTGTGTGTGATGATTAGGGATAGTTCTATAAGTATAAGTACACATAAAAATTTGAAACAAATCATAAAGATAGAACAAAAATAGAGACTAAACCAAAATATGATATTAATAAATTAAATTAAATTCAAATCAAACATACATGCAAACAAAACACTAAAATAAATAAAAATTAAACAAAGCAACACAAACATAAACATATAAGTCAGAACAAAAATATAAATTCACAATAACTGTCATAGCATGTACTAATCACAAATTCCTAAGAACTTATGGCAATTAATCCCAATCTAGTCCTAAGTTCATTGAACCTATCATAATTTAGGAGTTTCGTAAAGATATCAACTAAACTATATTCTATTTCTACATAATATATCTCTACATCTCTTTGGCCACGTGATCCCTATTAAAGAGATGTTTAATATCAATATGTTTAGTGCAAGAATGATGAATAGGCTTTTTTAGTGATACAAATCACACTCATGTTGTCACATATGATAGAGATGGTTTCTACGGGTTGTCCAAAATAAAGAAGTTGTTGTTTCAACTAAAGGACTTGGGTAACTCAACTTCTTGCAACTACATGCTCAGCTTTTATAATGGAAAGAGCTATAGAATTTTGCTTTCCATTAGACTATAATTTTGGAAAATTCCCTATGAATTAATATGTTTATGAGGTGGTCTTCCTACCTACCCCACCTTCACTAAAATCTAAATCAGAGCATCCAACTAAATCAAAGGTCAATCTATTCCTAGGATATAAGATTCCAAAGTTTCAAGTTCTTATGAAATACCTTAAGATTCTTTTGATGGCGATCATATAAGATTCCTTAGGATCATCCTAAATCTAGTACATATATAAATAGTAAACATATTATTAGGTCTACTGGTAGTAAGGTAAAGTAAGAAACTTATAATCCCTCTAAGTTTCTTTTAATCAACTGATTTAACATCTATTCCTTATCTAATTGGATGGTCGAGCTCATCAGTGTATTTATGCTTTTGCAACCTTCCATATTAAATTTCTTTAAATTTTCTTAATGTATTTAGTTTTACCCAATAAGGTTCCATCCAGTCTTTGCTTAACATTAAATCCAATGAAATAGGTCAACTCACCCATTATACTAATCTCAAATTCATTACTTATAGTGGATGAAAATTCTTTGCATAAGTCATAATTTATGGATCCAAAAATAATATTATTGATATAAACCTGAACTATGAGTATATCTTCTCCAATTCTCTTAATAATTAGGGTAGTATTTATGGTGTAATTAACAAAGGATTTATTTAATAGGAAATTGCTAAGCCTATCATACCATGCCTTAGGTACTTACTTAAGCCCATATAATGTTTTCTTAAGCTTATAAACTTGATTTGGCAATGATGAATTTTTAAAATTGAGGGTTTGTTTTACATACATATCTTACTTAATCACCCCATTTGAAAAAAAAAAACTCTTTACATCCATTTGATATAATTTGAATCCCTTAAAACATACATATTCGAACGATATCCTAATGGCTTCTAGACTAGATATGGTGGTAAAGGTATCCTCAAAACTCATCCCTTCGATTTGCAAGTAACCCTTTGCCACAAACCTAGCCTTTTTTTAATAACTGATCCAGAGATATTTGATTTATTTTTGAATTCCCATTTAGTTCCAATATTTTTTTTATTAGTGATTCTAGTCACTAATTCCCACACATCATTCCTAACAAATTAATTTAATTCTTCTTGTATAGCTACAATGTAAAACTCATCTTCGTGTGTTCATTTTATGCTAGTGGGCTCTCCCATAGAAATAAAAGCTAAGTGGCTAACTTCCTTTCTAAGACCATGCATAGTCCTAACCATTATGAATGGGTATTCTATAATGAGCTATCTAGGGTGACTACATGTATATCTCCAATCTCTAGGAAGTGTATCATGAACTTCTTATTTATCCTTTAATCCCATATTCTATACTCTATGGATTATATCTTCTTCTTCTTCTTCTTCTTCTATTTTTTTATCATTAGAAACCTTATTAAATTCATTAAATATAACATGGGTGGACTCCTAAATAACTTAAGTTCTTTTATTAAATATTCTATTTGCTTTGTCTACTGAGGAATATCCTAAAAATATAATTTCACCTTCCATAGCATCTAATTTTCATAAATGAGATTTTCCATTATTTAAAATGAAACACTTACATCCAAATGCGTGTAGATGAGACAAATTAGATTTTCTACCTTTAAGCAATTCATAAGGTATCTTATTTAACTTAGATATATTAAGTACATAACAAGTAGTTTTCATTACCTGTGCTGAAATTTTAAAGAGGGATAAAACTATGGTGGTGGCACGATATTTAACACCAATGATTATGCTGCTAGCAATCATTTGCATTAAATGAAAATGTGGTAGCACGAATGTAATTTTAACTTATCTATGTTAGCATCATCGTGGAGCTATTGGATCTTCCATGGTTTGAAACCAACAACTCAGATTGAGCCGAACGATGATTCAGATGAATGAGAGCTAACTCGTGGTCATACAAAACTGCTGAATGACAAGATCTCAATCATTGATCATGAGATCAATGGTCAGGATCTTGTATAATTAAACCTAACATAAAACTGAAGCTATAAATACAAAAATGGCTCATTCTTTGAATATACTCAATCATTTCTCATGAAATTTTAAACATGGCTCAAGCAATTGAGCAAATATTGTGGGGGGTATGATACTGCGATTTAAAAATCATTAAATTGAAAGATATTTAGTTCAAAGTGTTCTAGCCTAGGGTTAAGGTTTTACCTCAATCCAATCGTTAGATTTAGGATTTTGGATTCTCTGAAATTGTAGTCAGTCCACATAAATTTTCCTAGTTGAAGTTTCGGTCTGAAACATACTGGATCAAGATATCTTTGGGTTGGATGGATATCTAGCTAAAGTCATTAGAAAGCTGCTGTCGACGAGGTTTGACTAGTTGATTTTGATAAGGGAAGTGGAGAGGGGATTGCTGGGAGCTCAAATAAAACTTGAGTTGGGCTTGAGTAGGTCTGGTTGGTGAGAGAAGGCTTGAGTTGGAATGAGAGTTATTTTGAGTGTTTTTTCCAATTCAAAAGCATGCTATTGTGGATGGACATGATTACTTAGCAACATTCACAAATACTTGACACCTTAAAAGGGTAGTTAGAAAGGTAGGGAATAGGACAATACAAGGACATCTAAATGGAAAAGCCTTTTTGTCCCCTTGTGCACATAGAACCACATGTCTTTGCTTAAGATCTAATTAAGAGATTAAGAATGATTTAAGAATGTTCCAGAAGCCATTTAAGCTTATGGAGTCTGTTTCATTCAGAGGGATTAAGAGAGTTGAATTTGTTTGACTATTTAAACCTATTTTACCCTTTTATTAACTAGGTTGACTCGTCAACCAGTCAACTTAACCACTGAGGTGGCTCTTAGGGATCAAGGCTACTGATGAGATGGAATGCCATGGGTTTAAAGCCATCGAATTGTGGTTTGAGCAAGGGTATAAGAATTTAAGTGAGTTTGACCAAGTCTTCATGGGTTGACATGGTCAAGATTAATATGATTTTATTTAAGGTGATCTAAGAAGTATTCATGGCATTGAGCAAATTGGTTTTAAGTATTGTTTAAACAATGAGATTGAATTTTAAATGGATGAATACATAGATGTAAAGTTTGACCAAGACAAAGTTCCTAATATTTGACTTATGATATGTTCAAATGCATTTGAATCATGCATTAGAATAAGATTGAAAGCTTTAAGTGTCTAATTTGGTTGAAAGTATTGAATTGACTCATCTTGACATGGGTTGGTCATACACATAGGTTTGAAGAGGTCAAATATATCAAACCTAAGTCATTATTGATTTTGAATGTATTTGAAGTTTGAAGCATATAGGTTTGGAGATTGATAATGTTTAAATGGGTTGTGTTGATTGAGTGCATTAAATTGAGTCATATGGGTCAACTTTGGCCAATCATGGGCCCATTTGACCAAGTCAACTATTGATTGAGTCAATGTGACATGTCAGCCCCAAATCACTAGGAAAAGTGGTCAAGTGATTTTGATAAAGTTTCAATGCTTTTAAAGCTTAATTTGATTTGTGTAGATCTTAATGGTTAGTCTGGTCAACCTAGGTTGACTTGGTCATGCAGATTAAACTAGGGGTTCGATTTGGACTCAACAAGTTTGGTTTGCCAATGGAGACCAAAGGATGTTGTTTCTTGGATTAGAAAGGTCATTTTAGTCAAATTGACCATTTAGACCCTTAAGGGACCATTTTATCAACCTAAGTTGACTTGGTGAACTAGGTTGGCTTCATCAATCGGGTTGAACTAGGGCCTAAGTTTAGGCTCAACAAGTTTGAAATGATATTTTCAGTTCAATAGAGGTGGTCCCATATAATGGGGAGGCCATTTTATTTGAAATGATTATTTAAGCCCTTAAGGAGTATTTTGGTCAAAATAGGTTGACTTGATCAATTGGACTTGACAAAGGTCTGTAGTTGAGTCGAATGCATTCTTAATGATGTTTAGGATGCATTAGAGGAGGTTCTAGGGCTTGATTTGACTGTGCCATATTGAAGTTTCAAGGAAATTTCAATTTTACCCTTAAAGGGTATGTTGAACATTTTGACCCCTGGTCAACTAGGGGAGTAGATTTGTGGGTCAACTCAGATCCAATCTGTTTAATAAATGAGTCATAATTATATACATGAACCCAAGCTATTTATTAAACAAGTCAATTGAAATTTGAATTTTTTGGAGCAAATTTGTGTCGGATACGCAAATGAGATAATTTATTGACATCCCGATATATATAATTTGATGATGAATAAAATTTGATTATATTTTAAAGAAACTCAAATTATATTAAAATTTGACTTGAATCTGATAAGTAAATAAATCTGAACTCAAATTAAATTCGAATTCAGCACCTCATGATTATACAAAAGTAACATGTTGGTTCTTCATTCTTATATATAGTCAAATGATTCATTCACATTCGTCATTAGCCATCCAAAATTTCGGCTGTGTACCATTACGCATCGCTATTGTGTACCATTATATATTACTATGTGTATCTCTACGTGTACTGCTGTAATGAAATTTCACTATTAGAATGCGGGATGACGAGTCAAGCCATAATAACTATATGTTAATATGATTGAGGTTTGAACAATAAAGTTGATAGGAAGCTATCCCACTTGTTTGCTACAAATCCAATATTTGTATGAGGCAATAGATATGCCATTGATGCTTTTCTTTAAAAGAATGAATTTATTAAATAAAATAGAAAATTAAAGAATTCTAATGTGAGAAATGAAAATTTTTTTTAAAAATTGAAGGCGCTTACTTTTTTGGCTTATATCTTCAGGCAATACTTAAGAGTTAAGACTATCAATAAAGCCTCCCTTTCCCTAAATTGTTGAGACAGGAAAGTGCTACTGTTCAATAATTGTGACAATATTAATCCATTGAAGATGAATCAAAACCTAATAATTATGGAACAACTTCAAGGCAACTCAACTAATTTGAGAGTCATCTATTCATGAAGCTTACTATTTGTTATATATATGAATTCAGTTGGATTCAAAGTTTATGTTTGGTTTATATAAGCTTGACTACACATTTATACCTATCAATAAATAGTGCATTTTACACAGCAGTACACAGCGGTACACAGCCATACACAAGAACAATACACAACAATAATACACATTAATACAACAATATACAATAACACATAACAATACACAATAGTACATAACAATACAAAACTATACATATCAATAATACACAGCAATATACAACAATATATAGTAATACATAGCAGTACACAACAACAATGCACGACAATACAATGTAAAAAAATTCATTTTCCACAGTTTATGTAATACACATATGTGAAAAGCTGAGAAAGCTTTAAAATGAATAAAAATATCACTGAAAATTTAACATTATTGATTGACATAAGCAAATGTTCTCCTGTTAGGTCATATAAATACTGCACTTTTATTATAATATTAAAAATACAAACGATATACAAATCATGTAGTACAAACGACTTATAAACTCTTAAAATAAGTCAGACTTAAAAAATAAATGAAAATTTACATACATATTATTTTATTTCATGTTATTTATATATATAATACCCAAAATATTAATATTACATGACTATCATCCATATAAAACTTTAATATTAAATATATCACTATAATAATTCATTTTTAACATTCATATCATCCTATAAATTTAATATTTAATTTCATGCATCTAAATTTATTCTATAGATAATAGATATGTAATATTAATATTTTTTATTAGATATATAAATAATATGTAATAAAGTGGTATATATGTAAAACATATATTATCTAAATATTTGAAGTCAGAAGCCAAATTGGAGTGCTCTGAGGATGCCATAGACACCTCCCTTGCGTCTGTGACTTCCTCCTCCTCGTCTCTGGCTACCACCGGCCCTACGCCGGTGGCTTCCATGGTTTTGCTTGACCCCTCATCGTTCCCGCCCATGGGTCAAACTAAATCTCCTGCTCCCCCCAGTGCACCTCATGTTTTAGACCGTCTCTGGTCTAACATTATCGTTGAGCCAGGCCCTTCAGCACCTCATATCCCTGTTTCGCTCATAGAAACTCCGGAGGAGATTATTCCCTTCAACAAGGACTTCACAGATCCTGCTGCCGAAGAATGGAGTCTTTGCCTGGTTGGTTATTCGATCGGTAAGAGGCCCTATTACGAAGCTTTAAATGAAACTGCGAAGTGTATCTGGAAACTCAAAGGTACCTTTAAACTCATTGCTCTTACGGATGGGTTCTTTTTGTTCCAGTTTTCTTTGTTGGAAGACTTTGATATGGTTTGGTCGAAGAGCGCCTGGTTCTTTCACGACAAACAATTCCTTTTTTAGAAATGGACAAAAAAATTTCATCCTACTAGGGAAAATTTTACTTCTGTACCGATTTGGGTTAGAGTGAATAATCTTCCTTTAGTTTGTTGGAATTCAGAAGGAATCTCAAAAATTGCCTTGACTACTGCAAAAACTAGGCTAACTTATGCTAGAATATGCATTCAAGTTTCTATTACCTCCTCTTTTCCGGAATCTATTTCTGTGGCTATTGAAGGGGAAGTTATCAAATTGCAAATTCAGTATGAATGGAAGCCCACTCCCTGCTCTACCTGTGGATCCTTAGCTCACTCTTCTTCTTTTTGTTCCACCTCAAAGAATACTGAGAAGATTCCAAACAATCAATCTATGGGATGAAGTACTTCTAGGCATCATCGCAAGAAATCTCAGAATCGTCCTGGCTCTAGACAACAAAATATTGGGAAGGAGGTTCAAAATTCCTTAGATAATAATGCTCCTTTAATTTCTTCCCAAGTAGCTTCTACATCTAGGCATGCTCTGATCCCATCTCAGGTTGTTTGGGTGCCTAAGGAACTTAATACGGCTATTATAGACTTAGCTATTACTGGACATATTGATGTCAACACTCAGCCTCAGAATGCTGCTCCTGTTGCCTTAAATTCTGAACTTTCTAGCACCTCCCATTGTGCTGCTGCTGTTCAGACCCCTTCAATTATACCAAATCTCAATTCTCCTACAGAAGAAGGTATAGGGGAGACTGAATTAATTCAGAATAACTTGCAAATTCCTCCTATTGTCCCGATGAGTAATAAATACTCATCCCTTCAAGCCGCTGAGGAACACATTCTCTCAGGTTCTAAAAATGACTGCTGCTCTTACTCGGAACCTGTTTCTAATTTGAGTGGGAATAAAAACAAGTCTCCCCTTCCCAAAAAACCCAAAGGAAAGGGTCCAAAAAAGCTGCCCGCCTCTTCTTCAAAATGTAAATGATTTGTCTGTCTATTGCAGCTTGGAATATTAGAGGATTTTCTTCTTTTAATAAGGTGTCTTACTGCAAAATGTTAGTTCAGTCTCTTAGTTTGGATATGATCTGTATTTTAGAGAATAGAATTCAACTTTCGCATCTCTCGGATCTGAGTTTCTTCAACAGTCATTTAGTTTTTGATTCTCAAAAGAGCTGCAATAATTCCCATTTCTCTAATCCTGGTAGGATTTGGATCAAATGGAGTTCCGATAGATTGCTTTTTCAGCCTTCTTTTTTCTCTGCTCAAATGATAGCTGGAATGGTCACTTATGGGTCTAGTACTCCCTTCCTCCTCTCTGTCATCCATGCTTCCAATTCTCAGGAGGAGAGGAAAACTCTTTGGGATGATTTGAGAAGTATCTCCCCTTCTGGTGATGTGCCTTGGCTTCTTATGGGTGATTTTAACTGTTGTAGGTTCCCTTCTGAGAAATTAGGCGATAATGATCTGCATCAAAATCAAATGTTTGATTTCAATAGTGTTATTTTTTACACTAATCTCAAAGATCTGGCCTCCATTAGACCTTCCTTCACCTGGTTTAATCAGCAAACTGAAAATCCTATCCACATTAAACTGGATCGTATGTTGGTTAATAATAGCTGGATGTCCTGTTATCCTGATTCTTATTATTTAGTGCATAATCCTATTGGGTATGATCATTGCTCTATTATCATCAAAGCCAAGGAAAGCTATCGTATTAAGCATCCGTTTCAGTTCAAAAACTATTGGGTGAAGTGTGATCAATTTTGGCTTATTCTTTTTGATGTATTTGCTGCTAAAGCAAAAGGTAATCTCTTAGCTGATCTTTGCTATAAACTTAAGCAAATTAAAATATCTGTTAGAGGTAAATCTTGGGCTCTTCTAATATCATAGCTGATCACATTAAAATGCTTAAGGATAAGCAAACTGATGCTCTTAATAGTTTGGATTCTGCTGTTAATATTGCTAGCTCCTCTCTTGACCTTAAAAACATCAACAGACAATTGGAGGATGCTTCCTCCATGTGGTTTTCGTGGCTTAAGCAGAGGGCTAAAACTAAATGGTTAACTCAAGGAGAGGATGATCTTAAATTTCTGTATGCTAGGATTCGTATGAGGAGGAATTACAAAAAAACGGCTATCACCTTAGGCATGTCGAATCCTGCTGCCTCCATGTCTGATGTTTTCTTTGGAGCCATATCTTATTTTCAAAATCTCTTCAACACTCCTTCTAATTTGGATTTTGATGTCAGCCGTTTCCCTATGGGTAATGATATTCCTCTTGATTTTTTGAATGCTCTCACTGTTCCTTTTTTAGATCTTGAAATTAAGAAAGCGGTTTTCTCGGGTGCCTCTGATTCATCTCCTGGGCCTGATGGGTTCAATTTTGAATTCTTCAAAGCTACTTTGGTGGTCACGGGTCCCACTGTATGCAATGCCATTAAGAGATTTTTTCATAATTCCTACATTCCTCGTTCTACAAAGGCCACTACTATTACTTTGATTCCTAAATACATTCATGCCGAATCCATTTCCGATTTTAGGCCCATTGCTCTTTGTAATACTACTTATAAAATCATTGCCAAAGTTTTAACAGCTAGGATGAAGCCTATCATGCTGTATATTATCAAAGATAATCAAGTTGGTTTCATTCATCAGAGAATCTCTACTGATAACGTACTTCTAGCTAATGAAATTCTTCAACACTCTAGAAATACATCCAAATTCAAGCTTATGTGTGTGAAGCTTGACATTAAAAAAGCTTTTGATAGTGTATCAAGAGGGTTTCTTTTGGCTAGAATGCTACAAAAAGGTTTTCCGCAAAAAATTGTAGATTGGATTGATGCTTCCATATATGATGTCTGGTTCTCTTTATGCATTGATGGTGCATTAGAAGGTTTCTTTCCCTCTAGTTCTGGGCTTAGGCAGGGATGCCCTCTCAGCCCTTACCTCTTTAGCATTGTGATGGATGCTCTCTCCTATTTGCTTGATTGCAACCTACATGAGAACAGTTTTGAAGCTCTTATGATTGGGGATCATAGGTTGTCCCACCTCTTGTATGCTGATGGCTTGATCCTTTTTGGCAAAGCAGATCTCAACAATTGTGACAATCTCTCTAATAATCTTAGTGTTTTTTCTGATGCTTCAGGTCTTTTTGTGAATTACGAGAAAAGCTCTATTTTACTGCCTTCCAAATGTGCTATCTCGGACAACATATGCAACTCACTTAACATTTCTACAGCTTATACTAGCATGTCTTATCTCGGGCTGCCACTGTCTTCTTATAATCCCAAGCTTGCCTCTTTTGCTAAACTCTTAGAAGCTGTTATTTCTAAATTATCAGGTTGGAAGGCCAAGGCGCTATCTTTTGCTGGTAGGCTCCAGTTTCTTAGATACACCATTTTGAATACTATTGCTTACTGGATTCGTGGGGGTATTATACCGAAAACTATCATTAAGCAAATTAATAGATTAAGTGCCAGGTTTCTTTATTTTGGTGATTCAAATGTTAAGAAATTGCACTTAATCTCTTGGAAAAACACTTGTAAGCCCAAAAAGTTGGGGGGTATTGGTCTGTCGTCTCTTCAATCTCTTCAATTCAGCTTTAATTGCTCCTTCATTATCAGATTGTATAATACACACAGTCCTCTTAGTATCTGGCTGTTTCACACTTATATCTCCCCCTGGAAGGAGCCGTCCATCGAAGCTTCTAGACTATGGAAAAATTTGTGTAGGGATGCTATCTTTGCTAAAGAGAAATTACATTTTAATGTATCGACGCACTCCAACTATTCCTTATATTGGGATCATTGGTATAAAGATAAATGCCTTAATGAGATTGCAGATATGAGTCTGTTTCTATCCCATTTTCCAGTTAATGAGAGAATTAATGCTATCATAGATAGGGGCAATTGGGCCATTCCTGCTTCTCTCCCCGTATATTATTGTGGATCCTGGCACTAATATTAATCTGTATTGGGGATATGGTAAGAAATGCAAGCATCAATACTTTAGAGAGTATTATTATAAAGATAATGAGGTGGTAAATTGGTGGCACTTTGTTTGGCATAAAAGAAATGTGATTAAGTACTCTTCCTTTTGCTGGATGGCCATTAAAGGGGGGCTAAAAACTGCTGATATTCTATTAGGCAAAGGCATTAATGTGGAAGCCACTTGTGCCCTTTGCCACAGCTACAATGAAACTGTCTCTCACATGTTTTTCGAATGTGATTATTCATTCTCTATTCTATCTAATCTGATGAAGAATCTCGGGTTTATGTTGCTGCGGCCTAACATTTTGCAAATTTTTGAGTATATTGGTGATACCCAGCATTGTGATAAAGAGTTTTATTATCTTCTTGTTTGCTGTTCGGTTTATCACATTTGGAGAGAAAGTAATGAGAGAAAATTCGGGACTTCATCTGTCTCGTCTACTACTTTAACTCATAGAATCAAAGCTGCTGTTTTACCCAGGATCATACACTGGAAAAATGGAGAAAATATTATGGATTTGCTCTAAGTATCTGCCTTTGTGGTTTGGGTATACTGTTGGTTGTGCTGTTGGTTTTCGTGGGAACTGCTTGGGTTTGCTCCTCCGTTATGTTTTCTCTGCTATATGTATTGCTCGTATTGTGGCAGGTATGGGCTATGATGATGAATTGCCATTTTCCCCTTTGGATGGCAAGGATTCTTCTAGCGTATTTTTGCAACCAGGTAGTGAGAGAGGCACTTCTTGAGCCCAAGGTTTTTGTTGCCTGTCACCTATTGGGTTCTTTTTTTTTGCGGTTTTCTCTGCATTAGTTTTGGTTTCTTTTTTTAAGTTTCATCTTTTTGCAGCTGTGGGGTTTTTGTTGTTGACCCATTGCTATTTTTGACTTTAGGCCTAGGTTCTTCCTTTACAGCTTTTACATGTAACTAGTTCTTAGTTAATGGAAAGGGCTTTTGCCCATATTTTTCCAAAAAAAAAAAAAAAAATTTGAAGTCCGGACAAAATAGCTTAGAGCTGCGTGCGCACGAAATAATTTCTACTTTTTGTGAGGGGTGAAAGGATCAGATTTCTCTAAAAAGATCTCGCTGTTCGGATATCGTGAGAGTTCACATTGCGGACCTCTGTCAGCTTTTCTATTAACCACTATAAACTTAAAGCTCCGCTGATTTGTATGTTCTATTCCACTTTCATCACTGTGCGTCCAGTGAAAACACTAATTTCTGCCTTCCGAGTTCACCTCTCTGCCGTATTGAGCCTTCGAGAGTTCCGCGATCTTCCATTCGTTGTCTTCTGCTTTAATTTTCCGTTTCATTTGCGATCGAGACGCTTTTCTAAGATGTCGAGCACGGCTTCACAGTCGGTTCAATCCGTCCACGATTTCACTGTGAAAGTGAGTCGAATCTATCCTTGTATGTATGTTTTTCTTATCTTTGAATTGAAAATTCTTATTTTTAATCGGGAAATTGAGAATGAAGGTGTTCTGGATTGTACATGTAGGTTTGCCAGAATTGGCGTAATTTTGGCTTAATTTCATTTGTTTGCACTTTCTTTAACATTGATTATTTGCATAAGGCTGCTAGTTTTGGAATTGTGGAGTGAGAAAGTGAGTTTTTTCTCTGTCAACATTATTATGAATGTTTGTTTTCAATGGAGAACAGCAAATGTTTTATTTTTATTGTTTATTTTTCTCGATCTGTAATATGCTGATTTATTTAAGGATTGTTTGGGATAAAATTTTGTTTTTATCTTAGAAAACAAAATCAAAATACATATTTAATTTTAACTGAGAAAATAAGCAAAAGAAATTAAACATAAAATAAAATAAAATAAAATAATTTCAAAATATAAATTAATTGATCTTAAACATGCCCGAAGTTTATGAATTTATTGTTGGATTTTCAGAATTTTTCTTCTTGGTGTATGAGTGCTCATTTTGTTGGGGAATAGACGAAACGTGTACTTCAAATACTGAAAGAAAGAAAGAAAATGAAGTAGAAAAGACTATCAACGCACAAAAGCACACAAAAATTTTACACATATTCACCCAAATAATGTCTGTACTCTGTTTGGGATGCTGCAAATTTTATTCATGATGGATTGTGGAGAATTATGGTCTTAATTCCTCTAAAACTTACGGCATCTAAAGATACAATCAGTTTTTAAAAATTTCCTTAATGAAATAATAATGGATTGATATTATAGAAATTTTGGGCAATCACGCTCCCTGCTAACCCTCGCAGTATTCTTTCTGCAAAGGTCAACTAACGGTGAAGTTTGCTAGCATTATGACACTTGTAATGCATTCTGAATGCTAATTAGGAATTTTCAGGACGGGTAGAGATTTTTCTCCCCAACTGGATACTGGTATCTTAATTGCAAACAGTTTGCTTATTTTTATCTCTACAATTTTGATATGTAATCATATTAGGATTCCACATTGTTACTACTGAATTTTCTTTTCATTGTTCTAAATATGTAAAAGTTTATTAGTAGGGAATTTTACTGTGTCTAAGGAATGTTGAAATAACTAGAAGAGTTGGTGATGTGAAACTAATTTTAATTAGTTTAGTAGTTAAAATGTGGTAGAGTAATTAGCTTAAATAGGTATTTTATTCTATAAGTAATCCAAATTGAGAAGTACGACGTCATGAGTACGTGATTGAAACTCCCCCCCCCCCCCTTTTGTCTTCTATCCTTGCTTCTTTTTTGGGGGAGCTTGAGCAAGCTTGAATTGCTCTGCTCGGATCAAGTTCCCATCAGTTGGTGAGTGCTTGTTTGATGAATATGCATGTTAAAGCTCTAATCGTTTTCTGTTTTTAGGATGCTCGTGGAGAAGACGTAGACCTTAGTGTTTACAAGGGCAAGGTTCTGCTCATTGTAAATGTTGCTTCTCAATGGTATTAGTTCCCTCCTTTACTGTGTCTACCTTTTTATTTCAAAAAGAATTTAGTAATATATATTGCACATCTGAACTTTCTAATATATCTGATGCAGCGGGTTAACCAACTCAAATTATACCGAGATGAGTCAGTTGTATGAGAAATACAAGGATAAAGGTAATTGTTTTGTTCAATATATTAGCTTGAAAGCTCCAATTTTTCTTTCTTTATAGTCTTATTACATTGTTTATGCCCAGTTCTTTTTTAGTATGAGAAGTACACTTTAGCAGACTTCTAGTTGTTATATTTATTTTCACATACTTTACAACATGGTGCTAAAATTTGTTTATGCATGTACAAGAACTGCGAAGTCTTTCTATCCGTATTTGTCGCAGAATGCTGAATGCTTTAGTTGAGTAAAATTTTGTTTTGTACTAATTAACTTGAATGCATTAGTTGGTGAAATTCTGTATTTCTGCATATTGTAAAAGCCGTGTAGTAATTAAAATAATATATAAAATAGAATTGAGCATTTTTCGGTTCATGTGCTATTCTATGACTCGTAAATATTTTTCAGGAACAGTGACCAAGAGAAAATCATTTATTTCATATTTTACTAGATGTTGTCTAGATTAAATCAATAATGTACAAGTGATTGCCTTATGATTCAATATCACTCAAATTTATGAGAGAAAGCTGCCCTTGTTTCCAAAATTTGTGTGCATGATGAAATTGCATGGAAGAATATTAAAGACCTATTTGATTCGGCTTGTAATAATGGTTGTAGAATTGTCATGATAGGATCAAATTTTTGATAAGTTATGGGTATTGTAGATTTTTTCTTTTTAAAAAGATGGTATAATAGTTTCTTTACAACTATCATACTCTAGTATATATGATCGTGAAGTTACTACTTACCATAGGAACTTTTTAAAAGAAAAAAAAAAAAAAAGCTGTAGTAAAATAAAAGCATGTTAGTGGTCTAAAAAGTAAAGCAGTAAAAAAGCCGCCTCAAACAGGCCTTGAATATAATGATATGAAATTCTGCTGACATATTTGAATACCCTTGTTTTTCATTTCAGATATGTATATTTTTTGCTTACATATGCATTTTCGTTTTTGCAGGTCTAGAGATATTGGCTTTCCCATGCAACCAGTTTGGAGGTGAAGAGCCAGGTAGCAATGAGGAGATTGTTGAATTCGCTTGCACACGCTTCAAAGCAGAGTACCCTATCTTCGACAAGGTAATTAAATTTTTGCTGAGCTTTGCATGGGCCTGGTTGGTCTGCTGCAACATATTAATAGACCCATGCTTTTTGTTTATATAGTTAATACGACCAACTTTTCTCTGCGGCAGCATAGTCTAATTTTGAATTGAAGGGTTGTTTAGTCTTTTGGGAGATTATTTTGTATGTTTTAAGTAGAAGGATTGCCTTAGGGTTGGAGTTATCTTTGTATTTTCTGAAACTGTTTGTGCTTGGCATTCTTAGACTCTAGCGACATCATGATAGTTGGGAGAGATAGATCTTCCTCTCGAATTGAGGATCAATTATACCTTGTTCTTTTACTTCTGATTTCATCAACTACATTATTATTGCTATTTTTTTTTTTTGGATTTGTTGGAATATTATGGATGGATATCTCTGAATTTCCATCATTGATAAGTTTCAGTTGGAGTTCTACAAGTGTTTTCTATCAAATTGGTATCAGAGCAGTGTCTGGGACTTGATTTTGGCTGATTCCTTCTGCCGTTTTTTATCGTCGAACTGCTATTTTTGTATTTGTGGCTAAAATCCGGATTTTTGAGTCTAACAAAGATTCGGGTATCGATGGCAGCCAAAAAGGTTGATGCTTTGGAAAAATGTCTTGAGTATGAGATGAGCCAAATCAAAACGAAGGTGGAGAATAGAATTTCCTCCATGGAAGACAATTTTTCGGACCTTTAGGAGATGATGAAGAAGATATGAGATCTTCAAAATCAAATGACAACATCGGAGGCAAGAGTGCCGATAAGAAGAAATGCAAACTTTGAAAATTGTATGGATGAAAATGATGTGGATATCTTAGAGGAAGAAGCAAGACCCCATCTGGAACCTTTTTTGAGGGAGGAGAAGGTGGAAGGTATGGTGAGAGGCGTGGATATGTGGAGAATGAGCAAAGGGGTGCGGATTGGGAAAGGAGGGAGGGATATTATGGCCAAAGAGGTGTTGATTTTTAAGGAATGAAGAAAATCGAAGAAGGGTGAGATTGGGTATGAACGTGGAAGGGAGGATTGAGATACTGGGGGGGACCTCCCACTTGGAGAAGGGGAAATTATGGAGTATTTATGAGAAATGGGGAGATCCACTGGTCTGAAAACTGAAGATGCTCAACTTTGAGGGGGAGGATACACACAAGTGGATTTACAAGGTAGAGATATATTTCAACGGGTTGACGGAGAAGTAAAGATTGACGGTAGTCGACCTTTGTTTGAAAGGGAAGGTATTGATTTGGTACTAATGGAGACTTATGAGGTAACCCATATGAAGTTGGAGGGAGTTCAAAGAGTACTTATTTGAACGTTTTCGAACCAGCATGAGAGGGGACTTCTATGAGCAGTTCTTTGACCTGATATAGGAAGGCTCGATGGTAGAATATCGTGAGATATATAAGTATCTGGTGAGTAGATTGGACCGACTTTCTGAGACTGTTCTAGAGGGGAATTTCAAGCAGCAGTTAGTGTCATAAGGATGCGTGACTTAGGAGAGGCTATGGAGCTAGTGCAACTGGTGGAGGATCAAATGTTTTAGGAGTGGGGAGCTAGAGGCGACAATTCAGGTGGCTCATACAAGATGACCACTACTTTCTTAACACCCAAGGGGCCTACACCGAGCAACCTTTGTGAGACCCCAAGGGAGAAGCCTGTAGGAGGGGGAAGTGGGGGGAAACTTCAAGAAGCTTATAGAGAGAGCTACAAGAAAGGAGGGTTAAGGGATTATGCTTCAGATGTGACGAAAAGTATAATCCAGGGCATAGGTGCAGGGACCGAACTCTTCAGGTCTCATTGTCTGTGATGATGAATAAGTTGAGTAGGGAGGTGGTAGTGAGACCTAGGTAGAGGAGGACAAGCTACATTTAGATGTGGCGGATATTTCCTGAAACTCAGTGGTTGGATTCACCCCGAGTCATACCATGAAAGTGAATGGAGAATTTGTAGACAGGGAGGTGGTGATGTTGATTAACAGTGGAGATACTCATAATTTCATCTCTAATTAGGTTGTGGACCAATTAAAGGTGACATTGGTGGATACAGGGTGCTATGGAGTGATGATGGGCACGGGAAAGGTAGAGACGGGTATGGGGATCTATAGGGGAGTAGTGCTGACCATACGGTGATTCAGGCGAGAGAGGATTTTCTCACCTTGGAGTTAGGAAGCACTGATATCATTCTGGGGATGAAGTGGCTGCAGACCTTGCGAATACTAAGGTCAACATGGGAGCACTAACGATGAAGCTGCTGGTGGCGGGGAGAAGAGTAGTGATCCGGGGAGATGCGGGGTTATCCAAAGCCTTAGTGTCTCTCAAAATTTTGGTTAGGACCCTACAGGAAGTGTGGGGAGGATTCCTGGTGAAGTTGCAGAGATTAGAGGGGATCTGATTAGAGGGGGGGTTGGGGGGGGGGGGGGGGGAATTCCTCTTGCATTACAACCCCTAGTATAGTAATTCAGTGAAGTCTTTCAACCATCTCAAGGATTGTTACCACTGAGGGAGCAACAATATGCTATCACCTTGAGGTAGGGGGGTGTCTCAATTTCTAAAAGATGAAATGTAGAAGTTGATCAGAGAAAAACTGGAGGCAGGGATTATCAGGCCTAGTGTTGGTCTTTTTTCTATCTCAATATTACTGGTTAAGAAAAAGGACGGGAGTTAGAGGTTCTACGTAGATTATCGAGCCTTGAATAAGGAGATGGTGCTATACAAGTTTCTGATCCTAGTGATAGATGAGCTATTGGATGAGCTGTGTGGGACAATTATCTTTATAAAGATAGATCTAAATTCGGATGCCATCAGATCTGAATGAGAGGGGAGGATGTTCTGAAGACTGCTTTCAGAACACATGAGGGACATTATGAGTTCTTGTTGATGGTGTTTGGCCTTGCCAATGCCCCGGCCATATTCAGGTCCCTCATGAATAGGGAATTCCAACCATATGTCAAGTGGTTTGTGTTGGTTTTCTTTGATGATATCCTGGTGTATAACAGGTCAAACAAGGTACTTTAGGAGCACTTGAGGATGATCTTAGGGGTGTTACAGGAGCAACAACTAAAGGCCAATCTGAAGAAGTGTTGCTTTGTACAGGCTATTGTGGAGTACTTAGGGCAAGCAGTCTCTCACGAGGGGTGTTGACCTCCATAGTAAAGCAAACAGACAAAAGAAATAAAAAAATGCAAATCATTACCTGTGGCGAAGACCTGCCGCAAATCCCTGCCAAAATCCGCCCCATGCATCTGCAAACGGCGCCGCTCAGCTCACTTCTTCCGTATACGAACATCTCGCCTCAATCGCGGTTCAGGCTTCAGTAATAAAATGAGAGCTCAATAGCTCTCTAAACTTCTTCTTCCCCACCTTTCCCGAAGCCTCAAAACCGCTCCTCCTTTGACATAGCAAGCCACAAGCAACTCGTTGCCTCATTCGACGCTTCCAGTCGGTCTCCAATCCACGAACTTTTGCACCCGACTTCCTCATTTCTTCGGTCCACATAGAGAAAGAGAGAGAGAGAGGGAAGAAAAGAGAGATCCTTCTCTCTACCTTGTCAATCTAGAGAGCCTCCAACCCGAGCTCTAGCCGAACACTCCCATCCAATCGCTTCATTCCTGCTAGAGCCGAGCACCTCCACCTCTTTATCTACCCGATCCACCTAAAGAAGCCGACCTCTCCCTCTGCTCAAGCCTCAAGAGGAGGATTCGAGTGAGAGTTAGGTCTCCCTCTCTCTCTCTCTCTCTATTTCTCTTTCCCAACTTTCTTGAAACCGAGAGAATTGGAAGGGAGAGTTCACGTGAGTAGCGAAGGGCGGACATGATGGCTTCGTTCGGTCGGCTTTTAAAGACTTTGAATAGCAGCGATTGAGGCTGTCATTGCAGGATTCGCGGGAAGAGACTGGAGTGGCGCCAAACATGTACGAAGTTACCGGATTTTCTTTTGAAATCGGCGGGATTTGGGGATTACAGTAGGTAAAACTCTTTTTTTTTTTTATTTCTTTACACTAAGATTAACAAGGGGGAGGGGGGATCAAAGAAGTATGTTGATCAAATGGAGGAATATTCCTGATTATGACGCTACATGGGAGCCATACGAGAGGATGCAATGTCAATTCTCTTCTTTTTTCCATGAGGACAAGGTGATTCTTTGGTCGCGGTTAATTGAGAATTTTGAATTATGAGGGTTGTTTAGTCTTTTGGGAGATTACTTTGTTTGCTTTAAGTAGAAGGATTGCATCAGGGTTAGGGTTATCTTTGTATTTGTTGAATTCTGTTCGTGCTTGACGTTCTTGGATTCTAGCAGTTTCTGGAGAGTTGGGATATATAGATTCTCCTGTCGAATTGAGGATAAATTGTATCTTGGTTTTTTCCTTCCGATTTCGTCAACTACTACATTATTATTGCTGTTCTTTTCTGGATTTGTTGGAGAATTGTGGAGAGATATTGCTGAAATGAAGTTCCACTTGGAGTTCTACAAGTGTTTCCTATTAGTAAGTCTCAAATGTTTTTTACGACTTTATAAAATTGTGCATTAGACGTTTATGTTTTATTTTTTTATTTTTATTTTTTTAATTTATTTGTATGAAATGCTGAAGACTAGATCTTTGCCAGTCCAAGCCTAATGAAAACAATAACAGAATTGGTGCATCTAGGCATCTGTGCAGTGATAATTAAACTATTTAGCAACTTAGCTTAAGCATAAGAATTGCGTCCTGCTCATTTGATTTGATTGCCATTTGTAAATGTTTTTAAGTTTTTACAATGAACCTCTTAATTTCCAAATGTCTGTCAATTGTGATTGTGGGAGGTGGCTTGGAATTTGTAGAAATAATTATGGTTTCGATTTTTCTCATGGAGTGATCATTAATCAATATGAATGAAATAAATGGTTGTAAGCACACTGCACTGCTGTAGATTATTTTGTCGGTCACCCAGTAACATTCATACATCAAACTATTAACATGACAGTACCATTTGAACCAGTTCGTATTTCTATGTTGTTCGATTAGTACTGCTGTTGATGTTTGGAGTTGCAAGAGATCCTTGTGATCAGATCAGCTCCAAATGATTGAAGACCATCAACCAAATTTAAACCAACTATACTATTAATTAAGACTTTAAATTAGACTATTTTAAGACTTAGCGTTTAAGACTACTGAGAGCATTGTACACTATTTTAAGACTTAGCATTTTATGAGCTTTTTTTAAAATATAAATATAATATTTTTTATTTGCATCACCTCTTCTTTTTGTTAGTTTTTTTGGTTGTGACAATTATAACTCATGTATAATTGAAGTTTATCAATGAATATTAGACAAAATTGGATTGTAAGATGCAATTTCAAACTAAATGAGCATTTATTTCGATATAGGATCCACCTTTTCAATAAAACTCTAATTGGCCAACTAGCTATTAAGGTTTTGTTTGTGACAACTTTCTTAATGTTTTTAAAAATAGTTTTTAATTTAAAAATTGATGGACAAAAAAGTTTTTGTATTAAAAAAGCTGCTTTAGAAAGTAGAAGAAAGCGATTCAAACGAAGTCTAATTCAACTAAATTAGATTGATGTAGAGTAGCAAGCCCCCAATAGAAATAGCTCCCAAGTTAAATTAAATGAGCTAATGTTGAATCTTTAAACTTTAAATTAGACTTTGTTTGGGATGATTTTTTTACTGCATCTTAAAATAACTTTTTAGTACAAATTTTTTTATTTTTGTGCTAGAAAATAACTTTAAGAAACAATAAAAAATCATCACAAATGAACCTTTAGTTTACAAGGATGAATCCTGACTCACCAATCCATACTCTATTATATATCATGTGCCATGGGTAACACTTTGTAGTGAGCCAAACTCAAAGCCAAAACTCAAACTCAATTGAAGGCACCCATGACGAGGCAACTCATAAATTGACGATTGATTTGAGTTGATTGAAGTGTAGACTGGTTGATTGATTAGAGTTGATTGAAGTGTTGACTGGTTGATTGATTGGATAAAAACTAATTGTTGATTGATTGCTGGTGGATGATTGATAACTTTATAGTTGCCAATCATAAAATTAAAAATCAAAAGCCTGGATAGATCCAGATGACCTCATAGAAAAATGAGGTAAACATTAGTAACATGAACCAATCTAAGAATCTTCCAGACCCATTAGGAAGATTATGGAGAGACCACCACCACCTTTTCCCCAAAGGCTGATTAAACAAAACTTAGATAATCAATTATCCAGGTTCTTAGAAGTGTTTAACAAGTTAATCATCAACATACCCTTCTATGAAGCCTTAGAGTAAATGCCCATATATACTAAATTCATGAAGGAAATTCTGAATAAGAAAAGAAAGGAGAGTTTGAAATTGTGGCTTTAATTGAAAACTATAGTGCTCTTATTCAAAATAAACTTCTTGAACAATTTAAAGGCCATGGTAGCTTCACTATTACTATGACAATAGAAGATAAATTATGTGGTAGGATCTAAATAAATCTTATGCCCTTATCTAGTTTCAAAAGATTAGATGTAGTAGAGGTTCAACCCATCATTATCACCTTTCAACTTGTTGATAGATCTTTCACTTATCATAAGCGAGTGGTAGAATATATACTTATTAAGGTAGACAAGTTTATTTTTCCTATTGATTTTATTATCTTAGACATGGAAGAGGATAGGGAAATACCAATTAATTTGTAGAGACCTTTCTTAGCAATAGGGAAAACTATAATTGATGTTATAAAGAGGAATTAACTATAAGGGTTCAAGATCAAGAAGTGACCATAGATATTCTTAAATTTATGAAATTCCCTCATGAAAAGAATATAGGCTATTTTAGAGTTGATGTAGCAGAAATTATAATAAAGAGCTTTAAGGAAGAATTATTAGGGGAAAACCCATTGGAAGAAGATTTAAAGGAAGATGGTGATGATTTAGGATAATATGTTCAATATTTTAGAGATGTTATTGAAATGTCTTGGAGGAAGGTTGAAACTATACATACTTCATTTGTGGGTATAACCTTTCAACCTTTTATAGAGGAAGCCCTTATTTTAGAACTTAAGGATCTACCCATCCATATTGGACATATCTTTTTAGGAAGAGATTCAACATTGCCTGTGATAAATTCTGCAAGCTTGGATACAAAATATGAAGGCAAGTTGATTAGGATTTTTGGTGATTATTATAAAGCTTTTTGATGGTTTATTACTGATATCCAAGGAATTATCCCCATAATTAGTATGCATAGGATTTTAATGGAGCCAAATTTTATACCAAAAGCTAATCATCAAAGAAGTTTACACCCATCTATGAAAGAGGTTGTAAAAAAGGAGATATTTAAATAGCTAGATGCTAAAATTATACATCATATTTCATATAGTTATTGAATGAGTCTCATTCATTGTGTTCCTAGAAAGAGTGGCTTAGTTGTAATATCCAATGAACAAAATGAACCTATCCCTATTAGGACTATCACTGGTTGGAGAATCTGTATAGACTAAAGGAAGCTAAACAAAGTCACTATGAATGATCATTTTTCCCACTATGAATGATAATTTTTCCCAAAGATCTTTTTACCTTGCCTTTCCATAATTATATGCTTGATAGGCTTGCAGGGCATTCTTTTATTTTTTCATAGATGGATATTCAAGGTATCACCATATTTTGTTAGCACCTAAGGACAAGGCATTGATTATAAAGAGACTTTTTCTTCAGTTTCTTTGAAAGACTCTTTTAGAATCATTATGACACTTGTAGCTCATTATGATTTAGAGCTACACCAGATGGATGTAAAGACTGCATTCCTTAATGGAGACATTAAGGAAACTATATATATGATGCAACCAGAAAATTTTCAATCTTCTGATTCAAAACATCTGGTATGCAAATTAAAGAAATCCATCTATGATTTAAAGCAAGCTTCCTGTCAATGGTATAAGAAATTTGATCAAGTGATTTCTTCATTTGGTTTTAAGAAAACACTGTTGATCAATGCATTTATCATAAGGTCAGTGGAAGTAAATTTATTCTCCTGGTATTATATGTCGATGATATTCTGCTAGCAAGCAGTGTTATAGGCTTATTGCATGAAACTAAGAGATTTCTTTCAAATAAATTTGAAATGAAAGATCTTGGAAATGCATCTTTTGTGTTGGGTATACAAATTCATCGGGATCGCTCCCGTGGTATACTTGGATTATCACAAACAACCTATATTGATAAAGTGCTTAGCAGATTTGGCATGAAAGATTGTGCACCAGGGGATACACACATTGCAAAAGAGGATAAATTTATTTTGCTTCAATGTCCAAGAAATAAAGTTGAAAATCAAGAGATGGATAAGATTTCTTATGCATCAACAGTAGGGAGTCTTATGTATGCTCAAGTTTGTATGCGTCCGGATATTGCGTACATTATTGGAATGCTTGGTAGATATTTAAGTAACCTAGGAATGGATCATTGGAAACCAGTGAAACGGGTTATGAGATATCTAAAAAGGACAAGAGATTTTATGCTCACGTATCAGAGATCTGATCATTTAGAGATCGTGGGGTATTCCGACTCTGATTTTGCTGGTTGCCTCGATAGCAGGAGATCCACTTCAGGCTATATTTTCATGTTGGCTGGAGGAGCTATTTCTTGAAAAAGTGTCAAGCAGACACTTATATCTTCTTCAATAATGGAAGTAGAGTTTATAGCTTGTTATGAGGCTTCAAATCAAGGAATATGACTGCGAAATTTTATCACAGGGCTACATATTATTGATGGCATTGAGAGACCATTAATGATAAATTTTGATAATAAAGCAGCTGAGTTATATTCTAAGAACAACAAGAGTTTGTCAAAATCAAAACACATTGACATAAAGTTTCTTGTTATGAAAGAAAGGGTTTAGAGTTCTCAAATTTGTATTGAACATATTAGTACAAACTTTATGATTGCAGACCCACTTACAAAAGGATTACCACCTAAAGTATTTCATGAGCATGTGGCTCGTATGGGTGTAATCTGTTTTGATGATATGCTAGCTTAGTGGGAGTTTGTTTATATTGTTCAATTATTATGAACTTATTTTCTGATCAGACTAAAGTGTTGTTATTTTGGTGATTGAAAACTCTAAAATACAGTTATTTGATTTCAATTGCAGTTTAGCATAAAGTATGGAATTTTGGTTATAACTCTTTTGAGTTATGAAATTGGACCAGTTGAAAATAGTCATGATTTGAGATCACATTACATGAAATTTTCATGCTACACATCCATACTTGATCTATGTAGTTAATTATATTAATATAGTGACCATTGATGGGTCTTGTTACGAAGAATGTAACAAAGGTCGCTTTGATTCCATATTGATATGATTGATGGACCAGATTGTCTAGATATGTTATTTTAGAAAGATAGAAAATATTGAGCTCTTATGGTATTTTAGAATGTATAATTATATGTATATATATGGCCCAAGTGGGAGATTGTTGGAAAAATTCTATATGTGGGCCAATATATTTTATACATATAAATAAATAATTATACATTAGACGCTATCTAAAATTAAGCCAATTAAATTTGTGATCTATTTAAGTATTAAATAATTATTTGGCTTATGTGGCATCTAAATTAAATTTTGTATGGAATTAATTTATGTAGAGGCCGGGTATTTATTTTATTTTATTGATGGGCTGAAATAAAAAAAAAAAGACACTTAAAGTATAAAAGGGTCGTAGTCCCCAGCTTAAGCGATGAAGCTCTCATTTTCCCTCATTTCGCATCTTGAGTGAAAAGAAGGGGTCTCTCACTCTCTTGGAGAATGCCGCTCTAAACTTGGAAGACCGAAAACCTTAATCCTGCATTTCAATGGATCAGGTACGCTTCCGAAAATTCTTCTCGATGATTTGGCATGTCATTCGGAGACGATCGAATTGATTTTTGTCTCCTTTAAATCCTAACACTTAAAAATGAATCTTGATGTACTATTTAAATTGAAAACTTTTAGAATTAAATTCAAGATCATTTCAATTATAATTTTAGTAAATTTATAATTGATACGGCATCACAAAATTAACTTGATCAGGCACGAATCTCAAGGCAAAAGCTAGTTGGAAATTTTAAAAATTAATTCCGGGAGCACCCGAACTCCGATTTTAGCGAGCTTATAGTCAAACTGAGCGTCTCGAAAATACGAATCCAACGACACCAAGTTCGACCCAATACAAGCCCAAATGAGTCCGAATCATGGACCCGAAGCGCTGTTGGAAGGTTCAAACCGCAATTTGAGTTACCAAACGGTCTCCGATTTTGACGAGCTTATACTCGAATCGAACGGCTCGACGAGACGAATCCAACGAGACCAAGATCGCCGAATTCCAACATCATTAAGCCCTTTAAATGCCCAACGAACGGTGCATGATCAAAGGATTTGATATCGGCCGTCCATTCAAAACACTCCCAATTAGCCCCTGATCTCACGCCTATTTACGGGCTATGCCACTCCAGAAAAACTATAAATAGAGCCCTCATTCTACACAAAGGGGACTCAGGTGAAGAGAGAGAAGAAGAAGAGGATAAAGGGGAAAAGGAGATTCCTCACCTCCTCGACCAACGCCGAAGCTCTTCCTGCCGCCTGAAGACGCCGGAACTCTGCCGGATTTTCTGGAGAACGCTAGAATTCTACCTAACTTCCATGAGATGCTGAAATTATTTCCAATTTACAAGAGAGTTCTCTCCTGACACCGAAACTCCGCCTAAGTGAAGCCAGAGTTCTCTTCTGCCACCAAAGACGTTGGACTTCTACCCGACGTCGGACCTTCACTCTTCGCGAAGTTTCTACCCGATGCCGGACATCTACCGGTTATCGGACTTCGCTGGACGTCTATGCGAAGATGCATTTCTTTCCATTGCATGACTTCTACCTGATGTTGTCTTACTGATCTTTGTCGTCAGACTACAGTCCTTTCGACCTCCGTCGCCAGCCGACTACGGTCCTCCTAACTTACGTCGCCCGCCGACTACAGTCTTTTCGACATCCGTCGCCCGTTGAATACGGTCCTCCTGACTTATGTCGCTCGCCAACTACAGTCTTTCCGACCTCCGTCGCCCGCCGACTACGGTCCTCCTGACTTACGTCGCCCGCCGACTACAGTCCTCCATCGCCAGTTGACTACAGTCCTCCTGACCTACGTCGCCCGCCGACTGCAGTCCTTCTAACAAAGTGAATACGTCGATAGTAGCTCTTTGTATTTACACCATGTAATGTACTCCATAAGATGTACATCAAGCTAAGGCCTTCTCCCAATGAAGGGCCTCATTTGTAATCGACTGCAAATACTAGTGGATTCGTTCAAACTGGGCTAGGCCCCGTGGTTTTTCCCCTTTTTATAGGGGTTTTCCACGTAAAAATCTTGGTATCTCATAAATGCTAGACCCTCTCTCCTTATCTGATTGCATGTCGTATTTTCGTACAATGCTAAGACGTTAAATATGGTATTTCTCTATCGCAGCGAATACTCCTGGACACAACAGTTTGGCGCCGTCTGTGAGAACGTGGTTCCCGACTGGGGGGCAACTTTTGCTCCAATCTCAAAAGATCACTCATAGCATCAATATCATAAGAAGCAGATGTAGACTGGGGGGCAACTTTGACTCAAACCATGGTCAAATAGATCCTCCAATACCTTCAACACCAAATTAATATTTCAGGAATATCCGAGCAAATGCAAGGATACTTCAAATCAATTACAAGCTTTATACAGTCCATTGTTGGACTTCTACTCCTGGAGCAAGGTCTTAATCTGGACCTCAAAAAGGCAGTAACGGTCTAAAAATAGATCATTCTTCACCTTTGATTAGGGATACATGTGGCATTCGCCCCCTCTCAATCAAGGTAAAATCGATCCCAGGGGGATCCAATTCGGCCTCTTCTACACAAGTTAACGTCGTCGAGCAAAGGCTCCGACATACAACCTCGGATAGCTCTCACATCCTTGGTAGATTCTCTCGACCTCTTCCACACAGGTTAACGTCATTGAGAAAAGGCTCCGACATACAACCTCGGAAAGGTCCTACATTCTTAGTGGATTCTCTTGGCCTCTTCCACACAGGTTAACGTCGTCGAGCAAAGGCTCCGACATACAACCTCGGAAAGGTCTTACATCCTTGGTGGATTCTCTCGGCCTCTTCCACACAGGTTAACGTCATCGAGCAAAGGCTCCGACATACAACCTCGGAAAGGTCTTACATCCTTGGTGAATTCTCTCGGCCTCTTCCATACAGATTAACGTCGTCGAGCAAAGACTCCGACATAAAACCTCGAAAAGGTCTTACATCCTTGGTGGATTCTCTCGGCCTCTTCCACACAGGTTAACGTCGTCAAGCAAAGGCTCCGACATACAACCTCGGAAAGATCTTACATTCTTGGTGGATTCTCTCGACCTCTTCCATACAGGTTAATGTCGTCGAGCAAAGGCTCTGACATACAACCTCGAAAAGGTTTCACATCCTTGGATGATTCTCCCGACCTCTTCCACACAGGTTAACGTCGTCGAGTAAAGGCTCCGACATACAACCTCGGAAAGGTCTTACATCCTTGGTGGATTCTCTTGACCTTTTCCACATAGGTTAATGTCATCGAACAAATGTTCTAACATACAACCTCGGATAGGTCTTACATCCTTGGTTAGCGTCGCCAGAATGCCGTCAAGGGACTTCCATTTAAGTTCTTCAGAAAGTTAAATTTCTACCCGATGTTGAATTTCCTCTTGTCGCTGAATTTTTGCCTTGCAAGACTTTCGTCGAAATTCTGCCCGTTGACGAATTTTCATCGGTCTTCTACCCGACGTTGAACTTCTACCCGACGTTGAACTTCTACCCGACGTCGGACTTTTGATCTTCATCGGACTTCTACTCGTCGTCAGATTCCTGCTCGTCGATGAATTTTCGTCGGTCTTCTACCCGACGTCGGACTTCTGCTCTTCAGCGGACTTCTACTCGTCGTCAAACTCCTGCTCGTCGACAAATTTTCTTCGGTCTTCTACCCGACGTTAAACTTCTACCCGACGTCGAACTTCTGCTCTTCAGCGGACTTCTACTCGTCGTTAAACTCCTGCTCGTCGACGAATTTTCGTCAGTCTTCTACCCGACGTTGAACTTCTACCCGACGTCGGACTTCTGCTCTTCAGCGGACTTCTAATCGTCGTCAAACTCCTGCTCGTCGACGAATTTTTGTTGGTCTTTTACCCGACGTTGAACTTCTACCCGACGTCGGACTTCTGCTTGTCAGCGAACTCCTACTCGTCGTCAGACTCCTGCTCGTCGACGAATTTTGGTCGGTCTTCTACCTGACGTTGAACTTCTACCCGATATCAGACTTTTACTCGTCGTCAGACTCCTGCTCGTCGACGAATTTTCGTCGTTCTTCTATCCGACGTCGGACTTCTGCTCATCAGCGAACTCCTACTCATCGTCAGAGTCCTGCTCGTCGATGAATTTTTGCCGGTCTTCTACCCGACATTGAACTTCTACCCGACGTCGGACTTCTGCTCGTCAGCGGACTTCTACTCGTCGTCAGACTCCTGCTCGTCGACGAATTTTCGTTAGTCTTATACCCAACGTTGAACTTCTACCCGACGTCGGACTTCTGCTCGTCAGCAGACTCCTATTCGTCGTCAGACTTCTTTTTGTCGATGAATTTTCGTCGGTCTTCTACCCGACGTCGGACTTCTCCTTGTCGTCGGACTTCTGCTCGTCAGCGGACTACTACTCGTCATCGGCTTCTCGCTCGACTGCTACTTGCAACGCACCCTCGAACTCTCTCCTTTGGCTCCACACTCGATCGTTGACTGCTAATGGGCTTTAACTCGATCGTCCATCACCAGCAAACTTCCGCTCAAATGGCAAAGAAATCCCGTAAGCTTCTACACGCGAGGAGGGGCGCTAATTCGAGCAGAAAAAAATTCCAACTCGTAAATAACGGAAGCCTTAACCGTCAGTAGGCCGGAGGGAGAGGAAGAAATCTCGTAAGCTTCTACACGCGAGGAGGGGCGCTAATTCGAGCAGGAAAAAATTCCAACTCACAAATAACGGAAGCCTCAACCGTCAGTAGGCTGGAGGGAGAGGAAGAAATCCCGTAGGCTTCCGCACGCGAGGAGGAGCGCTAATTCGAGCCGGAGAAATTTTCCGCTCACAAATAGCGGAAGCCTCAACCGCCAGAAAGCCGGAGGGGGGAGAGGAAATCCCGTAAGCTTCCGCACGCGAGGAGGAGCGCTAATTCGAGCAGGAGAAATTTCCCGCTCACAAATAGCGGAAGCCTCAACCGCCAGAAAGCCAGAGGGAAGAAAGAAAAATCCCCTAACTCCTGCGCGCGAGGAGGGGCGCTAATTCGAGCAGGAGAAGTTTCCCACTCAAAAATAGCGGAAGCCTCAGCCGCCAGAGAGCCAGAGGGAGAAAGAAAGAGAAGTTTTCAAGTTTCCTAAAAGCCTAGGGGGCCTATTTATAGGTTTTGAAGAGAATAGGAGGGAGTTGCTTTGGATTTTTTGTTCCGAATTTTTTGAATTTTGTTCCGAATTTTTTGAAATTTTTTGGATTTTTTTTGGAATTTTTTGGGCCAAAAAATATCATTTTTGCACGAGTAGGGCCCACTTAAGTCGGTGCAGCCAACCGGCCCCGCTATTTGTCGCGGCCAGTTCATCAATATGCGGCCAGCACGGCAATCGCGGCTGGCCACTGCATGCGCAGCTATAGCTTGCGCGGCCACCCGAAGTGGGGCGCCCAACAGACGCGGGCGCGGGGGCTTGATTCGGGCGCAGCTCGTGCGGGCGCAATGCTGTTCCGCTAGCGGAACAGCACGCGGTCGGTCAGACCGCGCGGAGCACGGTTCCGCACTGCGTGGTTCCGCGCCACGCGGTTCCGCGGGAGCTGCCGCCGGCGAGCGGCGGCGGCGGCCGATCGGCTGGCCGGTTCGGCCGCCTGTGTGTTTTCGGGCCTGAGTTTTGGCCCGGAAGGTCCGATTCGGACATTTTTGGGTCCCTGGACACTTTTTTCGACATTCCGGACTCGATTTCGACACTTTCGGAGCTTAACGGGGCCTCTACAATCAAGTTTGTGCAAGTGTTAAACTTTCGGAATGCAATTTTTTGCTGTTCGACAAATGTAAAATTTTAGAACAAATATTTTCGGACTCCTGGAGGCTCGACGTCCGAAAATAGGGGGGCTAACTGATACGGCATCACAAAATTAACTTGATCGGGCACGAATCTCAAGGCAAAAGCTAGTTGGAAACTTCAAAAATTAATTCCGGAGCACCCGAACTCCGATTTCAGCGAGCTTATATTCAAACTGAGTGTCTCGGAAATACGAATCTAACGACACCAAGTTCGACCCAATACAAGCCCAAATGAGTCCGAATCAAGGACCCGAAGCGCTGTTGGAAGGTTCAAACCGTAATTTGAGTTATCAAACGGTCTCCGATTTTGACGAGCTTATACTCGAATCGAACGGCTCGACGAGACTAATTCAACGAGCCCAAGATCGCCGAATTCCGACATCATTAAGGCCTTCAAATGCCCAATGAACGGTTCATGATCAAAGGATTCGATATCGGCCGTCCATTCAAAACACTCCCAATTCGCCCCTGATCTCACGCCTATTTACGGGCTATGCCACTCCAGAAAAACTATAAATAGAGCCCTCATTCTACACAAAGGGGACTCAGGTGAAGAGAGAGAAGAAGAAGAGGAGAAAGGGGGAAAAGGAGATTCCTCAGCTCCTCGACCACCGCTGGAGCTCTTCCTGCCGCCTGAAGACGCCGGAACTCTGCCGGATTTTCTGGAGAACGCCAGATTTCTACCTAACTTCCATGGGATGCTGAAATTCTTCCCAATTTACAAGAAAGTTCCCTCCTGACACCGAAACTCCGCCCAAGTGAAGCCGGAGTTCACCTCTGCCACCAAAGACGTTGGACTTCTACCCGACGTCGGACCTTCACTCTTCGCGAAGTTTCTACCCGACGCCGGACTTCTACCGGTTATCGAACTTCACTGGACGTCTATGCGAAGATGCATTTCTTTCCATTGCTGGACTTCTACCTGACGTTGTCCTACTGATCTTCATCGTCAGACTACAATCCTTCCGACCTCCGTCGTCAGCCGACTACGGTCCTCTTGACTTACGTCGCCCGCCGACTACAGTCTTTCCGACATCTGTCTCCCATTGAATACGGTCCTCCTAACTTATGTCGCCCGCCAACTACAGTCTTTCCGACCTCCGTCGCCCGCCGACTACGGTCCTCCTGACTTACGTCGCCCGCCGACTACAGCCCTCCGTCTTCAGTTGACTACAGTCCTCCTGACCTACGTCTGTTGACCTTGATTTTGGCTCGATCATGCTCGAGCTCTTTCAATCGATTTAATCGAACCCCGTCAAGCCCAATTCGAGCTCGAATCAACCCGACTCGAGCTGGATCAGACTCGAATGAGTTCAATTAGACTCGATTAATTTATTTTCGTCGCGTCGTTCTTAATTTGATTTGAATGGATCATTATTTTGGACCCGATTTTGTTTAACCAATTTTATTGAGCTGGCTCGAGCCCGAATCGACTCGAATCGAGTCAAATCCGGACTCGAGCCTAACCCAATCTTAGCCAATTTTAATTTGATTCAGCTCAATTTGAGCCCACTAAGTGCCATTTGACTTTCTATACGTTTTGAATCTACCTCCTAAATCAAGAAATGGCGTCGACAGCTACGATCAAACAAGATTGTCGCTTCAGCCCGTATCCCGCATCTTAGAGATTTCTGCGATGGAAGCAGAGAGCGAGCAGAGAGCAAAGCCATTTCGGGAAGATTTTCGGAAGCTGGAGCAAGGGACGACGCTTGGCGGGCTTCCTTTCTCGACAGAAAGTTTTGTTTTACTCGGAACGAAGGCATTCTCTCTCGGCACTCTTTCCCTCCCACTCTCTCTCTCAATCCCTCTCTCCCTCTCTCTCGGTTTGCTCTGTTCGCAGACGCCCCGACCCTTCCGGCTCCTTCGTTCATGAGATCCAAGAGAGACGACGGACTCTCTTCCTCCCTCAGCTCTCGTCCGACTCTAGCCCCAGCAAGGCAGCCGACTCGTCTTTGGTTCGTGAAACGCCAGCCCAGCAGCCCGATCCCCCTGTTCGCGCGACCCCAACCCAACGCCGGACTCCCGTTCGCACGCCTGGACCACGCCCGACGCCACCTGGACCGAACTCAGTGCCTGGACTGATCCGAGCTCTTCTCCTTTGCAATGTAAGTTCTCACTCTTCTTCCCCTTCTTCTTCATTTCTTTTCTATTATTCCCCTCTTCCTTCCCAGCCCAATGGTTATGTTTTCTTCAATCTACTGAAATAAAATGGCTTAGGTTGTTATGGAAAAGGGGTTGGATAATGCGTTCATCACCATTTCTTTTTGCTCAGTTTTGTTATCTCTAATTGTTTATTAAATGGTGTTCTAATTCCCTTGAGTAGTGATGATGGTTATTGCTAACTAAGTATAATTGTGTAAGGTGTAGAAAAAAAAAAATCATGGGTTGATTTGTGTTATTTTGGTAGTAGACAATTGGTATGAATCATGCCATTAGCCTAAAGTTTTAGGCATAAATGGTGAAAAATCTTAAGAGACTATGCTGATTTTACTTCAAACCATGTATGCGAGGTGTTTATGGAAACGCCTATTGGAAATAATACAAGTATTTGCTCAAAAGAAGTGACAAGCTAGGGTAGTGTTATCTTGTTTGGATCTTTCAATTTCATTCAATCTTATTGTCTCTATATAAAGTCATGAATGATCATGAGAGGTGACTACATTTTCTTGCTCTTATTGGCAATATAAGAAGCTTAGCTAGTATTGAAAATTTTATGGATTATAGTTATAGTAGTATATACACTAATGCTTTGGCTTTATAGTTATCTCACGATGCAACCCTTCCCTCTTTTACTTTTTCTTGAGCATGTGCCCCCTTTTCTTATGAAATTAAGTATCATGTTGAATTTCATCTTCTCTCGCTTATTATGCCAACATGTGGAAAAATGAGGTATAAGTTGAACATGAAATTTGCCAAATAATCAAAAGGAAGTTTTGTATAGCACGCTTAAGTCGAAGTAATCACATTTAGAAGTTTTGTTGGGAAAGTTCACCTCACTAGTGTAAATAAGTTTCATGTGATTCATATCTTGTTGTTGCAAGTTGATTTGATCATGAAGCATGAGAAAGTGGTATTGCTTGGCATCAAAGATGGAAAATTTTATGAGCCTTTATTTCAAAAATCTCTTAACAATTGAAGGAATAAATTTGTTCTCAGATTTTATTGCTTTTCTAGTGAGTTTCTTTTGTATGGCTTTATTAGTGAAAATGTGTGCATTGAGTCAATTTATTTCCCCTCTCAAAAACTTATTTAAAATTTAAATGTGAGTTTTATTGGGCTTGAAAGAAACAAGTTACTTTTGTCCATTTTACTTTAGTTGTTTTGTCTAGATATATGCATCGAGCTTGACCGTACATTAACAAAGACATGTAGGTAGCTTTGTGTGAAAACTAGAATAGTCATGCCTCTTTTGCTTTCGTTAAGTCACATAGAGAATGTGATGTTTGTTGGGAAAAATATTTTCGATAACTACATTAACTTTAGCAAGAATAGTATGCAAAAGAATGCGTTGGTTCGTGATTATTTGAAGAGTGAGCTTATTTGTTAATTGTGTATGTAGAATCGGTGCTTTGACGTTACTTATTTCATTTAATAAATGATTCGAAATCCCATGCATAGGTTGTTAGAGATCGTGTGAAGGACGTCTTATTTGTTATCAAAGTATGCGTTTTGTTTTGTTGCACCATTGAGAAATTGCACAAGCCTTGATAAAAACAAAAAAAAAATTAATATTTATAAGTGCCTTGAACCTCCATAGCTTTATTGGTTGTAGAGCGTCGTACAAAGTAATAGATATGAGAAAATCTTATAGCATTTGGATGAAACTTGGGTAGATCTTGCATTGCTTTGTTGTAAGAATTCCTTCAGCTTTTATGAGACTTTTTCCACTGTTTTGGCAAGAGGCAAGTGCAGATTTTTCAGTTCTTATGGCTGTTTTTCGCATGAGAATCACTATGAAACTTGGGTAGATCTTGCATTGCTTTGTTGTAAGAATTCCTTCAGCTTTTATGAGACTTTTTTCACTGTTTTGGCAAGAGGCAAGTGCAGATTTTTGAGTTCTTATGGCTGTTTTTCGCATGAGAATCACTATGAAAGTTGGGTAGATCTTGCATTGCTTTGTTGTAAGAATTCATTCAGCTTTTATGAGACTTTTTCCACTATTTTGGCAAGAGGCAAGTGCAGATTTTTGAGTTCTTATGGCTGTTTTCGCATGAGAATCGCTATGGAATTTGGGTAGGTTTGTCGTTGCTTTGTTGCAAAATTCCTACAGTTTTTGTGAGCTTTTCCTACTGTTCTTGTAAGAAGAAAGTACTGATTTTGGGAGTTTTATCGCTGTTTTATATAAGAATCCTCATCACATTCGAATGGATTGTTTTTGCGTTGCTCCTTGGAGCTTCATGACATTTTTGGATTATGGGAGTCGTCTACTACATGTTTAGTAAGGTCATGGATAGGTTCCAAACACCTTTTTTTTTTTGTATCTTTGGTAATAATGAGTTGGTAAGGAAGAGGTTTGAGAGCTCTTATAAGATTCATTATATGCATTTGTGGTCTCTCTGGGTGAAAGTTTATAGAAGTGATTTGTAATGCTTCATTTGATTGTTTGGAAGGTAAATGACATTGCCTCCTTTACACAAAATATTTTATGTAAGACTTTTTTGAAGAAGTGACATGTTGGAATATCACATTAGTTGGTTTATTGTTGATAAATAAATTTTGGGAAGCATTTATTTGGCTCGGGCGTTAAAAGAAAGAGGGCTTTATGAATCGATTCATGTTAAAAAATATTATGATTTGCTTTATATTATGAAATTGGATTTACTGAACTTGCTTTCATCGTTTCTTTACGTGTACTTATATTTATCGAAAAGATTTGGGAGGGTTTTACGAAGGTCTTAAAACGAGGTTTCTATGCGGTTTTATTTTCTTTTCGAGGATTTTTGATTTCCCTACCCCACTCCAAATGTGAGAGAGGCGCTTGATTATGGGGTTGTTTTGGTAGAGTTTTGTGTCAAAAAAGAGGGGATTTTGGTAGTTGAACTTTGTAGGGTCTTTCGTAGTATTTTGTTTAGAAGTTTTCATAGGGTGTCTTGAGACTTCTAGTTTTGTGACTTGCTTAGTGTAATATAAAGTCCCTTAGTAAGCCTTTTTGGAACAAACTGATGATTAATGTATGAATTGTTTTTCTTATTGATTCGTATTAGTTTCTAAAGATGGATTTTGGGGTCTAAAGTTTTAGGTAGCTTTGGGTTAGAAGCTTTTGGTGTCATTTTAGAGTAAAATAGTCTTTCCTTAGATTAGCTTTCTTTAAGGCTAACTTCTAAAATATATATAATGTCGGATAAATATAAAACAAAAGAGAGTCTAGTTTTAAGTTTAGTGTTAGGATTTTATTTGCTTTAGTTATTTTGGGCTTTGTTTAAAGGGTATTTAGATTGTTTGAGTCGAGTCAAATATTAAGTGCCTCATTTGGATGGTGGGAATATTAAAGGGCATTGTTAATGTTGCTTTAGGATACACTTGTCTTTAAAGAAGTGTATCCAAAACAACAATGCCTACATCCCTTTTTCGTATTTGATTTTCGTTCTCTTTCTTTCTTTTGCATTTAGTCTCTTTTGGCTTGGCTTTTAGTGTCTTTTATTATTTCTTTTGTGATTTGGTACTACGCACCTGCAAAACGAGGAGAACCCAAAACACAAGTAGCTCAACAAATAACCAAAAGGTACATTCCTTTTCTTTTATGCATTTTTTCATTCTTTTATATTATTATTTGCTTATAGAACTGGTCTAATACATGTCTCTTTTATATCTTGCGAGGTAAAATTTGAACAGCAATGGATAAGCAGCATGGGAGCATTTGGAGAAGGAGCTAGAACAATCGGATCCGAGAATCAGTCGCCCCTATTCATTCCGGTAGGGGCGCTACGGGCGGAACCGCCGGGTCATAGCCCCCCGGTACTGTAAGTTTACTAAAACCTAGAAAACCTTTAGGGGCCTAGATTTTTGCACGCCTCCCACCCTTAAGGCATTGTAGAAGTTTCAATTATAACTAGGATTGCTTTACTTTTTTTTTTTTTTAGATCCCTAAAACCCTGTGACATCCATATAGAAGTCTTAGGAATTAGAAAAACAATATCACTTTTGATCCTACAACACTAGTGACATCTAAGGACAAAAACTAAGGACCGGGTCTTAGAAAATATAGACTTAGGTTGCATGTTCCCTGTAGGATAGAAACATTGAAAAAAAATCTAGTGACATGCTTTCCTAGATTTGGATTTTTGTTTTCTTAATTCACTAATAATCAACCAACCAATCTTAATTTAATTCTTAAAAATCTATTAAAATATTTAATTCTTAATCAGATTATTATTAACATTTATAATTATTAAACTTCAAGTCTAAGACATAAACCTAAATTAATTCTAACTAATCTAATAATTAATTCTTAACCAATCTAAAATCTAAAAGATGTAGATTATATTAGGAGATTAAGTTACAAATTAAACTCATTCGGATAAAATATTCTTAAAGATCAAACTTAGAATAATCTTTTAAAAGCAATCAACAAATCCCTTAATACACGACAACCTCTCCAGAAGTGAAGTTTATTGGATGGACTACTATGGGCTGCGGGGCTAAGTGTTCTAAGGAGGCTGGTTCCTCGAGCCTGGTGGCACAACGCCACGAATGGATCTAATGGAGTGTCAAAATGTAAAATTAATTTTTTCTAATTGGCTTAATTCAAACCTTAATAAAATGTTTAATCCACATTTTCTTTCTTTTTCTTTAACAACAAATTAAAATAATCTAACAAAGTTAATTATCACTGGGTAACCCAGGCCTACGAGGCTATTAAATTAGCCCCAAGGAAGGTGAAATAAACCTCACGGCCTCGGTGTAAAACAAAGGTGGTAATTAATTAAACATTAAAAATAAAAGATCCCTAAAATCAACCCTAAAATATTAAGATTTGAATTTTAACTAAAATCTTCTTTGCCCGTTCAACAAACAAAAAATACAAACAACTCTAATTAAACTATCCCATATAGGACCTATCAAAACCACACAGCTTTCACACACTTAGATGAGTTTGATAAGACACGACTATTAGCTTTAGGTTAGGTTGTTGTTCTGCTTTTCTTTTCTGTGCTGTGTTGTGATGCTCTGCATGTAACCCGTGTGCTGTTTGTTTTTGCTACTTGTTGTAGCTTTTCTGTGATGCCTTTCTGTGATGCCTTTCTGTGATGTTTTTTTCTGTTATTTTTCTTTCCTGCACTGTTGTTGTGAACGTTAGAATACCCATAGGTTAGGCACGCTTTTTCATACTAATGCTATCTTCCTGCAGGTGGCCGTGCTTACACAGCGCTAAAAAGGGGGCTAAAATTAATAATGTCATTTATAACTGCTTTATGTACATGCTTCAGCTGCTTAGCCCCCAATAATCAAAGCACGGCCAAGTGTGATTTATTTTTTAGCATTTTCATATATATAACTGCTTGGATGGATTTTTATTATAAACTGCTTAGGATAACCCCTGCAGGAGAGTCTAGATTTTCTTTTCTTTTTGTTGAAATGTATTTGATAGTAAACTTTATGAAAATCGTCAAAATAAGGCATTTTTAAAAAGATAGGAATCCAAAAGGAAAAAGTAAACCCCCACAGAGGGTTTCCTTTTTCGTTTGGATATCCTTTTGGAGCACTCACTATGAGGAGTCCAAAGGGAAAAGTAAACCCCTATAGGGGGTTTACTTTTTTCATTTGGGCATTCTTTCGGAGTATTCACTACAAGGAGCCCGAAGAACTGAAGATGATCCAAAGACGAATCAAGGAAGTGAAGAAGAAGGCTGAAGATATAAAATGCCTTATTTTAAGATTTGTGTCGTTTCCGGGTTGTTGTCGGTGGAGCCCGGCCACCATTACTTTATGTACTCTGTAATGTAATATTGAATGGCACTTGCCATGAACACTCTTTTTCGTGGGATTTTATTATTTCTGTTGTGTTTTGTTTACTTTAATTGCGCAGTAGAACCAGCATGCTTTTCTTAGGTTTCTTTTATGCATGTGCTTGCGCCTGACCGTTAGGCTCTTTTAGGATAAAAATTCTTCTACTCGTAATTAATAATAAAGATTTAAGATTAACTCACATAGAAATATAACGATTCTAGGGAATAGCCAGAATCGTCCGGGGTCGCATGCACGCATTCTCTTATCTTTTAGACAAATTTCCCTTCCTGTGGGTAGAGTCCGGATAATCTAGCCTTTTTAAAATTTCATACATATCTGATTTGGAGACTTTAACCAGCATAAATTGTATTAGTAACTAATTAAAAATTAAAATTTAATTGCATTAGTTGTAGGAGCATTGTACCACTCATAAGTATGGGATCACTTAAGAATTTCTCTAGTTGTCGATCCCAAATTTTAGCGTCTAAACTACCCACCCTTCTGCATAAGGACTGGATAGCATGGATTTCATACGATTAGATGGTTTTAGCTGGCTTTCTTTGTCAGGCAAGGAATAAGTCCAGGATTGTATTAGCTAGGTCGTAGATGCTAGTGTTGTGTGTACAACACTACATCTTTTTTATAGATTTAGGGTCTAAAGGTGAGTGGTACGAGTGTACACCTATACACCTTATTGGTGGGTAAGTTCTCCATTATTTTCGGAGGCTATAAATCCTACCTATCCGCGTCACACAGATGACGCCGCCTCCCTCTTTCTCTCATGCTTGTTTGAATGCGTGGCCTCTTTCTTTCTCCAGTTTTGCCTTCCTCGGATCGGCCGGATGTTGACTGAACACCGTGTGATTGATTGAACCAAATTGGGACATTCTTCCTCTTTGATTCGAAAAGCCTAGAATTTGCCCTTACACTAAACCCATTCGAGAAGATAATCTAACATCCCTAATCGAGAGTTTTCTTAGACCAAGGTCTAAGATGTAATTAACTATGGGGGCTTGCGCCCGTAGGAAACCGATCCCCACAATCAAATAAATCCTATTCGATGCTGATGTATCGAATAGGGGAAATCTCGTGAACTTTTGGGTTATAGATATTATTATCCATCGAGGTTGGTAGGTGAAAGCCGCTATCCTCCATGGCTAATCGTATCTATAACTCCATCTGCTCTTCCATCGGCCTGCTTGTGTCGAGTGTAAAGTTCTACGACCATTTTGTCCTACGGGATAGTGCGATCGTCCTCTTTGCATTCTAACCACACGAGCGGAATCCTTTCGGAGACCCACAGATTTCTCGTGACCACGGTGGGGTAGGTTTCTCTCTCCATCTTCGGATGTTAAATTATCTTCTTTTGTGTGCACTCCGGGTTTAGTGCTCTTTAGTTAGGTTCTTCCTCTTCTGGCCTTTACTGGCCATTCTGTCCCTTTCCTTCTCATTCCTTCCGGTGGTTTTGCTTTACGCTAATTGCTGCAGTTTGTGTTAGCAGACAGTGAAATGGCGCACTCCATCCCTTCTATTACTTTCTGTTTTGGCTCCGACTCACAGGTGACACTTTCTGAGTCCCTACTGTCGAGCCCACCTACAGGGGGAATCACCTTCGGTTCTTTTACCGACTCGGCGTACGTCACTTTGGGCGGGCCGACCCCCTCCGAGGCTGCTGCCTTCTCTCCCCCTCAGAGGAGAGGACGCGCATCCATGCGACCGTTTGGACGACCAGTTGCTCAACAGCCTGCCCGAGCACTTGCACATCCTGTTGCTGTTTGTGCGCAGCCAGTGCGCCCGGTGGTTAGGCAGCCAATGCTTAGGCCACTCCCTGTTCACCCTGTTCGTCCAGCGGTCAGGCGGCCAGCGCCTGTCGCTCCTGTTATTCGTGTAGCCCCGGCCCCTCAGCACCGGCAGCCAGTACCAATTCCTTTACCTGTTGTTCCGGTAGAGGCTGCTCGTGCTCGGGTCTCCCCTCCTCCTTCCTCTTCGAGGAAGAGGGTTGCTCAAGCCGAGCTTCCTCCACCTCCTACTCGTCGGGTTTCTATTTTCACCCGGTTATCTCACCCTGAGATTGCCAAGGAGACCCCGACACTCCCTCAGTCAGTAGTTCCTATTCCTCCAGTACAGTCTGTGGGTACTGATGTAGCTTCTTCCTCCACCTCCGGCCTTGGGAGAAGGGCTAGGAGGAATAGGAACAGGAGATTGCGTTTAGCAGCATCCGATGCAGCAGTTCAGCGGATGGCAGATTTTATGGCTCAGTAGGAGCCGGTTCAGCAGAGGATGGTTCCCTTACAGCGGGAGCCATGTAGACGAGTAGTTATCCTAGTCTCGGATGTTGTAGTTTCCCCTGAGATCGACGCAGTTCAGGGAGGACGCTTCTCACCGCTAGTACATAGTGGTGACGAGGAGGATGCTGTTCATATTGCGACAGCCCCTCCTGTCCCCACTACTCTTCCTCGCGCTCGAGTCCCCAGGGATACTGTTGCTAGAACCGTCACTCAGAGGATCCGAGGCATTATCCGTTCAGCACGCGGTAGGGGTCGTGTTAGTGAGGAGAGGTTACTCCACCAGATCTCTCAGGTGCACGCCCAGTTGCAGCGGCAGTCAATCAGATAGAGTTACCGATGGCAGAGAGGACAGCCACCACTGCAGCAGACTAGAGTTGTTCCCACTGTTAGACCTCAGGAAGGTGTCCCTACTGTTGGACGACGCCCTCGCCGTTATGGATGTCGCCCACAATCGGAGCCTGTCCGACCTCAGCTTAGTTCAGTTGTCGTTGCCCCCTCCACTCAGTTAGATGTTCCTATCGGGTCCCGTCGTAGTAGATAGGTTTGGAGACGTCGACAGGTGGATGAGCCTGTCGAGACGGAGCAGACAGTTGGTACGATTCGACGAGTTGATACAGCCCCTTCAGTACTAGTAGTAGTTCAGATGAGTCATGATGCAGTTGATGTTGAGGATAGTACTCGGGCTCGAGTGGAGCCAGTTATTGTTCCTAGTCCCCTTAGGATTTCTTCTCCTTTGGGTCCGTACATCGATACTCTTCATCAGACCTCCGATGAGAACTTACTCGAAGGAGAGTCAGATGAAGACATCCCCGTCCACCGTGTTTGTGTTGTCACGAGACGAGGCACATCAGATGAGCAACATGAGTAGTACGATGATTTAGAGGAATAAGGGGAGGCCGATGTACCTTCCACCTCAGCATAGGGTGGACCTCCCCGTTCAGTAGACACGGATGTTACAGTTTTGCAGTTACAGACTCAGATGGCGAAGATGGCTAGAGCCATGGCGGCGATGACCGCCCAGTTGACGGCGTTGGGGGCTACACCCCATGTCATGGATGTAGGCACTCCTACTACATCCAGAGACGAGCCAGCAGCACCACAGTCACCAGCCCCAAAGCCTGTTAGAGTTGATAGAGTTCAGAGGGCAGTTCTGATGTCTCCCCAAGCAGTACTTTTGAGTGTGCCAGTCCAGAGTCAGTTAGTACAGTTGTCACCAGTTCAGATTCAGGATATGATTGCACAGAGGGTTGACCAGGCTATTGCTTTTAGAAAGTCTGGAGATTCTGTTAGTAGAGGTTGCCCCTACCCGGTAGAGTACCAGCGGGAGCCTTACCCCGCTGGTTTTGTTCCTCGCCGTTTTTGAGTTTTTGATTGGTTTGGGAACCCAAGACAACATGTGGCTCAGTATCGAGCCATATGTTGTAACATTGGAGGAAATGATGCATTGATGCTTAGGTTATTTGTTAGTAGTTTAGGGGGAGTGGCATTTGAGTGGTATGTCGATCTCCCTAATGATTCAGTTCGTACTTTTGCTGAGATGGAGTAGTTGTTTGTTCAGAGATTCATTAGTACAGAGCATAGAGTGACGATTGGTGAGTTGGTAGTGACCAGACAGCGCCCCCACGAATCTCTACTTAACTATATAGTTAGGTGGAGAAACCTTAGTCTTCAGTGTGAACCTCAACTGCAAGAGCAACACGCAGTTGAGATTCTGTTGAAGAACATAGATGGTCCTATCGCTCCGTATCTGAAGGGTTTCAGCATTCGAACCTTTCAGAAATTGTTAACCAAAGTCACTAGCCTGCAGGACAGCATACCCAGTGCAGTCCCTCCTAAGGTTGAAGTCAACCCCCGTGTAGACCTCAGCAATTGGAGTTTTTCCGGGGCACCACCTCCTAGGAAGGGAGAGGTGCATAGTACTTCTGATGCTCATGATAGGGGCAAGAGGCCTATGGTCAGTTCAGTACCACAGCGTCCACCACTACCTCGACCTCAGTTTCAGCCCCGACCTCAGTTACCACCACCAGCATAGCCTCCTGTTCAGTCTCAGCCACGACCATAGAGTCAACAGCCTAAGCCCTCCTATAGAACTCCAGAAAACCAACAGTACTTGCAAGAGAGGCTTAGCAAGGAGTATCCCTTTAAAAGGGAGAGTGTAAAGAAGATTTTCAAGTTTTTGGTCAAGAAGAATATTTTGACATTTCCACCCAACAGGAGAGTGGAACAGGAGGGGCAGACAGAGCATCCTTTGTATTGTCCATTTCATAGACATATTAGTCATGTGATTGAAGATTGTTTTGTGTCAAGGACAAAGTGGAGAGCCTTATGGCTAGGGGTGAGATTCACTTGCAGAACAGTGATTTGGTGCATCCTCGAGGTAAGGTTGCTCAGATAGTTCAGATGATTACTAGCTCCAATCAGTGTGCAGTCAGTGTGGTGTCCAAAGTAGTGATAGTAGAGCACTTCTTAGTTCTGAGGAGGAGTGACAGCTTGCACTCTCTCGCAAGACAAGGGGTATGATCAGACAGGCAGTTCAGAGTTCAGAGGCAGTTGAGAGGAGGCCCCCATAGGCCAAGTCGACAGCTGCCAGCCCAGTTCCTTTGCAAGTTTCTTTTTCTTCTTCTTCTGTTGTAGTGCCTACTGAGCATATTTCTTCTACTTCTCCTTGTATTAGAAAGATGTATGAAAGAGAGAAATTTGTTGTAACTTCTGAGGGGAAGACAGGATCTCTTCCAGCGCTTACGCTGAAGGATTTTGTTCTCCCTTCAACTAATGATGAATTAATAGAAGAAAATGATTTTAGCTATTTTTGGTGTCTTGCTCCTTCTAGTTTTACTTTTCCTAGCACTTGTTCCTCTCATGTTTTATTTATTTTTGAAAATAATGATGATGATCCTTCTTTTGGAGAAGAGTTTGAATGTGAGGAAAAGCCTGTGTTTGTTATTCCTGAAGGAGGTTGTTACATGAATTCTGAAGATGAATTCGAGAACACTCCTCAGTCACTTTTTGTTGAACTAAGACGAGCCATGTCACCTGAACCAAATGTGTCTTCTATTGAGTCTGACTCGATACGAGGGATACAATTGCGTTCAGGTAAGGTACTACCACCTAAAATGGCTAAAAATAATAAAGAAAAAGATATAAACATCATTACCCAACAAGATGATCCTATCCCTCCTCCTCAAGCACAGGCTAAAGAGAAGGGAAAAGGCCCTCAGTTGGATGTTGATTACAATGTGTTGGCTCATTTGAGAAAGATCCCTTCTCTTCTTAGTGTTTATGATGCACTCATGATGTCCTCCGACTTGAGAGAGACTTTGGTGAAAGTTTTGCTTGAACCAGAATCTTATCAAGCCTTCTTTGCCACTGAGTCAGTTAAGGATGCATGCTATTTGAGAGATACCATGCATTACCTTTTCAGACCAGGATCTTTTTTTAGGGACTCCTGATCACAACCCTTGTACGTCACCACTGAGGTAAATGGTTATGAGTTGAACAGGGTCCTCATTGATCAAGGAGCTTCAGTTAACATCCTCAATCATGCCACCCTGCAGTCTCTCCCTTGGTCACTTAAAACTAACTTCAGATAAGATTATGCTGAAGGGTTTTAATGATCAAGGTCAGCGGGCTCTAGGTTCCATCACTTTTCCTTTGCGTTTTGGAGATCTTTTGACTAAGGCAAAATTTCATATTATTGAGGCAGATACCTCATACAAAGCTCTCTTAGAAAGGCCTTGGATACATGAATATGGAATGGTGTCCTCTACACTGCACCAGTGCATGAAGTATATGAGGAATGAGGTAGAGTTTTCCATTCCTGGGGATACTCAACCCTTTGCCGTGCATGAGGTATCTATTTATGATGATTTTGAGCATTACATGCCTCGAAAAGCTTTTAGACCTCCCACTGCCCAGTCACCAGTGATACCCACTAGTGTTGTACAGGGTTCCTATGCAGTCACTTGCACAGGGTCCTATACAACCACTAGCACAGGGTCCATCACAGGTTAGGAATGAGGAAGATGTTTCCACTGCAGACCATGATGAATCCTTACGGTTTGTAGTCAGGCGCGATGTTCCCCCTAGTAGAGGTAGGGGATTGCATGGTAGAGGTCGAGGTAGAGAGTCAGTTCGCCCTCCAAGGAACTTTGATACTCGAATCCCTCCTCCTTCGCACTTGTACACTTCCCCTTTGACTATTGAGTCTGACTCTGATGATGAGATGATTGATATTCCTCGTCATTCAGTTCCTTCACCAGCCTTTAGTGTTGATCACAATTCCTATCCCACATTCCATAGGAGTTTGATACCTCAGGGTGGTTTAGTTGTTGACAGTGATTCAGACGATGGCGAAGATGTCGGACGTCAGAGTACTAGTCAACAATCACTTTCTCGCCAGATGTACGGGATGAGAATTGAGGAATCTCCTCCTCAACTTTCTCCTACACCTTCCGCCGGTGTTCGTGGTGCATTACCCTTAGATAGGCGCTATATACAAGAGTTGCACACTCTCTATGTGCCAGCACAATCTGCTTGGCATGCATCGTTGTTTCATAGTGTAGGTGTCCCACAGAGTACTGACATACAGGATCCTGTGGAATCCGCTGTGGACGATGAGATCATGCCAGTTCTCCGGTACTTTTCCCCTTATGTGGATAATTTTGTTGAGCGAGGTATTGTCCCTTCGACTTGGTCAGGTAGACAGGCTCAACAGCAGGCCCGTATTTGGCGAACTGATTTTCCTCGAACTGGGCAGGGTATAGGCTATTCTCAAGAGAATCGGTCCCCTTCCGCCAACATTCAGGTTGTTTCTCATTCCTATCCGGTCGTTTCCATCGCCGATGATGAAGACCCGGAGGAGAATGAGGATAGGGTCCTTGAAGCTCCACGTGAATTTGAAGATGGCGCTAGTTTCGCCATGAATGAATTATGTGAGATCAATTTGGGCACTGAATCGGATCCTCGGCCTATCTTTCATAGTGCTTTTCTATCTGAATCAGAGGCTCAAGAGTATGTTGCACTCATTTTTGAGTTTAAAGATTGCTTTGCTTAGAACTACACAGAGATGCCCGGTTTAGATCCAGAAGTAGCAGTTCATAAGTTAGCTATTAGTCCTGATGCAGTCCCTGTTAAGCAGTCACCTCGTCGGATGAGGTTAGAGATTGAACAACAGGTGATCGCCGAGACTAAGAAGCTTATAGAAGCTGGTTTCATTCATGAAGAGAAATATCCCACCTGGTTTGCCAATGTTGTTGCAGTCCGGAAGAAGAGTGGTCAGATCCGTGTCTGTATAGACTTCTGTGATTGGAATAAAGCATATCCTAAGGATGATTTTCCTCTTCCTATCCCTGAACTCATTGTTGATATTGCTTCATCCCATAACATTTTATCCTTCATGGATGGTTCATCTGGTTACAATCAGATTAAGATGGCCCCTGAAGATGAGAAATTCACTGCCTTTCGCACCCCCATATGCGTGTTTTGTTATAAAGTGATGCCCTTCGGCCTCAAGAACGCCGGAGCCACCTATCAGCGTGCCATGACTATCATTTTTGATGAGTTGATTCATGAGCAAGTTGAATGCTATGTGGATGATTTAGTGGTCAAAAGCAAGGTCCGTAGTGATCACCTCCGAGACCTACGAATCATTTTTGAACACTTGAGAAAGCATGATTTGAAGATGAATCCCTTAAAGTGCGCATTTGGAGTTAGAGCGGGAAAGTTTCTTGGTTTTATTGTTCGCTACCGTGGCATTGAGATTGATCTCTCCATGATCAAGGCCATAATGGACTTGAAACCCCCTAGGAATCTTACCTAGTTGAGGTCGTTCCAGGGTAAGCTTGCTTTCTTGCGGAGATTTATCTCCAACCTTGCCGATAGATGTCATCCCTTTGCTGCTTTAGCAAAGAAGGATGCCCGCTTTTTATTGGGATAAGAATTGTTAGGAGGCCTTTGAGAGCATAAAGTGCTACCTGATGAATCCCCCAATATTAGCTGCACCCTCCCTGGTAAACCGTTGATTCTTTATACTACTGCCTTGGATGAGTCACTTGGTGCACTTTTAGCTCAAGAAAATGAGGTAGGCAAAGAGAATGCCTTATACTACCTTAGCAGACGTTTGATTCCTGCAGAGCTAAAATACCCGGCAATGGAAAAGCAGTGTTTGGCTTTGATCTTTGCTGTGTAGAAGCTTAGACACTATATGCTCTCACACAAGATCATTTTGATTTCTCAAGTCAACCCTTTGCAGTACCTGATGACCCATCCGACTTTGTCTGGTTGTTTAGCACGTTGGTCCATGATTTTACTATAGTTTGACATCACCTTTGTCCCTCAATGGGCCGTCAAAGGACAGGCTCTAGCTGACTTTCTTGCCTCTCACCCGATCCCCGCGGATTCCCCACTTAATGACGATTTGCCTGATGAACTAGTCATGAGTGTGGAGGAGCAGGAGTCCCCTACCTGGGAGTTTTATTTTGATGGAGCCTATTCCATCAAATCACTACGACCTTATGAAACTCCTGTAGTCAGGGTAGGTTTGGGTCTGGGTTTTGTGTCTCCTGAAGGCCACACCCTTCGTTACTCCTACAGTCTTTCAGAGCCTCGCACTAATAACGAAGTTGAGTACGAAGCCTTGATTGTAGGACTCAGTTGGCCATTCAGATGAGCATTGTGCGGGTTAAGATTTTTGGAGATTCCCAATTAATTATTAATCAAGTGGTTGGAATTTTCAAAGTTCTCAAACCTGAACTCTTGCCTTATCACAATAAGGCAATGGATCTCTTGTGTTTGATCCCTGAAGTAACTTTAGTTAGAGTCCCTCGATCTGAGAATGGTAGAGCGGATGCACTAGCTAAACTTGCTAAGGAGTTGGCTGACCCAACTGGGAACCCGGTGTCGATTGTTGTCCAGTATCGACAAGCCTTGTGTCCCGCAGACTTATCTTCTCCCAATCAGACCCTCACAGTGTGTGCTGTTGAGGAAGAGTCAGATTGGAGAGCCCCCTTTGTTGAGTACCTGAAGCGTGAAAAGCTTTCGGATGACCGCTCTCTTGCCACTCAGATTAGAAAGAGAGCTTTATCCTTCTCTTATATGAATGAAACCCTGCACTGACACTCTTTTGACTAGATGTGGTTGCGTTGCCTCAACAACGAGGAGGCTCGTAAGGTCATGGGCGAAGTACACGAGGGACTTTGTGGTGCTCATCAGTCCGGACCTAAGATGAAGGTCAGAATTAAACGCCTTAGTTATTACTGGCCGACGATGATCCGTGATTGCATGGAGCATGCTAGGAAGTGCCACCAATGCCAAATTCATAATACTGTTATCCACCAACCCCCTAATCTGCTGCACCCCACTGTATCTTCTTGGCCTTTTGAGAGTTGGGGCACGTATGTAGTGGATCCTATTGACCCTCCTTCCTCTAAGGGTCATAGGTTTATTCTGGCTACTACTGATTACTTCTCTAAGTTGGCAGAAGCTATCCCGCTTAAGGAAGTCAAATCAGAAGATGTGATGCGCTTCTTCCGCGATCATGTTGTCTACCATTTTGGTGTTCCGCGCCGTATAATCTCGGATAACGGCCCGTCTTTTAGAAGCACCAAGATTTCTAGATTTGCCCACCGCCATAACATAAATTGGCGGTATTCTTCGATTTATTATCCTAGGGCTAATGGTTTGGCTGAAGCATTCAATAAGACCTTAGTCCAATTGATAAGAAAAATACTTGTGGCAAATAAAAGAGAATGGCACGATAAATTTCCTGAAGCATTATAGGCCTATAGGACTACATACCGTACTCCTACTCAGTGTACACTATATGCTTTAGCTTTTGGGGTTGAAGCTGTCCTCCCACTTGAGGTTGAGCTCCCTTCGTTGCATGTAGCAGTTAGCCACAATCTGTCCCACGAGGATAATGCCCGACTCCGGTTGGAAGAACTTGATGGTTTAGAGGAGCTTCGGTTGCAAGCTTATCAGAACCTCAAGTTGTACCAGGCCCGTATGGCCCAGGCACATGATCGCCATGTCCGACCCCGTGCTTTTCAGGTCGGCGAATTAGTTCTTGTCTTGCGTAGGCCTATCATCTCGCGTCGCCATCGAGGTGGTAAATTTGAGCCTATTTGGGAAGGCCCATTCGTTGTAGAGCAAGTATACGAGGGTAGATCTTATTTGCTAGTTGATACGAATGGTGTTCATCCCATGCCCGTCATTAATGGACAGTACTTGAGAAAGTACTACGCTTGAGTTTGCACATCGCAAGGGGCATCCCCCGCCACTTGTAAATATCCCTCTGTATAGATATAACTTTGAAAGATTTCTCGTACTTTTCGGCAGTCCGTGGCCACGACGATTTGTCCTCTACCACGTGATGTTCGTCTTGCAAAATATGATATTTTCTTTAAAGGTTGTATGTAAATACGCCGTAGGGATGTTTATTCTTACGTTCACATTCACTAGTCACTTTGGTGTTGTTGCGCAAAATCACCTTTCCAACTCCTATAAGGGTTGGCTTTCCCCAGTTTCACTTGTCACCTTCAAGTGTGGTCTGGGATACCAAAACTATTAACTCAAATTTCTATGGAATGTGATACTGGGTCCATCCTTGATCTATATTTGTCAAATATAATGATGTTGATCCATGATCACTTTGTGAATTTTTCTACAAATTGTTGTTGTAATTTTTCTCTCTCCCCAGTTTTATTCATGTGGCGAATATGGCCTGGGTTATCAAAGCCAACAATTTTCCCCTTTAAAAAAAAAAAGGGAAGCTCTTAGTTGAGAAAGAATTGATTGCCCTTATCACAAGTGGAACCCGGTTCTACGCTCCAAGAGCCCAAAGTCCCTCCAAATTCCCTTCTGTCTCTCCTTAAAGCATTTCAATGATTGCTTAGGAGATGACTGTATATTCACTTTTTCAATTATGGTTGTTTACTTTTAATGGGATGTTATTCTCCCTTACTTGTGATGTGGTACATCTGGCTCTAGATGTTAACATCACTTCTTAGTGCATTTTGATCTTCTAGCAGAAAGTTGATCCGCTATTTCTTTCAAATGATATAATTTCCTATTGATACATTGCCTTTAGCTGTAAAAGCAGTCTTTTTAAATACATAAATGTTGCTCGTACTTTTTCACAGGGTCCCATCAGTTAGCATGGGTGTTACCACTGTGATTTCTTTAGTAATCACTAATTTTTGAGATGATGATTGTTGTTCTTAGTGGCAAGTGTATCCCATTGCCACTCCTATTGCTATTTCGTTGATATGAGATTATTCTTTTGTTTGTATGTTCCTCTTCTTAGAGAGATATATATTAGTTGATTGTCTCATGTTTTATGATTTCAATTATGCCTAAGAAATTCTACTTGCATTTAAATTACTCATGGCCACGACGATTTGTCCTCTACCTTGTGGTAACTAAAATATAAGTTTGGAATTTCTTAGATGATTGACTACTTTTTTTTCCCTCACAGCACCACGCACATGTGCGTTGGGTGGTTGTAGAGGGGACGTTTACTCTTTGTTTCGCCGTTTCGAATATGGTCAGGCAGACATTGAGTCATCCTCATTCACTGTTGCGAGCTGGTCAGGTGAATGTTGGATTTTGTCTTTTGTTCCACTGTTGCGATTTTTGGTCAGGTGGACATTAGACCTTTCGGGAAGCTCTTTATTTGTTGTTGTGAATATGGTCAAATGAATATTGAGCTGTTCTCATTCACTGTTGCGATCTGGTCAGACGAATGTTGAACCCCCGTTCTTTCACCCTTTGTCTCGCTGTTGCGATATGATCAGGCAGACATTGGGTTGTCCTCATTCACTGTTACAATCTGGTCAGGTGGATGTTGGACTTTCTTCTTTTGTCCCACCGTTGCGATTTTGATCAGGTTGACATTAGACTTTTGGGAGGACTCATTATTCGCTATTGTGAATATGATCAGGTGGATTTTGAGCCATTTCATTCGCTGTTGCGATCTGGTCAGGCGAATGTTGACTCCCCTTTCTGGTTGGGTGCCCGACAGAGTCCTTGGGAGGCATACTTCACCACCTCTTCATTCCCCCTATTTTATTTCCTGTTTGGGGGTTGTTGAGCTTTCTTTTGATTCTTTGTTTCGCCATTTCGAATAAGGTCAGGCAGACATTGGGTCATCCTCATTCACTGTTGCGATCTGGTCAGGTGAATGTTGGATTTTATCTTTTGTTCCACTATTGCGATTTTTGGTCAGGTGGACATTAGACCTTTCGGGAAGCTCTTTATTCGTTGTTGCGAATATGATCAAATGAATATTGAGCTGTTCTCATTCGCTGTTGCGATCTGGTCAGGCGAATGTTGAACCCCCGTTCTTTCACCCTTTGTCTCGCTGTTGCGATCTGGTCAGGAAGACATCGGGTTGTCCTCATTCACTGTTACGATCTGGTCAGGTGAATGTTGGACTTCTTTCTTTTGTTCCACTGTTGCGATTTTGGTCAGGTGGGCATTAGACCTTTTGGGAAGCTCTTTATTTGCTGTTGCGAATATGGTCAGGTGGATATTGAGCTGTTCTCATTCGCTGTTGCGAACATGGTCAAGCGAATATAGAACTCCCTATCTTTTCTTACTCCTTGTTTTGCTATTTTGAACATGGTCAAGCGAACCCGGAGTTGTCCCCATTCGTTGTTGTGAATATGGTCAGGTGAATGTGGGACCCCCCTTCTTTTTCTCTATTCTGCTGTTGCGATGTGGTCGGGCAGATAGATAATTTTCTTACCTTCGATTTCTCTTGTTTCCCTTACTTTTGATTGATACTCTGATTATTGCTTCGATATTTGATGTGATTTTCAATTATTTCCTTTCTTTTTATATCATCTTAGATTTTTTTTTTGTCGTAGGTGATCGTTGAATTCTATTTGGTCCTTTGAGATTTCATTTTGATTCCGCTTATGTGAGCATGAGATCTCTTTCTCCTCACCTCCCACTTTGGTTGGGTAGATGATTGACTTGTTCTCTCTCTTTATTGATTTGGTTCTCATTAGCTGATTGCATTTTCTTAAGGACTTTCTTTGGTCGACCTTGAGGTTGTATCTTCCTTAAGTTAGGAAGGTCAACGCCAATATATACGGTTCACCCATTGTTCTCCGCATATGTTGGGAGTCCGTTTGTTGACCTCGATTTTGGCTCGATCATGATTGAGCTCTTTCGATCGATTTAATCGAACCCCGTCGAGTCCAATTCGAGCTTGAATCGACCCGACTCGAGCCGGATCAGACTCGAATGAGTTCAATTAGACTCGATTAATTTGTTTTCATCGCGTCATACTTAATTTGATTTGAATGGATCATTATTTTGGACCCGATTTTGTTTAACCAATTTTATTGAGCTAGCTCGAGCCCGAATCGACTCGAATCGAGTCAAATTCGGAATCGAGCCTAACCCAATCTTAGCCAATTTTAATTTGATTCAGCTCAATTTGAGCCCACTAAGTGCCATTTGACTTTCTATACGTTTTGAATCTACCTCCTAAATCAGGAAATGGCGTCGACGGCTACGATCAAACGAGATCGTCGCTTCAGCCCGTATCCCGCATCTCAGAGATTTCTGCGATGGAAGCAGAGAGCGAGTAGAGAGCAAAGCCATTTCGGGAAGATTTTCGGAAGCTGGAGCAGAGGACGACGCTTGGCGGGCTTCCTTTCTCGACAGAAAGTTTCGTTTTACTCGGAACGAAGGCGTTCTCTCTCGGCACTCTTTCCCTCCCGCTCTCTCTCTCAATCCCTCTCTCCCTCTCTCTAGGTTTGCTTTATTCGCAGACGCCCCGACCCTTCCGGCTCCTTCGTTCGTGAGCTCCAAGAGAGACGACGGACTCTCTTCCTCCCTCAGCTCTCGTCCGACTCTAGCACCAGCCAGGCCGCTGACTCCTCTTTGGTTCGCGAAACGCCAGCCCAGCCGCCCGATCCCCCTGTTCGCGCGACCCCATCCCAACGCCGGACTCCCGTTCGCACGCCTGGACCACGCCCGACTCCACCTGGACCGAACCCAGTGCCTTGACTGATCCGAGCTCTTCTCCTTTGCAATGTAAGTTCTCTCTCTTCTTCCCCTTCTTCTTCCTTTCTTTTCTATTATTCCCCTCTTCCTTCCCAGCCCAATGGTTATGTTTTCTTCAATCTACTGAAATAAAATGGCTTAGGTTGTTATGGTAAAGGGGTTGGATAATGCGTTCATCACCATTCCTTTTTGCTCAATTTCGATATCTCTAATTGTTTATTAAATGGTGTTCTAATTCCCTTGAGTAGTGATGATGGTTATTGCTAACTATGTATAATTGTGTAAGGTGTAGAAAAAAAAATCATGGGTTGATTTATGTTATTTTGGTAGTAGACAATTGGTATGAATCATGCCATTAGCCTAAAGTTTTAGGTGTAAATGGTGAAAAATCTTAAGAGACTATGCTGATTTTACTTCAAACCATGCATGCGAGGTGTTTGTTGAAACGCCTATTGGAAATAATACAAGTATTTGCTCAAAAGAAGTGCCAAGCTAGGGCAGTGTTATCTTGTTTGAAAATTTTATTCGATCTTATTGTCTCTATATAAAGTCATGAATGATCATGAGATGTGACTACATTTTCTTGCTCTTACTGGCAATAAAAGAAGCTTAGCTAGTATTGAAAATTTTATGGATTATAGTTATAGTAGTATATACACTAATGCTTTGGCTGTATAGTTATCTCACGATGCAACCCTTCCCTCTTTTACTTTTTCTTGAGCATGTGCCCCCTTTTCTTATGAAATTAAGTATCATGTTGAATTTCATCTTCTCTCGCTTATTATGCCAACATGTGGAAAAATGAGGTATAAGTTGAACATGAAATTCGCCAAATAATCAAAAGGAAGTTTTGTATAGCACGCTTAAGTCGAAGTAATCACATTTAGAAGTATTGTTGGGAAAGTTCACCTCACTAGTGTAAATAAGTTTCATGTGATTCATATCTTGTTGTTGCAAGTTGATTTGATCATGAAGCATGAGAAAGTGGTATTGCTTGGCATCAAAGATGGAAAATTTTATGAGCCTTTATTTCAAAAATCTCTTAACAAGTGAAGGAATAAATTTGTTCTCAGATTTTATTGCTTGTCCAGTGAGTTTCTTTTGTATGGCTTTATTAGTGAAAATGTGTGCATTGAGTCAATTTATTTCCCCTCTCAAAAACTTATTTAAAATTTAAATGTGAGTTTTATTGGGCTTGAAAATAACAAGTTACTTTTGTCCATTTTACTTTAGTTGTTTTGTCTAGATATATGCATCGAGCTTGACCGTACATTAACAAAGACATGTAGGTAGCTTTGTGTGAAAACTAGAATAGTCATGCCTCTTTTGCTTTCGTTAAGTCACATAGAGAATGTGATGTTTGTTGGCAAAAATATTTTCGATAACTACATTAACTTTAGCAAGAATAGTATGCAAAAGAATGCGTTGGTTCGTGATTATTTGAAGAGTGAGCTTATTTGTTAATTGTGTATGTAGAATCGGTGCTTTGACGTTACTTATTTCATTTAATAAATGATTTGAAATCCCATGCTAAGGTTGTTAGAGATCGTGCGAAGGACATCTTATTTGTTATCAAAGTATGCGTTTTGTTTTGTTGCACCATTGAGAAATTGCACAAGCCTTGATAAAAACAAAAAAAAAAAATTAATATTTATAAGTGCCTTGAACCTCCATAGCTTTATTAGTTGTAGAGCGTCGTACAAAGTAGTAGATATGAGAAAATCTTATAGCATTTGGATGAAACTTGGGTAGATCTTGCATTGCTTTGTTGTAAGAATTCCATCAGCTTTTATGAGACTTTTTCCACTGTTTTGGCAAGAGGCAAGTGCAAAGTTTTCAATTCTTATGGCTGTTTTTCGCATGAGAATCACTATGAAACTTGGGTAGATCTTGCATTGCTTTGTTGTAAGAATTCCTCCAGCTTTTATGAGACTTTTTCCACTGTTTTGGCAAGAGGCAAGTGCAGATTTTTGAGTTCTTATGGCTGTTTTTCGCATGAGAATCACTATGAAACTTGGGTAGATCTTGCATTGCTTTGTTGTAAGAATTCCTTCAGCTTTTATGAGACTTTTTCCACTGTTTTGGCAAGAGGCAAGTGCAGATTTTTGAGTTCTTGTGGCTGTTTTCGCATGAGAATCGCTATGGAATTTGGGTAGGTTTGTCGTTGCTTTGTTGCAAAATTCCTACAGTTTTTGTGAGCTTTTCCTACTGTTCTTGTAAGAAGAAAGTGGTGATTTTGGGAGTTTTATCGCTGTTTTATATAAGAATCCTCATCGCATTCGAACGGATTGTATTTGCATTGCTCCTTGTAGCTTCATGACATTTTTGGATTATGGGAGTCGTCTACTACATGTTTAGTAAGGTCATGGATAGGTTCCAAACACCTTTTTTTTTTTTTGTATCTTTGGTAATAATGAGTTGGTAAGGAAGAGGTTTGAGAGCTCTTATAAGATTCATTATATGCATTTGTGGTCTCTCTGGGTGAAAGTTTATAGAAGTGATTTGTGACGCTTCATTTGATTGTTTGGAAGGTAAATGGCATTGCCTCCTTTACACAAAATATTTTCTGTAAGACTTTTTTGAAGAAGTGACATGTTGGAATATCACATTAGTTGGGTTATTGTTGATGAATAAATTTTGGGAAGCATTTATTTGGCTCGGACGTTAAAAGAAAGAGGGCTTTATGAATCGATTCATTTTAAAAAATATTATGATTTGCTTTATATTATGAAATTGGATTTACTGTAACTTGCTTTCATCGTTTCTTTACGTGTACTTATATTTATCGAAAAGATTTGGGAGGGTTTTACGAAGGTCTTAAAACAAAGGTTTCTATGCGATTTTATTTTCTTTTTGAGGATTTTTTATTTCCCTACCCCACTCCAAATGTAAGAGAGGCGCTTGATTATGGGGTTGTTTTGGTAGAGTTTTGTGTCAAAAAAGAGGGGATTTTGGTAATTGATCTTTGTAGGGTCTTTTGTAGTATTTTGTTTAGAAGTTTTCATAGGGTGTCTTGAGACTTCTAGTTTTGTGACTTTCTTAGTGTAATATAAAGTCCCTTAGTAAGCCTTTTTGGAACAAACTGATGATTAATGTATGAATTGTTTTTCTTATTGATTCGTATTAGTTTCTAAAGATGGATTTTGGGGTCTAAAGTTTTAGGTAGCTTTGGGTTAGAAGCTTTTGGTGTCTTTTTAGAGTAAAATAGTCTTTCCTTACTTAGATTAGCTTTCTTTAAGGCTAACTTCTAAAATATATATAATGTCGGGTAAATATAAAACAAAAGAGAGTCTAGTTTTAAGTTTAGTGTTAGGATTTTATTTCCTTTAGTTATTTTGGGCTTTGTTTAAAGGGTAGCTAGATTGTTTGAGTCGAGTCAAATATCAAGTGCCTCATTTTGATTGTGGGAATATTAAAGGGCATTGTTAATGTTGCTTTAGGATACACTTGTCTTTAAAGAAGTGTGTCCAAAACAACAATGCCTACATCCCTTTTTCGTATTTGATTTTCGTTCTCTTTCTTTCTTTGCATTTAGTCTCTTTTGGCTTGGCTTTTAGTGTCTTTTGTTATTTCTTTTGTGATTTGGTACTACGCACCTACAAAACAAGGAGAACCCAAAACATAAGTAGCTCAACAAATAGCCAAAAGGTACGTTCCTTTTCTTTTATGCATTTTTTCATTCTTTTATATTATTATTTGCTTATAAAACTGCTCTAATACATGTTTCTTTTATGTCTTGCGAGGTAAAATTTGAAAAGCAATGGATAAGGAGCATGGGAGCATTTGAAGAAGGAGCTAGGACAATCGGATCTGAGCATCAGTCGCCCCTATTCATTCCGGTAGGGGCGCTACGGGCGGAACCACCGGGTCATAACCCCCGGTGCTGTAAGTTTACTAAAACCTAGAAAACCTTTAGGGGCCTAGATGTTTGCACGCCTCCCACCCTTAGGGCCTTGTAGAAGTTTCAATTATAAGTAGGATTGCTTTACTTTTTATTTTTTTTTTAGATCCCTAAAATCCTGTGACATCCGTATAGAAGTCTTAGGAATTAGAAAAACAATATCACTTTTGATCCTACAACACTAGTGACATCTAAGGACAAAAACTAAGGACCAGGTCTTAGAAAATATAGACTTAGAGTGCATGTTCCCTGTAGGATAAAAACATTGAAACAAAAACCTAGTGACACGCTTTCCTAGATTTGGATTTTTGTTTTCTTAATTCACTAATAATCAACCAACCAATCTTAATCTAATTCTTAAAAATCTATTAAAATATTTAATTCTTAATCAGGTTATTATTAACATTTATAATTATTAAACTTCAAGTCTAAGACATAAACCTAAATCAATTCTAACTAATTTAATAATTAATTCTTAACCAATCTAAAATCTAAAAGATGTAGATTATATTAGGAGATTAAGTTATAAATTAAACTCATTAGGATAAAAGATTCTTAAAGATCAAACTTAGAATAATCTTTTAAAAGCAATCAACAAATCCCTTAATACACGACAACCACTCCAGAAGTGAAGTTTATTGGATGGACTAATCCGGTCTGCGGGGCTAAGTGTCCTAAGGAGGCTGGTTCCTCGAGCCTGGTGGCACAAAGCCACGAATGGATCTAATGGAGTGTCAAAATTTAAAATTAATTTTTTTCTAATTGGCTTAATTCAAACCTTAATAAAATGTTTAATCCACATTTTCTTTCTTTTTCTTTACCAATAAATTAAAATAATCCAACAAAGTTAATTATCACTGGATAACCCAAGCCTAGAGGCTATTAAATTTGCCCCAAGGAGGGTGAAAAGACCTCACGGCCTCGGTGTGAAACAAAGGTGATAATTAATTAAACATTAAAAATAAAAGATCCCTAAAATCAACCCTAAAATATTAAGATTTGAATTTTAACAAAAAATACAAACAACTCTAATTAAACTATCTCATATAGGACCTATCAAAACCACACAGCTTTCACACACTTAGATGAGTTTGATAGGACACGACTATTAGCTTTAGGTTAGGTTGTTGTTCTGCTTTTCTTTTCTGTGCTGTGTTGTGACGCTCTGCATGTGACCCGTGTGCTGTTTGTTTTTGCTACTTGTTGTAGCTTTTCTGTGATGCTTTTTTTGTTCTTTTCTTTCCTGCACTGTTATTGTGAATGTTAGAATACCCATAGGTTAGGCACGCTTTTTCATACTAATGTTGTCTTCCTCTAGGTGGCCGAGCTTACACAGCGCTAAAAAGGGGGCTAAAATTAATAATGTCATTTATAACTGCTTTAGGTACATACTTCAGCTGCTTAGCCCCCAATAATCAAAGCACGGCCAAGTGTGATTTTTTTTTCAGCATTTCATATATATAACTGCTTGGATGGATTTTTATTATAAACTGCTTAGGATAACTCCTGCAGGAGAGTCTAGATTTTCTTTTCTTTTTGTTGAAATGTATTTGATAGTAAACTTTGTGAAAATCATTAAAATAAGGCATTTTCAAAGAGATAGGAATCCAAAGGGAAAAGTAAACCCCCACAGAGGGTTTCCTTTTTTGTTTGGATATCCTTTTAGAGCACTCACTATGAGGAGTCCAAAGGGAAAAGTAAACCCCTACAGGGGGTTTACTTTTTGATTTGGGCATTCTTTCGGAGTATTCACTACAAGGAGCCCGAAGAACTGAAGATGATCTAAAGACGAATCAAGGAAGTGAAGAAGAAGGCTGAAGATATAAAATGCCTTATTTTAAGATTTACGTCGTTTTCGGGTTGTTGTCGGTGGAGCCCGGCCACCATTACTTTATGTACTCTGTAATGTAATATTGAATGACACTTGCCATGGACACTCTTTTCCGTGGGATTTTATTGTTTCTGTTGTGTTTTGTTTACTTTAATTGCGTAGTAGAACCAGCATGCTTTTCTTAGGTTTCTTTTCTGCATGTGCTTGCGCCTGACCGTTCTAATGCTTCTTGACTCATATAGTCCATTGATTATTACAATTAATTCCTTAATGCATTCACACCTTAATACTTAATTAAAATAGAATTAAACTTATAAGAATAGTTATAAAAAACAACTTTATTATAATTATATATATATATATATATATCATATTTTATTTTATTGTCTTTTCTCCCTCTTGATTTTCTTTTATTACCTCAATCTCCCAATCATTGTCACATTATGGGGCCAATTTCATTTATTTTTTTTTTAATTGGATGGAAAGGAATGATTTTCAAGTTCATATTTAATTAATAATAAATTTATTGCTCTTAAAGAATTATTTTTCAACTTAATTTCTATAAGTACTCAAATAATTTAATGATTACAATTTTTTTTTTTTTTGAGAAAATGCAATATCAATAATATAAAAATAAAAAGAAACAAGGTACAAAACACTTAAGTGATAGTAAACCTATCACTTTCCTCCTTTAACAAAGAATAAAAAGGAGGAACCTTATTTACTTCTTGAACATCCCAATAAAAATTACCTCTCAAAGCAAAGTTAACACACCAATGAGCTAACTTATTACAATCTCTACTAACAGACTGAAAAAGAGTTACCTCAAACCTTTTAAGAAAATCAAAATCTTCATCTGAAGACATAACCAATCCTTTTTTAGCAATTGATCTATGTAGATAGCTAATGACATTAGAACTGTCGCTCTCTATAATAAGACCTCTAGCATCCATCATCTCTTCTTTCATAACATCTCTCAACAAGCGGAAGGCCAATAATTCCAGAAAACCAATGTCCCAATGAATCACTAAGAATCTAAAGGATATAAGCATTCTTCCTTTGTTATCTCTGAATATTCCTCCTATTCCTGCTTTGTTAGAAGGAAGAAGAGAGGCATCAATATTCACCTTAATCCAACCGGGTAGAGGGGGATGCCAAAAGGAAGAATTCAGCTTAAGAAGCTGGTTAGCACCCCAGTGGTCCGTGTATGGATCATTAGATGAAACGGCTGTATGAGTAATGGCATTTGACAAAATAAACTCAGCTCCCATTTCACAACCTTCATGAATAAGTTTGTTCCTACTCCTCCAAGAGTTGAAAACCAAAGAACAATAAATTTTTGCAATGAAACAATTATTCTTCTCAATCTTATTAAAGAAAAGAAGACAATCTTGTAGACAGATGAAAACCGGTAAAGAGAATCCCCATCTATTAGCCAATTGGATAATTTGAATCAATTTCAAACAACTCACCGCCACATGCTCACCATCTTCAATCATATCGCAGCCTCTAGGACAAAGATTATTATTCAATAATCTTCTATGCATTAAAAAATCACAAGAGGGAATTGCATTCTTCAACATCCTCCACCAAATAAATGCAATCCTGGGATTTAGTTTAAGCTTTTTAATATCCTTCCAATGCTGAATAAAAGATAGATTATTATCTTCCAGAATTAACTTCCTTTCTCTAGCCATAGCAGAAATTGTCTTCTCGGAGAAGTTTTTCAGCAATTCCAACTCGTCTTCATCTCTGTCTAGATCAATTTTAATATTGCAAATCACCATCACTAGCTCCTCTCCAAAGAAACATTTTAATTTGTCAGTAATCCACTCTCCTTCTGAAATAAATTCATAAAGGTTAGGCAAGTTGTCATCTCCTATTGTAATGAATGTTGGCCACCTCTCCAAGTTTCTATCCATAATCCAATTATCATTCATGATATTAATAGAAGATCCATCTTTAATACACCATTTCACAATGTGTCTTAGCATTTTAGCTCCACTGAAAATTAATCTCCAAGATGGCGATGAATTTGGTCTTCTTTCCACATCCCAGACCTTTCTTCCATACTTAATGGATAAGGACTTGTTCAATAAAGAATGAGGCTTCTTTAAGAAGTTCCAGGCAAGCTTTGCTTTGAGTGGTTCAACTGAATCTGTAGCTGCTAGGATACCCAGTTCTCCTTGGTTTTCTGGAATGCAAACATCATTCCAAGCTATATAATGAATCCCATTACTTCCACCGTTTTTACTCCATAGAAAATCTCTGCTTAATCTGTCCACTTTCTTCAGAATACTCAAAGGTACCATGGATAAAGAAGAGTAGAAGACATGAAGAGCTTGAAACACTGTTTTTATAAGAACCACTCTTCCTGGCATAGAGATGAGCTTATTCCCCCATATATCCAACTTTGCTGCAGCTTTTTCCAAAATGACAGAAAAATCAGCTATAACAAGTCTCCTTAAAGTCATTTTAATGCCCAAGTAATTGAATTCTTTGACCTCCATAAATCCCATAAGATTAGATAATTCCCTCCTCCTCTCCATATTATTACTGAAAATAATAGCATATTTAGAGAAATTAACCTTTTTGACCGTCCATTTACAATAATCAAAGGTAATTTTCCTGATTTTCAATAAATTCTCCCTCTTGGCCAAAGAGAACACCAAATTGTCGTCTGCAAATAATAGGTGAGAAATCCTAGGAGCCGTGGGAGCAATTTTTAATTCCCAAACTATTTCCTTCATACGAGAAAGCATTGGTAAGTAGCTGAGAGCAAAGAATGAATAAATAGGGTGATAAATGACACCCTTGTTTAAAGCCACTTTTCCCTTTAATTCCTTCCAACCCAACTCCATAACATGAATAATGAAATTAGGATTAGTGATACATTCCATAACAAGATTGGAGTAGCCTATTGGAAAACCAAAATAGTTCAAAACTTGCTTAAGAGTTTTCCATGCCATACTATCTTAAGCTTGCTCCATATCTAATTTGATTGCCATCAAACCTCTTTTTGAACTAGAAAGTCTGAATTTATGGAATAGTTCTTGAGCAATAAGAACATGATCAGATAAAGACCTACCTTTGATAAAAGCAACTTGTTCCTCCGAAACAAGGTTGTGAATAACCTTCATCATTCTATTTACTAACACTTTTGCTACACTTTTATAAATAGACATACAAAGGCTTATAGGTCTAAAGTTATAAGGATATAAAGGATTGCTTACTTTTGGGATAAGCACCACCATTGTTTCTTTCCACTTTGGAGACATAGAACCCGAGCTAAAGAATAAAAAAATGGCTTTCCAAACGTCCTTCCCAATGATACTCAAGTAAGCTTTAATAAAGGAATAGGTGATTTCATTCCAATCCAGGAGCAATGTTGTTGCCAAGATCTTGAATGACCTTCTCAATTTTAGCAAAAGATAAGGCAGATTCCAGAAATCTGCAGCTATCTTAATTAAGCAAATTCACATTTGGTGGCCAATTGTCCAAAAGACAAGCTCTTTGATCCCATTTTTGCAGAAGAAATCATAGAAGCAGCTTCTAATGCTTTCAGGATCTTCGATTAGCTCCCCTTCAACATTTTCAACTATTTAATATGATTATTATTCCTTCTCCCATTAGCAAATGCATAAAAGAATTTATAATTTGAATCCCCATCCTTCATCCATTTTGCTTTAGCCCTTTGTCTCCACCAAGTATTTAACCGAGCAAGTGTACAGTTATACTCACTGATTTTGGTTCTTAAAAACCGATTTCTTTCATAAGAAAGCTGCAGGTCACGGTCCTCTTGCTGTTGGATTTCATCAATTTCCGCCTTTAAACCAGATTTCACATCTTCTAGTCTTTGGTGTTTTGCCTTGCTCCAAAAGAACAAGGTTTTAAGAACCCTTGAGAACTTTTTATTAAGAGCTTCCATATCATTTCCCTTCACAGGTTTAGCCCAAGAGAATTTAATAATAGAAGTTGCAGCTGAATAGGATAACCAAACATCTTCAAACCTTTGTAATTTGGTTTTCTGGATAATCGGATCAAACATTTTTAAAACAATAGGACAATGATCTAATGCTATCCTACTCAAATGTCTAACAATTGGTTGATTGATCTAGTTCAAGGCAATTGAGTTAAGCAAACACCTGTCAAGTCTTTCCAAGATCCTTGCACTTCTACTTTTGTTGTTACACCAAGTAAATCTAGAGCCAATGTAGCCCACATCATGAAGATCATTTCTAATCATACATGCCTTCATTTCAAAAGGACCTGTTTTAAAAGAAAAATTCTTTCCTCCTTTCTTATCATCCTGGGAAAGAATGCAATTAAAGTCACCACCTACAATGGTAGGACTGTCTTGCTTCAAATTTCTGTCCAGAAATTCCCATAAATCCCTTCTTCCCTGCATCTCCCTACTTCCATAAATTATAGCTATCAACCAATTTCCCTTATTGGGAATCTTTAGCTCCCCCAAAACACACTATTCTGAAGCTTGGATCAAAGAAAAAGAAACAACATTAGCTTTCCAAATAAGTAAAATACCACTAGAACTACCTCTAGATGGCTGCAAAAAAAAATCCCATTTGTCTCCAAAAATTCTTTCAAATTCTTCTCTAGAAAGAGAAGAAATTTTAGTTTCAATAATACCAACAAAGAATACATCCCAATCTTTGATGAATTCTTTCAAATATAGGGAGGCGTCCTTCTTATTTGCCCCCCTACAATTCCAAAAACTAATGGAACTCATTTTGGTAAGAATGGGGAAGAGCCTCCACCCCTTCTTTTGCTTGAATTGTTCTTCTCTAATCTTGAAGCTGTACTTAAAGGACCAAGATATCTTAGTTCTTTAGCCAATTTAGTTTTCTGGACATAAACCTTTCCATGATTGAGAGCAAAAAATTTTCCTTCATTGTTGTCACTGGTCTTCATTTCTGGAGCTGCTTCAACTTTGATAATGGCCTGACCTTCTTCCAAACATTCCACTATTCACCTTCTTCCACAGCATCAATCTTAGAAATTCCCTGAACATCCAGTTTGGAAGAATCTTCACTTATAGAGTTTAGAATTTCAAATTTATTTCCTGAAGGTATTTGAATTAACTGGATAGAATCTTCATCAATATTCCCCAAGGGCTCTCTTGTTTCCAACATTTCTCTGGCCTGAGAACTGGTATCAACATCCAAGTTAATAGAATCTACAGCATTCTCCCCAGCATAGCGGATTCTAATAGGTTTGTCAGCCACTTCCATTTCTTTAGAATTCTCACATGTCTTCTTTTCCACATCTTTAATACCCATAGATTTCTCACTGGTCCCATTATTAGAAGGACTTCTATCTTTATCCAAGACAGATTTAGGATCATCCTTCTTATCAGCAATAGGTTGAACACCAACCTTGGGAATGAATATCATTCTCTGATATTTCACTTTCTTTTTCTTGAATCTCCTGTAGTTAACCAAGTGCCAGGATTTGTCTTCTGAAATAATACTTGAATCTTTATTCAGAGCAGAGTCATAACATGCCTTTTGGTTGGGTTTCTCCAACGGTTTAGAGGTCTTCACAGCAGCCTTACATGAATCTTCCAAGTGGCCAATGTGACCATAGCTTTCACATAATACAGAAATTTTTTCATACTCCACTCGCTGAAAAAATCATCCATTAACACCTTCCACCCAAACACCAAAGGAAGCTGCTGATCAAGTTGTATTCGGACACAAATCCTTGCAAATTCTCTTCTCCCCCATTGGAACATATCTCCATCTATTAACATGGGTTCTCCGATTGAAGAAGCAATCCTAGAGACATTAACTTCGTCCCAGTAAAATAGCGGTAGATTAGGCATTCTAATCCATATAGGAGAAGATAGCCCCTTAAGAGAGTTAGGATTAAAATCAGAATTCCATTTATCTAGCCCAATTAAGTGGCCATTGAGAAACCAAGGTCCTCCCGAAAGGATATTCTCCATTGCATCCTTTGAGAAGAAAGAGCATAACACTCAGTCCGAACCCAGACTGGTTAAGTGGAACTTGCCAAACTTCGTCCATTGACGTCTTTGTTCAGTTGCTACCAACTGAATTGGTAAACGTCTCCCAAACACCTTGACAACTAAGGAGAATTGCAGTTTTTCAGAATTGGCTCTCACATTTTGTTCATAAAGCTTGATTGCTGATCCATCTTCCGTCAGGAAATGACTATCTGCAAGGAGATTAACTTTGATATAAGGACGTTTTTTCCAGGGATTAAAATTTTCTTGCTCTAAAGCCAAGAAATTGGATTTGTCTACATAAGTAGTATTAGAAATGCTTCCATCATCTACAGGTTTTTCAGAAACACCTGATTTGCAGCCTTGAATTATATTAGACTATCTATCAGCTTCATTCATTGAGACAGATTTCAGATTAGCAAATCTGTTCACAAATAGTTTCCTTCTGGATGATGAAGAACCCAATCCAAGATAAGGAGATTGCGCCACTTCCTCAACCATAATTTGTTTCCTTTTCCCATAACAGGAGATAAAACTGATAATTTATCTAGATTCGGCTCCCGGATCACCAGTCCAGTTGACTTCTCTGCGAAAGCTTTGACATTTGTCGCCGGTGACAACCCAGTCCACGGAGGAGCATTCCGGTCGCTGGAGATGGCCGGAGTAAGATCCGCCATCTTTGACGAGAAACCCGCCAACGGCCGTGAAACAAAACAAATTTGAAAACAACCTTCAGAAATCCAAGACTTTCTCACTCTAATTTCTCAATAATTAATGTCTAATTTAAATGAATAAACAAATTAAATAAATAAACAAATTAAATAAATTATTGAATCATCATATTTTTGCTACAACCAATTAAAATAAATTTTCAATTAATCCTATAGAAAATTAATTTCAGATGGCTCATATTAAATCCTAAAATCATGATTGGATGATATATGAAAATCACATCAAATAAACCATTTAAAAAGAAAAAAAAATAATTACAATTTTAGCACTAACTAAAAAAGAATAATTTAACCATTTGCTTCTCTTGTTTTAATATGTTTGCTAATCGCACAAGATTACAAGCTAAAAAACATATTCAATGTATATTAATAATTAAAGCTCGATAAAATTTGTAATAAAAATTAAAGAAAAATCATTGACAAATTGTCGAAAGTATTAGATTTCATTGGAAGCAATCTAGTAAGTCTAGTGGGGAATAACTTGGACTTTTTTAATGCATCTCGACTCCGGGAGTCCATTGATTATTACAGTTAATCTTTCTGTTTATTAAATTTGAATTCAAATATAATTAAATTGAAAATTACAATTACAAAAGGCAGCATAATTAAAATAAAAGTAATCATCTTGGCCTGTTGGTTGAGAGCTTATGCTTCCAACTAAATGATCTTGTGTTCGACTTTTTTTGTATGCATTGTGAGTGTGAATTTACCTTAAGTGGTCTAAATGCCCCAATAATAATAATAATAATAATAAAAGTAATCACATATCATGTATTGTTTATTTTCTTTTCTCTCTCTTCATTTTTTTTTTCTTTTATTACATCAATGTCCCAATCATACTAGAAATTTATTGGGCTACATTCATTTATTTTGTTGAATTGTATGGAAAAGAGGGATATTTAAATCCATATATAATTATTAATAAATTTATCAATGAAAAAGATTTATTTTCAAGTTAATTCCTAGAATTTATCAAATAGCTTAATAATCACTAAAAATTTGGAGTTATGCCAGCTTAAATGGATAAATAAATTAAATAGATTATCAAGTCATCATATTTATGTAACAATTAATTAAACTAATTTTCAGTTAATCCTATAGATGATTAAATTAAAAAGAATGGATATAAGTAGGGCTAGAGATGAGAGCCACAAAATAAACAAATAATGATGGTGAGAGTTAAGCTTCTTCTACCACTACAGCTTTCTCTGTTGTTCAACTACATGAGTGTGGGAAGCGAAGATAGCTTAATTATCGGCAAGAAAAAAAGGCATTGTATCATTGAGGAAAGAGAATCCCTCATCACCTTTAAGAAAAGTCTCAATGATCCTGATCACCTCCTTCTCTCAAGATGGAATACATGTAATGATTGTTGTCTATGGCAGGGTGTGGGTAGCAACAACACAACCGACCATGTTATATTGCTCGATTTCTCTTGGGCCCTTTGTTTCAACATTTTTGAGGGATGTTCTTTATTTGCCACATCTTTGATTCCATCACTCTTTCGCTTACAATACTTAGAAACTTTAATACTAACTGATATTTTCTTCAATCACACAAGCATCCCTCAAATTATTTATTCTCTTACTAATTTGCGCCATCTCGATCTCTCTTATTCAGGGTTCATTGGAGTAATTCCACCTCATATTGGAAACTTGACAAATCTTGAAGTCCTTCATTTTGAAGGAAATAATCTTTTATCTTCTAGCCTATCATGGATGTCGCATCTATTATCATTGAAATATCTTGATATGTCCAAGGTCAATTTAACACTTGCTACTAATTGGTTACATGAGATTAGGATGCTTCCTACTCTCTCTACATTGATATTGTCAAACTGTAGCTTACAAAGTCTTCCAAATTCACTTCCATATTATAATTTTTCCTCAAACATTAACTTATTTGATGTTTCTTATAATCAGTTTAAAAAATCTACAATCCCTTCTTGATTAGCTAATATGACTAATCTTTCTATACTCTACCTAGATGGTTGCCAACTACAAGGTATGATCCATAGTAATATTATGGGGGCGTTTAACAGATTGATGGTGTTAAGTCTATCAAATAATCATATAAATGGGAGCATACCACAATGGATAGGGAATATGAGTAATTTAAACTCTCTTGATCTTTACGATAATCAACTTAGTGGACCTATTCCACAAAGCATTGGTCAACTCATACAATTGAGACATTTATTTCTTGGCGCCAACCAATTGCAAGGTAGTCTCTCAGAAGTTAATTTTGTAAATTTATCACAATTGGTAGTTTTAGATCTTTCATATAACCAATTGGATTTTAACATGATTAACTTCAACTCGATTCCCCCATTTCAACTTCTTATCATTTCCCTAAGGTCATGTATGATAGGGCCTCATTTCCCACAATGGCTTAAAACTCAGATATCCATCATGGTATTAGACCTTTCTAATTGTGGAATTTCTGATATCATTCCAAGTTGGTTCTGGAAACAACCTTCGTTTTATCAATATTTAAATATATCTCATAATGCTATTAGAGGTGAGCTTGACAAGCCAATGAATATTTCACAATGTGTAGAGGTATTTGATCTAAGGTCAAACCAATTTGAAGGGCATCTTCCTGTTATCACGGGTTTCCTATATTATGCATTTTTCTCTAATAATAAGTTATCTAAAGGGATTGAATTGTATCTAAATAGAAATATGAGTTCTTTGATTGTGCTTGACCTTTCTAATAATAATCTCATTGGTGAAATACCTGATTCAATCTGCCATATGTCTCAAATGATTATGCTTGACCTGTCAAAAAATAATTTGTCAGGAGAGATCCCAAAATGCATGGGTAAGACTTCAAGCTTTATGGAGATAAATTTTATCAGTCTTTCAAATAATAACCTTTGGGGTTCAATACCACAATGGATAGGAAACCTATCAATGTTACTGTCATTGCACTTGAGCAGCAATAATTTTCAAGGGGAAATACCATTTTTAAAAAATTGCAGCAAGCTTATCACTCTTGATTTGGGACAAAATAAGCTTACAGGAAACATACCAATATGGATTGGAAAAAGATTATCATCCCTAAAGATCTTGTACTTACGATCAAATAGCTTTCATGGATCAATTCAATTCGAGCTGTTCAAACTAAAAGGACTTCAGATCTTGGATCTTGCATATATATAATTTTTTTTCAGGACCATTGCCAAAATCATTGAAGCTTCTGGATGCAATGGCCATAAAAAATAATAGGCTTGAACCTTGGATTCACCTAGATGGTTTTCGCTTTCCATTTACGGATCATTCTATTTTTAATAAGCATGTGCCAATTTCCTTAGAAATAACTTTGCCATATTCATTAACGATTGATGTGAAAGGAATAGAATGCGAGTACACAAATATAGTACTCTCTCCTGTGAAGACAATAGGCTTTTCTTGTAACAATCTCAATGGAGAAGTTCCAATTGAATTAACGAGCTTGGTTGGGTTGATCAGTTTAAATTTATCTAGAAACCAATTCATCGGACCAATCCCAATAAATATTGGTTTTATGCAAAGTTTAGAATGTTTGGATCTCTCGATGAACTATTTCTCAGGTGAAATTCCACATAGTATTGTGAATTTAAATGGATTGAATCATCTCAACTTATCCTACAATCAACTATCAGGAAGAATCCCAATTGGGACCCAACTTGACTCATTCAATGAATCAAGTTACTATGGAAATCCCAAGCTCTGTGGAAAACCAGTCATTAATACTTGTGAAGGTGATGAGCATGCTATTCACAATGGAGGACACAAATCTCATGATGATGAAGATAATTTTGATTTGTACCTTGGAATGAGTCTTGGTTATATTATTGGACTATGATGTGTATTGGGGTCACTACTGCTCAAACGGTCTTGGGCAATAGCCTACTTCCAGTTTTATAAAAAAATATGACAAAATATTTATGTATTTCTTCTTGTGAGAATAAATCGATGGTTTAAGTGATAAATATGGTACTTCAAGTTTAGACCTGAAGAATGTTAATTTGTAAGCCCAAAAGGTCTTTGTGATCAGCTTGATATGTATGATAAATTGTTGTAATATGATTTTCCTAATGGTCTTTACTCTCTGATAAGCATTTGGTTACTCATCTGCTGAACAACATTAGCCCACAATGCTTCCAACAACTATTTGCTCATCTAATTTGTCATTCTTTAAAAGCATACATAATTTTAATAGTTTAAATATATAAAAATTTATATAAGGAATTTAATTGACAAATCTGTAATTCTTTATATATTTTCAAATATCATCTCTTTTTACAATAATTAATTTATACATCATTTATTTTTTATTGAATTTTTAATTACGCATCTTAACTATTAGAAGTTAATAAAGTTTATAAATTAAAAAGTAATAGATTAAAGTAATGGTTGCATTAATAATTATATATAAAGTAGAGTATTTATTAATTAATATTAAAATTCATAATAACTAAATTCTAAAAAATATAATGATCTTACATTATTATTCAATTTATTCTTGTTTGTAAAAATAATAATTGTGGGAAATTTTATCACAAATGAATTATTACTTTCTTAATTGTAATGCATGCTTATGAAAATATTTAAAATGGAAAAAATTTATGTTCGGAAAATTTTGATTCAAGTTTAATTTAAATGATTTTTTATTGATTGAACTTTTTTCAAATAAAAGTCGTTGCCAGGTCCCAAGTCCTGGATGAGAAAAGTGGAGGGTTGCGTTAGGTAGTCGACAGCCAGCGTAAAACTTGTCGTACAATAATGACATGAATCCTTTAAGAAATTGTGTTAATGCTAGGGCGTCCGCTGGAAGCGAATCGCTGTATGGCCTAAATACAGTGACAAGTGTGCAAGGGCCGCTGCAGCGGCGCCCGGGTGCAGTGTTAAATGGCAAGGGTTCCCACATCAATGACGGATGTGGGCAAAGAAGCTAGTCCATTAAACTAAAATTAGGATATGAACTTGGAATATAGGTTCCCTTATAGGAAAATTAATGGAATTAATAAATATTATGATTCATAGGAAGTTAAATATTTTATGCATTCAGGAAACTAAATGGGTTGGAGATAAGGCTAAGGAAATTGATAGTTTAGGATTTAAACTTTGGTATTCGGGTAGGAGTAGTACTAGAAATGATGTAGGTGTTATTATAGATAAGAGTTTAAAGGATAATGTTATAAAAATTAATAGGATTGGAGATAGAATTATAGCTTTAAAGATTGTTGTTGATGATAAAATTGTTAATATTATAAGTGCTTATGCTCCTCAAGTAGGTTTGGATATGAGTTTTAAATTAAATTTTTGGAATGACTTAGAAGAATTAATACAAAATATACCTCTTGAAGAAAGAGTTTTTATTGGAGGAGATTTAAATGGACATGTTGGTAGAGAGGTAGATGATTTTAAAAGCATTCATGGTGGCCATGGATTTGGAACAACGAATGAATGTGGCAAGATCATATTGGATTTGTGTTTAGCTTATGATTTTTTAATTGCTAATACCTTATTTAAGAAAAGAAATGAGCATCTCATCACTTATTAAAAATAGATATAATACAACCCAGATTGACTATTTTCTTATTAAAAAATTAAATCGTTTAGATTGCAAAGATTGTAAAGTTATTCCGAGTGAAAATTTATGTACCCAACTTCGATTATTAGTTTTGGACTTTAAGTTAAAGGGACATAAAATAAAAAATAAAGTAAAACAATTTTTTAGGATTAAATGGGGGCATTTAAAGAATATTAACAAAAATATTTTTGGAAATAAAATTTTATATCTTAAGATTTTGTCTGTGCATGAGGAAGCTAATATTATGTGGGAAAAAGTGGCTAGTGATATTAAGAATATTGCAAAAGATGTCCTTGGAGTATCAAAGGGAAAAGCTCCTAATAGTAAAAATAGTTGGTGGTGGAATCCTAATGTGCAAGAAAAAATTAAAAATAAGAAGCTTTGTTATAAAAATTGGTTTAATTTTAAAAATTCTGAAAATTGGAAAATATATAAAGTGGCTCGTAAGGATGCTAAAAAAGCAATATGCAATGCAAAGGCATTAGCTTTTAGTGATTTATATAATAGATTAGATACTAAAGAGGGAGAAAGATATATGTATAAGTTAGCCAAACAAAGAGATAGGAGTAGTAGGGATTTAGTTCAAGTGAAGTGTATTAAAGATGAAGATCAAAAAATACTTTTCTTAGAAGATGATATTCAACAAAGATGGATGAGATATTTTGCTAAACTTTTTAATGAAAATTGTGAAAATAAGATTGACTATAGTGACCTTAGCACCCTAAATGAAAATAAATATTTATGTTTTTATCGGCGTATTAGCAAAACTGAAGTTAGAGAGGCTTTAAAGAAAATGAAGGGTGGAAAAGCTGTTGGACCTGATGATATTCCAATAGAGGTGTGGAAATACTTAGGAGATGAAGGAATTTCATGACTTACTAAACTTTTTAATACTATTTTGAAGACTAAGAAGATGCCAGATGAGTGGAGAATGAGTGTGTTAATTCATATTTTTAAGAATAAAGGTGATGCACAATATTGTGCGAATTATAGAGGTATTAAGCAAGGCTTTTAAAACCGGACCGGACCGGCCGGTTCAACCGGTTAAACCGCGAACCGGCCGGCCGGTTACGGTTCTCTTGAAAACACTTTTCGCGTCGAACCAGTGTTGAACCGTTCGAACCGCCGGTCCGACCGTCGAAACCGGAAAACCAGCTCTGGTTTCGGATAACCGGACGGTTCGGGTAAATTTTGTTCTGAGCCGTTGGATCTCATCCTACGGTTAATATGAGCAAAGGCAGATTTAAGCGAGTTCCCGCGGGCGAAAAATAAAACTACAGGCGGATCGATCTCGCGTGCCCTAAAACTCTTCCGCTTCGCTCTCGCCTCTCGCTCTCGCTCGCAAGTCGCGGCTCTGGCGCAAGCTTCGTGTCTTCGACTCTTCCTTCCATTTCGCTTACAGAGATAGATTTGTTCGGCACAAAGGTAATCTCATTCGTCTTCCTTTTTCCGTTTCATGAACAGTTCTGCTTTTGATCCAAGCGACTGCCTTTCTCATAGATTTGTTCGACTGTTCATAGGGTCACTTTGCGTTTATGTTAGTTTGAGTTTTAAAATTGCATTTCCTCTCTTGTTAAGGCTTAATACTCCTCTGCTTCGGTATTCATGAATCAAAACAGATTTGCTCATTCGCCTTTGTTTTAAGCTTTTAGGATGTTTTGTGTTTTAGCTTTGTGATATTTTTTAATAGAAAAATTGACTTTTGCTGTTTGAAAACCGATCTAATGGTTTGTTGATGTGTGAATTTGGGGATTAGGGCTAGTATCACGTCGGGCACATTATAGATTCTTCTTACCGGGAGGTTTTTGAGAAAAATGATGGTTTTCCTAAAGCAGCTAGCTGCCCTTTTGGATTGCTTCTGATTGATGGTGAGATTTAAGAAGAACCGTGTAAACATTTGTTTGATATCTTATATATATCTAGTAAACGATTGATGCTAATATTTTGTAATGCTATTATTTGTAGAATTACATTTTTATTTATTTAGAAGGCTGAATATTAATATGTTTCTATTCCATTATATGCAGGTTGTTCTTTCTCATCTATTGGCAGCTCGTGATCAAGAACTTCTAGCTTTATGCCTTTATCAGCTAAGGTATTGTTAGCATGTTTTAATTATGTGTTTAACTGAAGGTTCTATTTCTATCTAGGAATTTTTTTATAAGTTTTGCTAAGTTTGCTGCTTCATTTGCATATTTTTTAGTTTATAAGTTTTGTATTTTTTAGTTTATAATATATGAGCTTTATATGTTTTAGGTTGTTTGAATTTGCAACTATAACGAATTGAGGTATGCATTGTTTTCTACCTTGCATAGTTTTCAAACTTTATTATTTTTTTTACTTTATAGTTTTCTACTTTGTAGTTTTCTACTTTATTGTTTTCTATGTTGCATGGTTTTTATTTATTTGTATATGATTTTATTTAGTAAATCAAATTAGAATGGAAGCACCTAGTAATCAGACTTCAGGATCAACTTATACTGTGCTTGAGAAAATGGATATTGCTTGGAACCATTTTGTTGAAGTTAAAGGATCTGATGGGAAAAAACAATTTAAATGTCTACATTGTGGTATTTCATACAAGGGAGGAGGAATTAATAGAATGAAACAGCATTTAGCAGGTGTAAAGGGGAATATAGCTGCTTGCAAGAAGGTTCCACATGATGTCAGATATCAAATGAATGAAAACTTGAAGGAAATTTTAGGAAAAAAACAACAAGCACAAGAAGAGTTGGACAGTACACAATTTCCTGTGGATGCTGCTATAGATGAAGAGAGAGATTCTTGCTCGCTACAAAAAACACAATCTTCGCAAGCACATATTTCAGAACTTAGTAAAGGAAAAAAGAAAAGCTTCTGATTTAGATACCTTCTTTGCTCCTAGAACTACAGGAGGTTCTCAACCTTCAATTAAGAGTGCTTTAGCATCTAAAGAAGTAGTGCACCGTGCAGATATGACATTAGCAAGGTGGTTTTTTTATTGTTGTATTCCTTTTAATGCTCTTACTTTAATATATGCACAGAAAGCTGTTGATGCTATTGCTGCAATAGGTCCTGGTTATAAGCTCCCCAGTTATCATAACATGAGAGTCAACTTACTTAGGGATTGCAAGGAAGAATGCAGACTACTCATTGATAGTTATAGACAAACTTGGAAGGTAACAGGTTGTACACTTATGGCTGATGGATGGACTGACAGTAAGAGCAGAACTCTAATCAATTTTTTGATATATTGTCCACGTGGTGTAGCTTTTTTAAAATCAGTTGATGCTTCAGACATCACAAAGGATGCTACCACTTTGTGCTCTTTATTTGCTGAGGTTGTTGAGTGGGTTGGTCCAGAGAGTGTTGTTCAAATAGTTACTGATAATGCAGCTAATTACAAAAAGGCAGGTTAACTATTACATGAAAGATTCAATAATATTTACTAGTCTCCTTGTGCCGCCCATTGTATGAATTTAATTTTGAAAGATATTGGCAGTATGCCTCTCATAGAGGAACTAGCAAAAAAAGCATCAAAGTTGACAATTTTTTGTTATAATCACATATTTATACTTGCATGGCTTAGGAAAAGGCCAGGTTGGAAGGAGATCGTACGTCCTGGAGCAACCCGTTTTGCAACAACATTTATAACTTTGAAAAGTGTGCATGAGCATCATCATGACCTACAAGCACTTATCACAAGAAAGTTCTTTGTGGATTCAAAGATATCCAAAACTTCCAAGGGAAAGGAGGTAGTTTCAATTATTTTAGACTTGAAGTTTTGGGATAACTGTCTTATTATTTCAAAGATATCAGGCCCTTTGATTAGATTGTTATGTATTGTTGACTCTGATGAAAAACCATCTCTTGGATATCTATATGATGGCATGTATAGAGCAAGAAAGGCAATTAAAGCTATGTTCAGAAATTTAAAGAGATCATATAAGCCTTTTACTACTATAATAAAAAGAAGATGGGATACTCAATTAAGACAAGGCATCCATGCAGCAACATATTTTCTCAATCCTCATTTTCAATATGACAGAGAGAACTTTTGTCAAAAGCTAGGAATGTTACAAGGTTTAGTTGAATTAATTGGAAATAAAGACGTTTGCTAAGCCCACCATTGCAATGAATGAAGTCAGATTATTTCTTGATGGCTTAGAAAGCTTTGGAAAACCAATTGCACTGACAATGGCGAAAGAAATGCAACCTGGTAATTCTCTTTTTTACTTCCAACATGTGTATATACTTATATAAATATGTTTATTCACTAAACTCTCAAACTTCATAATATGTAGATGAGTGGTGGAAGATGTTTGGATCAAGTGCTCCAAACTTGCAAAAAGTTGCTATAAGAATTCTCAGCCAAACATCATCTTCTTCAGGATGCGAAAGAAATTGGAGTGTTTTTGAATAGATACACTCAAAGAGACGGAATTATTTGGAGCATCAACGACTCAACGATCTTATATATGTTCGATATAATTTGAATTTAAAGAATAGGTATGATCTAACATTAAATTTATGTACAAGTGTCAATTTAAGTAGTATGTATAATCTTAACATAAAATTATTTATTCCGTTTTTAGGTTTCAACTTAAAAAAAGACATTATTATCCTCTGGACTACACTTGTGTTGAAATGGTTGATTTTTGGATACTTTTTTTTTTTTTTGGATACTTGAAGATGAAACAACTCCAGAACTTGACTTACAGGATTTGGAAAATGAGATATACAAAGAGGATGTAATACTAATTGTTGAAGAACAAAATATATCATTTGATCAGCTAGGACATTGTAAGTTGACAATGAAATTTGAATATATTATTCAATTGAAAGCAAAAATAATATCTTATTTTATATTTCTTATTTGTTCCTGAAGGTGATTTAGAGAATGAAGGAGATGTAGGAGACATAATCTGGGCTCGATCGATCAATCGGATGCATTTGAGTTTGAAGATTTTGGTGAAGCAAGACCTGGAGACTCAACTTATATAGATAGATTTGATGATGCTAATTTAGGAGATCTTTGAAACTATTGAATTGAGAAAATGAAACTTTGATTTTAATTATGAATATGTTATGTTTTTGTTAAAACTTGGTATAAAGTAATTTTGCATCTTTTTATGATTGGTTGTGTCTTAAATAAGTAAAAGTATTATAATTTTCTTCAAATTTTTCTATATATTTATAAATATTTGTGTCATTATTATAAAATTTAAATATAATATATATTTATTACGTCATCCGGTTCGACCCTGATTCGACCCCGGTCGAACCATCAAACCTTTAACCCCTCCTTCCGGTTCAATGACCGGTCCGATTTTAAAAGCCTTGGTATTAAGTTAATGTGTCATACTTTAAAACTATGAGAGCGAGTTATGGAGCATAGGTTGCGGCGTGATACTAATGTTTCTCAAAATCAATTTGGATTCATGCCGGGTAGGTTGACTATGGAAGCCATACATTTATTAAGAGGTTTGATGGAGAAATATAAAGAAAATAAGGAGGATCTACATATGATATTTATTGATTTAGAAAAAGCATATGATAAAGTTCAAGAGAAGTGCTATGGAGAGTTCTTGAAAAGAAAAGAGTCAATAATGCTTATATTTAAATCATTAAAGATATGTATGCATGAGCTATTACTTGTGTTCAAACACAAGGTGGATTGACCAAGTATTTCCCTATTTCGGTTGGGTTACATCAAGGATCAGTCTTAAGCCCATATCTTTTTGCTTTAGTCATGGATGTTCTCACTAGACATTTGCAAGAGGATGTACCTTGGTGTATGCTTTTTGCTGATGATATTCTTCTTGTTGATAAGACTAGAGAGGGAGTTGAAGGTAAACTTGAATTATGGAGGTCAACCTTAGAGTCTAAAGGTTTTCGCTTAAGTAGATCTAAAACGGAATATATGGAGTGTAATTTTAGTAGTAATAGACCTAGTGAGGGGATTTTGACTTTGGGCGATCAAGTCATTAATAAGAGTACATGTTTTAGATATCTTGGATCTATTGTTCAGAGTGATGGTGAAATAGATGGGGATATTATCAGCAGAATTCAAGTTGGATGGTTGAAGTGGAGGAATGCATCGGGCTTGTTATGTGATAGAAATGTACCCCTCAAACTTAAGGGAAAATTCTATAAGATGGTAGTGAGGCCTGCAATGCTTTATGGTGCCGAATGTTGGCCTTTAAAAGAGAAGCATAATACTAAGTTAAGTGTGGCTGAGATGAGGATGCTCAGGTGGATGAGTGGCTTTACCCTTAGAGATAGGATACGAAATGAGCATATACGTGAAAAGGTTAGAGTAGCTCCAGTAGAAGATAAGATTAGAGAAAGTCGCCTTAGATGGTTTGGTCACATAAAACGGCGACCTTGTGATGACCCGGTTAGGAGAGTAGATGTATTAGATTTGACTTATGTTAAGAAAGGTAGGGGTAGACCTAAAAAGACTTGGTTAGAAAATATTAGGAATGACCTTTCTTTATTAGATTTAAATGAGAATTTGACTTTTAATAGGACACAATGGAGAAAAAGGATTCATGTAGCCGACCCCACGTAGTGGGATAAAGGCTTGATGTTGTTGTTGTTGTTGTTGAACTTTTTTCAAATATGCATAATATAAGATTTAAATGAGCATTGATTTTGTTGACCATACCATACATAAGTGAATGTGTTAGCAACGAACAATTATTACGTCCTCCGGCCGGACCTAGAGGAATGTCCGGTCAGAGGCCAAATCGCGCCAAAAAACAAGAAATACCGAGCAAATACCGAGCAAAACCAAACAATAACGAGGAATACTATCACGTGAAGACCCAATACCGAGTTATACCGAGCTATACCGAGCAATACCGAATAATACAAAAGTTGTACCGAGTTTTTCCTAGAAAAAACTTGGTACAACTCGGTATTGCTCAGTAAAGCTCAGTATAACTCGGTATTGGTCTTCATAGAATGGTATTCCTCGTTATTATCAAATAATACCTAGCAATACCGAGCAAATACCGAGTTTTTTCGCAGGATTTTACCTCCGACCGGACCTTCCTCTACGTCCTTACACCGGACCTAATAAAAGTTCGTTAGCAGCAGGCATAAACTTTAGTATTAATGATGAGTAGCGCCTTGTTGGTAACTACTTTAGGCAATGGTTTTTGATATAATCGGGCATGGTGGGTGTGGATCTTAGCGGTATAAATCGATAAAATTTATTAACTATTTGAAAAACTATGTGATAGATTAATTTGATAATTTTATTTTTGATGCTCTTCCCATAATTATAAATTGCTTAAAATAAATAATATTGATAAAAAAAATTTAATATATTGACACATTTTATAAAACTAATACTTAATTAAAATTAGAAAAAAGCGATAAATTCTATTAACTATTTGAAAAAGCAAGTGATAAATTAATTTGATAATTTTATTTTGATGCTCTTCCCATATAAATAAATTACATTGGCCAAAAAAACAAATCAATTGTTAAATAAGTGCAAATGAACAGAGTTTTAAAACCTAAAAATAAGATGATAAAAATAAAAATGATTTTTAATACCAAATAATATTAAACATTTTCAAACTATTTTTATTTATTTATATTTACAAATAAAGTTCTAATTAATTTCATAGGGCCATGTATATACTTATATTATTCTTAACAGTATAATAGATATATTATTTTCTTTAATTTTAAATATTTAGCAATTTATAATATTTTATAATCAATATTTAATATTATTTAAAATTCTGGATGCATTAAACTTGACTTGTGAATAAGTTTAAAAAGTCTTTCGAAAGCCACATTCTATATAATCATAAAATTTTGATACTAACAACCATTTGTAGAGATTCAAAATTAAAGCAATATATTTTAGTTTTCATTTATTATTTTTTAAAAGAAAATTCATTATAGGGCCAATGTGTTAATATATCAAAAAAAATTACAAGTCCTTTAAAGAATCAATAACTCTCTACTATTTGAAGAGCTACAGACAAAAAAAAAAAAAAAACTAAGAGTCAGAGATCCCTGTCTAATTACTAGAAAAACTATAAAAAATTTTAGAAATAGATAGACCAGCAGCAAAACCCAAAAATATACAGCCACAAGCTGAGATCGACATTAGGCTCATAAACAAGGTCAGGTAGAATATCATGAAATTAAAATAGCATCTGGTGAAAATGTAGGAAGTGAACAAAAAGATAGATACCTGACCACAACAACAAGAAGAGTGGCTTTGTCCAGAATCCAAGAAAACCTGTAGGAATACTTGATCTGGACCAAACAGATACCTCAACACAACAGCAAGGAGAGTGACCTAATCCAAAAGCCTACAGGAATACCTGAACACAGCAAGAAGTAGAGTGGCCTTTGTCCATAATCCAAGAAAACCTACACGAAAGAAAACAAAAACAAACAGCCAAGCAGGGGGGAGTGAAATGAGAGGAAGATTCAATAAACCTGCCAGTAGGACAAATATATAACCAATACCACACATAATAACATAAGAAAGGAAGACCTAGCCGAGAACATAACTTAACCAAAGATAGCAAACGATGATTGAGAATGGAGCAAAGGAAGACCTAGCCGAGAACCAATAACCAAAATAAAAGAGGAGAAAGGAGATAGGTCAACCATGAATCCAAAGCAAATAACAGGTGAGGCCCACGTAAGGAGGAAAGACTTAGTTGAAGAAACAAAGATTCGAATAAAAAACTAAGTCACAGGTAGTAATGAAACCATAAAGCTTTTCCCAAAAAAAAAACCATAAAGCTTAGAGAGAGAATAACGAAGTCAACACACAATAACAACATAAGGGCTAATAGAGATACTATAAATTGCGGCATAGCGATTGCCCTTAACAATCAAAATAGACAGAAATACCATAAAACCTAACCCATAAAGGAAAACAGGAAAGGATACAACAACAGCAAGAAAATCCAATAAAAGGAGACAGGGAAAATAGAGAAAAATAAAGAATAGGTAAAATTACCCATTCCTGATGTAGGGAAAACCTAATTTATCAAGCCTGACCAAACCTTTCAAATCATGAAGTTGAGATAAGTTATAATATAATTCATTGGAAGCATACCCAGTAACTTTCTAACCCATTGCATAGTTTGTTAACCCAGCCATGTAACATTTCGAATTCTAGCCCAACTAGGAAATTAACCCTTCTTGAAATAACACTAAGAGGGGTGTTATGTTCTTGCAATATTTAAAATGCATAAATTTGCCCCAAAATGAGTTGTTACAAAAAAAAAAAAAAATTCACCAATGTTTAATAAAAAAATAAGTTACATATCAAACGTATTTACAACCAACACCTTCGTCACTAAAAGGGCTAGTATAAGAATCCAAGTTTTCCGGTGAATCTTTTTGTTATCAGAGACAAAACCCCAAAGAACATCTTAAAACGTTTATCAAATCTATTACAGATCTCCTGAGAAGGGGCAATCATGTCAAACAAATAAATAGGCATAGAGCAAAAAACACTTTTGATCAGCACCAACCTACCACGCATAGAGAGCATTTTAAATTCCCAAGTGGAATGTTTAGATTGGATATTTAAAAAAAAATTAATCAAAGGGAAAGTTTTTTCTTGTCTTTGTAAGGAGTACTGAAGTAGTATATAGCCAATGATTGCTTAACAAAATCGGTATAATGGGAAATGGATTTTATTCTGCTCTGACCCGTACCTTTCCTAGGATTAAAAGAGCTTTTCTTTTTTACTTAAAGACATGCCACTTTCCTTTCAAAAATTAGTAAGAAAATAGAAAATTTTCTTCACATTCTTAACGGAACCACTGCAAAAAATATAATATCATCACCAAAGCATACAACAACAACAACAACATCAAGCCTTTATCCCACTACGTGGGGTCAGCTACATGAATTCTTTTTCTCCATTGTGTCCTATTAAAAGTCAAATTCTCGTTTAAATCTAATAAAGAAAGGTCATTCCTAATATTTTCTAACCAAGTCTTTTAGTTCTACCTCTACATTTCTTAACATAAGTCAAATCTAATACCTCTACTCTCCTAACCGGGTCATCGGAAGGTTGCCGTTTTATGTGACCAAACCATCTAAGGTGACTCTCTCTAATCTTATCTTCTACTGTAGCTACTCCAACCTTTTCACGTATCTGCTCATTTCGTATCCTATCTCTAAGGGTAAAGCCACTCATCCGCCTGAGCATCCTCATCTCTGCCACACTTAACTTAGTATTATGCTTCTCTTTTAATGGCCAACATTCGACACCATAAAGCATTACAGGCCTCACTACCATCTTATAGAATTTTTCCTTAAGTTTGAGGGGTACATTTATATCACATAACAAGCCGATGCATTCCTCCACTTCAACCATCCAACTTGAATTCTGCTGATAATATCCCCATCTATTTCATCATCACTTTGAACAATATATCCAAGGTATCTAAAACGTGTACTCTTATTAATGACTTGATCGCCCAAAGTCAAAATCCCCTCACTAGGTCTATTACTACTAAAATTACACTCCATATATTCCGTTTTAGATCTACTTAAGCGAAAACCTTTAGACTCTAAGGTTGACCTCCATAATTCAAGTTTACCTTCAACTCCCTCTCTAGTCTTATCAACAAGAAGAATATCATCAGCAAAAAGCATACACCAAGGTACATCCTCTTGCAAATGTCTAGTGAGAACATCCATGACTAAAGCAAAAAGATATGGGCTTAAGGCTGATCCTTGATGTAACCCAACCGAAATAGGGAAATACTTGGTCAATCCACCTTGTGTTTGAACACAAGTAATAGTTCATGCATACATATCTTTAATGATTTGAATATAAGCATTATTGACTCCTTTCTTTTCAAGAACTCTCCATAGCACTTCTCTTGGAAGTTTATCATATGCTTTTTCTAAATCAATAAATATCTTATGTAGATCCTCCTTATTTTATCTATATTTCTCCATCAAACCTCTTAATAAATGTATGGCTTCCATAGTCGACCTACCTGGCATGAATCCAAATTGATTTTGAGAAACATTAGTATCACGCCGCAACCTATGCTCCATAACTCGCTCCCATAGTTTTAAAGTATGACACATTAACTTAATACCTCTATAATTCGCACAATCTTGTGCATCACCTTTATTCTTAAAAATAGGAATTAACACACTCATTTCTCCACTCATCTGGCATATTTTTAGTCTTTAAAATAGTATTAAAAAGTTTAGTAAGCCATAAAATTCCTTCATCTCCTAAGCATTTCCACACCTCTATTAGAATATCATCAGGTAGAACAACTTTTCCACCCTTCATTTTCTTTAAAGCCTCTCTAACTTCAGTTTTATTAATACACCGATAAAAACATAAATCTTTATTTTCATTTAGGGTGCTAAGGTCACTATAGTCAATCTTATTTTCACAATCTTCATTAAAAAGTTTAGCAAAATATCTCATCCATCTTTATTGAATATCATCTTCTAAGAAAAGTATTTTGATCTTCATCTTTGATACGCTTCACTTGAACTAAATCCTTACTACTCCTATCTCTTTGTTTGGCTAACTTATACATATATCTTTCTCCCTCTTTAGTATCTAATCTATTATATAAATCACTAAAAGCTAATGTCTTTGCATCGCATATTGCTTTTTTAGCATCCTTACGAGCCACTTTATATATTTCCCAATTAACTTAATTTTTAAAATTAAACCAATTTTTATAACAAAGCTTCTTATTTTTAATCTTTTCTTGCACATTTGGATTCCACCACCAACTACTTTTACTATTATGAGCTTTTCCCTTTGATACTCCAAGGACATCTTTTGCAATATTCTTAATATCGCTAGCCACTTTTTCCCACATAATATTAGCATCCTCATGCATAGCCAAAATCTTAAGATCTAAAATCTTATTTTCAAAATTATTTTTGTTAATATTCTTTAAATGCCCCCATCTAATCCTAAGAAATCGTTTTACTTTATTTTTTATTTTATGTCCTTTATCTTAAAGTCCAAAACTAATAATCGATGTTGGGTTCATAAATTTTCACTTTGAATAACTTTACAATCTTTGCAATCTAAACGATTTAGTTTTCTAATAAGAAAATAGTCAATCTGTGTTGTACTATATCCATTTTTATAAGTGATAAGATTCTCATTCCTTTTCTTAAATAAGATATTAGCAATTGAAAAATCTTAAGCTAAACAAAAATCTAATATAATCATGCCACCTTCATTCGTCGTTCGAAATCCATGGCCACCATGAATGTTTTTAAAATCATCTGCCTCTCTCCAACATGTCCATTTAAATCTCCTCCAATAAAAACTCTTTCTTCAAGAGGTATCTTTTATATTAATTCTTGTAAGTCATTCCAAAAATTTAATTTAAAACTCATATCCAAACCTACTTGAGGAGCATCAACACTTATAATATTAACAATCTTATCATCAACAACAATCTTTAAAACTATAATTCTATCTCCAATCCTATTAATTTTTATAATATTATCCTTTAAACTCTTATCTATAATAACACCTACACCATTTCTAGTACGACTCCTACCCGAATACCAAAGTTTAAATCCTAAACTATCAATTTCCTTAGCCTTCTCTCCAACCCATTTAATTTCCTGTAAGGGAACCTATATTCCAAGTTCCTATCCTAATTTTAGTTTCATGGACTAGCTTCTTTGCCCACATCCGTCCTTCATGTGGGAACCCTTGCCTATTTAACACTGCACCCGAGCGCCGGTGCAGCGACCCTTGCACACTTGTCACTGTATCAGGCCATATAGCGCGTCGCTTCCAAGGGACGCCCTAGCATTAACACTATTTCTTAAAGGAATCATCACCAAAGCATAAATAAGAAATATTTAAACCTCTAAAGTTAATATAAGTAAAACCATTATACTTAGAGAATAAATTATAAGAACCTCTTGAGCAATGATAAAAATAATGTGCATATTCAGGAGCAATGATATACATAGCAAGTGAAAGTGGATCACCCTGTTCGACACCTTGGGAAGTCTTAAATAAAACATGGGATTTGTCATTAATAATAACAGAGTACCAAACATTCTCAATAATGTTGCTAATTAAAGTAATAGAATTCTCCTTAAACCCAAAAAGCTTCAAGATAATATTAATAAAGGATCAATTAATGTTATCTTATGCTTTAGAAATGTCCAGCTTCAACACCACAGTATGACTAGCCACCTTATGATGGATATCTTAAATAGTTTCTTGAGCAAGAATCATATTGTCATAAATATTCCTACCCTTAACAAAACTAGATTAGTTAATAGATATGATATAAGGGAGAAGGGAGGTCATAAAAGAGGCAAGAATTAAAGAAAATAATTTAGTGAATGTAGTGCTTGTAGTAATGAGATGAAAATCACTCTAGCACTCAGGACTAACACGTTTAGGAATAAGAACTAAAGGAGCACTAGTAAAATATTTGGTAAGAGGCATTCCATTGAAGAAACTACACAGTTTTACACAAGTCATTTTTAATAATGTGCCAACATTTTTGAAAAAAAAAAATAGTGGTAAGACTATCATAGTCGGCCACCAAAGTCCTTATTCATAGCTATATGATAAATGTTAATTTCAACCTCATCAAGACATTTAGCAAAGTGATGATTATCAAGATCCTTAATTATGAAGGGGGTAAAATGAGGATTGGAAATGCTCTCCATGCATTTAGAAAAATCAAGTAAATTCTTAAAGTGATAAACGACAGAGTTGTAAATAGAATCCTCATTTTCAACCCTAGATCCACTATCCAACTTAATTTTATGAAAAAAAAAAATCTTTTTCTGTTGTTGATACAAGCATGATAATATTTGGTGTTCCTCACAATCATAAATGAATTTAGAATAAGCCTTTTGACACAAAAACACTTCTTCTTTAAGATGTAAATTAGAGAGAAGATTTTTAGCATTGAATAGAAGGGCTTTGTTCTCATCAGAAGCATTACAAATAAAGTTATCCTCCAGAAGAAAAATCTCCATTACTGCTTTGATAATATTATCAAATAAATTACTAAAAGCATACTTATTCCACTATCTAATGACCTTCTTAAGCATTTTAAGCTTGAGAGACAAAATAAAAATATCATTGAAACCCTCATAGTAAGAAGTGGGAGCAAGCCAATTATCATGGACAATATTAAAAAAAACATTATTAAATAGGAGCCACATATTTTGAAACTAAAAAGAACCATAACCAGAGAAGGACAATTGTTTAATTTTAATGAAAAGAGGGGCATTCTCCAATATAGTTCTACTAATATGTTTCACAGAGGTATTATGAGAAAGAGAGATCTAATCTAGGTTAAAGAGGCATCCAATCTCTCGCAAAATTTATAGTTAGACCAAGTGTTTATAGGACCAATGAAACCAATATCCACAAGACCACATTCTAAATTCATGTTATTAAAATCATCAATAGCATATAGAATAGGAGGAGAACCTCCAATCCTTTTAGAGGAATTAAAAATAATGTTAGAATCCCCACCAACAAACCAAGGACCTATAAAATAACAAGAAAAATCATACAATTGTTGTCATGAAGGAATCCTATCAGCTTTAGTGCACTTTGGATAGCAAATAGAACCCACCACCAAAATGTTGTTAATAAATAAATTATAGTGGATAACTTATTCAAATTAAGCAATAATCGAAAGCTTAATATCTTCCTTCCAAAGTAACCAAATTTTACCATTAGAGTTGGCATAAGAAAATTAAAAGCCCAATTAATGCTGGAAAATAGAAAGCTTTGAACAATTGACCTTGGGCTATAGAATAGCAGAAAATCAATATTATGGATCCAACAGAGATTATGAATATGAGATCAAGAGATAAGGTCTCCCAAGCCCCTAACATTCCAAATAAGTGAATTACTAAAAAAACTGATTTTGTTTACAGCTTTAGACCTAGTAGATATCGAGTTAGATGCTAACAACTCATGATTTTTCTTTTTAGAAATACTTTTATTTTTTTTAAAATTAGGGGATAACTTGTAATGCTTCAAGGACCCATGAATAGCATTGAGTGTAGGAATATTGTTAAGCATAGAGTTGAAATCATCATTTGATTGAATTTCACTTTATTCCCAATTGGAATTAGTTCTATCAGAAGGACATTCCTCCTCATATGAAACAAAGGACACATTTGAAGAGATCTTTAGAGCATTATTGTCATTAGTAACGTTAAGATCACTCTTCACACCCAAATTGGAAGAGGGAAAAGAAGTAGTACAAAGAAAATTTATAGTAGGAACCACATTCACTGTCTCATTAGATTTCTCATTACTAATGATGATGTCACCAGAAGTATATTCAGAAATAGAAGGAATGATAACAATAAGGTCAATTCCCTAAGACTTTTCTTTATGAAATTGATTATCATTAGGCATATTGACATTAGGTGTATCATTAGGAACAGAAATAACGGGATTAAATTACTCAACATTAGATATAGGGTTGTTAGAGCTCACATTAGCGTCATTCTCAACACCATTCTCGGTGACAACATTCAATGGTTTCTTATGGGCCATATTCTAATCCCTGAAATGAGGGTGTAAGTGATAACACAAAGATTTATTATGCCCATGGCATTTACAGTGATCGCAAAAAGTAGGAAAATCATTCAAAACAACTTTTTGTATAAACATAAACTTCACCAGTCCAACCGAATTTGAATAAAGGTAAGTCTTTGAAACATCTAATTCAACTAGGAAGCGAGCAATAGAGGGCCAGAGTTTTGGAACTTGTAGCATTGTAAGTTTGAAGAGGTCTACCAAATAAAGACCCCAAACCATGCAAAATATGATGGGAGAATAAATGAGGTTGAAGGTCAGGGAAAGATATCCAAATATAAAGGATTAGAGATTCAACATAAACATCAAACATTGGAGACATTTTATTAATGTAATGAGGTAATTATTAATGTAGTAGGCCCAACGAGCAAAGTTTCAACTGTAATCCAGATCATTAGAGATCTTGATTAAAACATGCCTGGAGTTTAAGAGAGTAACAGAGAATTTCCCAAGAAATTTAAGGGAGAAAAAAATTTATAGATCGGGTCAAAAATAAGGCAACAGAGGGGAAACTTACCCACAAGATTAAACTCAAAGGGGGCTGCAAGCACTTGGATTTCTGATGAAAGTAACCCGCAGTGTGTAATATGCTTAAGATCTATAAAACAAGATGTGGCATGAGAACTAGCAAATGCCTCCTTGAAGGACTTAGACTGGTTCTTAGATGCTAGAAAACCAGGATCATACCTCTTAAGAAGACTATTAAACATTATGAATGAGGATGGATACATGGAAATTATCAACATCTAAATGAATCCACAAGATAACGAAAAATTGATCACATAGGATGCAAGATTGTGGGCCAAAACTTAGTAAAACTAAAAGTTAAAGGAGGAAAGAGAGAACTCTCCTCAGCTGGTGGCGGAAGGTGATTGTGAAGAGACGCAATGGATAGAAACTATAGCAGAGCTCTAATTTCAAAAGCTAAGAGATAAAAAGTGCTTTTAGTTTTCATTCATTTTTATAAGAGTTGATCCAAATACAAAATAAAAGAAATCATCAAAACCAAAAAATGAAAAGCATTTCACAAAGAATGTATTTTCTTTCAAATGCACAATTAATAAAAATAAATCAAATAAGGAAATAACACCATATCAAGAAATTAAGAACAAAATAAATTGTACTACTATTAGTGAAAATTTTGTTTCATTTTACAATATCCTCTTTTTCTTTAAAGACTCCTCACTTAATAATTTTGTGCATAAAAATTCAAATAAAGAAATTAATTTTTTTAGAAAAAATACCAAGCACAGCAACATCAACCTCTAGAGCTCCACAGCATTCAAGGAAACATCCAACTTAAGACTAAAAGTAAGACATCGTGTCATGCAACTAACTAGTGTCGTGCCATCCAACCACATAGCTCTGGATCGCCCACAACACCATGGTGCCCTCAGCTTCATATAGCTTTGCTTTAAGTAGATTAAGTTATGGTACTTGATAACGAGTCTTGATGTGAATACAAAACACAACAATGAAGATATCAAATGCCCATAACACTGACAAATCCTTCTCTAAAAAATATTATCCTTAAAAGTAAAATTTTTAAATCTTTTAATGCTAAAGAGACCTAAATCTATAGCCTATGATGCACCGACACGGACACGTCGACACGGACACGGGACATGGCATTTTTTAAAAATATAGGACACGGGTGCGGCGTGGACACGACATAATAATTTTTTAATATAATGTATAGAAATTAAGGTGACATTATATTAAAAATGACAAGCAATAATAAATCAATTTCATGATAACTTGTTTAGCTTATAACATAAAGATGTTTAGTACAAAATGTCTAGTACAACCACAAAAATATAAGCAAAAAAGCATTTAGTACAACAAGAAGGTTCAACTACTCAATAGTGGGAATCATAGAATTAGATTCAGAGATTGATCTTTGGCCTTCAATATCATTATCATTGAATATCATTACTTCCAACACTGGCAAGTTATTTGTATGGAAAGGTACCGAGCATGTACCGAGCGGTACCGAGCATGTACTAAGCAGTACCAAGCATGTACCTAGCGGTATCGAGGATGTACTGAGCGGTACCTAGCAATACCTAGCGGTACCGAGCATGTACCTAGCAATATCGAGCATGGACATTAGCTTTTTTTTTTTTTGGTAAGTTTCAAAAAACAACAATTAATATTTCAGGCATCGAAAGTCAGACGTCGATGCCATTTATCAGTCACCGAGAAAGGAGATGAAAATATCTTCACTGCCAAAAAAGAAATGAAAATGAGAATATTCAATGATTGGGAATTAAGTGCTGATGTTGATATGGTGTTGTGGATAGGAAATAAGAAATTTAGTTTAAATCCCATAAAATACATGAAATTATATTTTAAAAAAATCATAAAATATTTAAGATACGTGTGTCCGACACGCGTGTCCAATTTGCATTTAATATTTTTAATCGGACGTTTTTAGCGTATCTGACACGTGTCGGAGGAGTGTCAGACGAGTGTCGTGTCAGACACGGTGTATGACACTGCACGCCTCTTTGAAGAGAAGCGTCGGTGCATCATAGTCTATAGCTCATTAACTATTCCGTGTTGTACCATTTATGGTGAAAGAAAGATGTAGAGTTTTACTTTCTTATATTTGCACAAAGAACCAATATAGACATAGATAAGACAAAGGATGAGATAATCGCAAGAGTTACAACATTTTATATGAAAAATCTTGGAAAGGAAAAGTCGATGAGGCCTTGCCTAGTTTAAGTGATTCCACTAGAGTTTTTATTGGTTATAAGTGAAACTATCCTCTAGGGAATGTATTTATAAAGTATATATTTTCATGTTGCAAATGAAAAAGCTCCTTAGCAGAAATCTATCATAGTTATCATAGCAAGGTGATAAAAGCTAAGAGATTATAGGATAGAGGATTTTAGTCAGCAAATGATGGAGAACAGTAGATTGTGGTTGATGGGAGATAGAGATCAGAAGGACTATAGTCCGATGATGATGGTCGAAGGGCTATATTCAAGTGATGGTGGTATAATTACATTAGTCAAGGGATGACAAAGGTCAAAAGGATTATAGTGGAGCAACTGTGGTTATAGGATTGGGGTCGGGAAAAGGGGGTTTGTGGATCATAGTTAGCATGAGACAAAGGTCCGAATGATCTTAATTAGGTGAATGAGATCGAAGGACCCTGACAAGACTATGTTTGTTGCAAGATCATATTTGGCATGTGATGGTAGTTGGAAGTATTGTAGTCGAACAACTAAGGTCAAATGACATAGTTAGGGGATGGTGGTTTGAGGACCGTTGTCAGCGATCAATAATGGTTAAAAACCATAGTTTAGTGATTGAGGTCGATTTACTATAATTGGTAGGCGACGGAGGTTGGAGGAGCTATAGTTTGGCAAGAATGATCCAAAGATCATAGTCGAGTGATAGTGGTCCAAGAACTATAGCTAGTGGGTGAGGAGATTACAAGGATCATGGTTTGATGACAATGGTCGTAGAGTTGGAGTTGTGTGAGGGTGGTTTCAGGATCATAGTCGTAGAACTAAAAATTTGACTTGATCAAGTTAAGAGAATTTTATATCAATTTAACATTTATAAGAAGTCAATTTTCTCTTATTTATAGTGATTGATGGCTTGAAAGTTGAACATACCGATATTCAATTTATCCAAGATTAACCTATACCACAGACTTTAACTAGTGTACATTGCTTTCATGGCTTAGCTACATTTTATCAAAGATTTTTTGGAAACTTTATCATCATTGTTTCTTCAATCATTGATAGACTACAACAATTAAAAAATTCATGGAGTAAATCCGAGTCCCTACGACCTCATCACCGATTCTGAATTTTTCTAATTTCAATATGACACTTAAGGTCACTTATGAAGCCTTTGGTGACGATATATGTGGTATTCCCAGCCAAGAAAATCATCTTGTTACCTTTTACAACGATAAACATGAAATTACTAGATGCGTCAAGAAGGGGGGTGAATTGCGAAAAACTTGTTACAATAAAATCTTACACAAGAGTTCTATTTTTTTTTTGTTTTTAAATTTCAAACAAAACTAAAATGTGGACACAAGTAATTGAACTCAAATTTGCTACAATGATTTTTACCACAATTATCACCACGCAAATGCAATGAAAATAAAATGCAAATGAAAATAAAAGCAGTAAAAGAAAAAAGCACACCAGAGTTTTTATAGTGGTTCGGTCAAACCATGATCTACGTCCACTCCCCAGAGTCCACTCCGAGAGTTTCACTACAAAACTATAGTTCTCCTTTTGCCCCCTCGGCAAGGCGGAGAAGCCCTTACAAGACTCACTTTCACCAACCCGACGTGCAGAGTGCTAAGCGCTCTTCTCACCCTCCTGGCGACGGCAGCGTACCTTCTCATTTTTCTCCCTCCTGGAGAAGACAGAGTACCTTAGAGGACACGGATGTAGAAAATGTTGCAAATCTATTTTCATGACTTATGTTTTGATGATTGACAAACACTATTGATTCTCTTGGACTACATGTTGCTTCTAACTTTTCAGGAATCAAAGATCGGACGAACAAACGAAGCCAATTCAAGATTGCGTAGGTTTAGGGTTGAGTCAGTCTGTACTCTATTTTTTCTCTTCTTGAGTCTATTTGTAATGGTCAAAGAGACTGATGCTAAGTAACCCTACACACACACACTTGAAAGAATTAAAATTTTTATTTTTACTCATATCGGCTAGGACGATATTTACATCGTCCTGGATGATCAGGCTTAAAATGGAAAGTCTAAATAAGGATTCTTAATTAAGGCAGCCTTCATTAATAGATCGGCCTGGAAGATACGTGTATTGGCCAGGACGGTAAGCTCAAAATAGAAAGAAGTTGCCGCCATAGACAATTAAGGTATACTGTATTTTTGAATAATCGGTCAGGACGATCATTGATCGGCCTGGACGATATTCACAAATTATGCCTTAATTAATAAGGAAATCAAGGGAGTAATTAAGGATGATTGATACGATCATATCGTCCTGGACGATTGCAGGATCGGCCAGGAAGATCTATTCAAAAACCTTAGTTACTTCAGGACAATAAATATCGGTCAGCTCGCATTCAGGGCGATGCTCTGGACGATTTTTCTCTGATTTGAACTGATCGGCCAGGACGATCGTGAGATCGGCCTGGACGATCAAGCCAATTTAAAATCGTCCTGTTTGCATTCAGGGCGATGCTCTGGCCGATCTTCTGAGATTTATACTGATTGGCCAGGCCGATGTCCATATCGGCCTGGACGATATTGTCGGCAACTTGCAATTAATGAGCTCCTTTAAAGCTCTTCTATTTAAGAGCTCTTGTTCAACGTTTTGACAGACCTTTGGTTGCTGCCTTGACCTGAGAAGGCCTTGAGGAGAGAAAAAGAGAGAGGGAGAGAGTGGATCTTGTGAGGGGGAGCTTGTGAGGGGATTCACAAGGGTTGCTTCAAGGATCGCTCTGCTTCTTCTTCGTCTAGAGTTTCTCATCCGTGGAAGGGTCGGTAGAGGTAAGGAGTCAGCTTCTGGTTGTGGTTCTCTGCCAGCTTCAGAAAGAAGCAAAAGAAGATAGGTTCTCTGTCTTGCCGGGGTGCCAAAAAGGAGGTTCTTGTAAAGGCTTCTCCGCCTAGCTGTGGGGGCTAAAGGAGAGTCACGTTTGTAGTGCAATACACGGAGGGTGCCTCCGGGGAGTAGACGTAGGTCGAGTTGACCGAACCACTATAAATTTCTGTGTTCTTGTTTCTTGCTTCCGCACTTTAATTTCCGCATTTACTTTTGTGGTGTGATTTTTATTCTTTGTGAAAAAAAAATTTTAAAATACCAATTCACCCCCCCTCTTGGTTAGCTTAGGCCAGTTCTCTAGGGCTTAACATCCCTAACAAACTTTCAAGTGGTATCAGAGCACTTTCTAGTGTCATCTGAGCACTTTCAGAAAAGTCTCCCCCTTAGAGAGCCTCCCACAAGTTCTTCTCGGGCCATAGGAGGAACCAAGTGCAGCAAGAACGGAGAAACCGTGTGATCTCCCTCACACTACTTCTCCCTCACCAAGCTCACCCTCTCCTTCCTCTCTCAACCCCTAAAAGCTTCTCAATAGCTCTCTCCCAAGGATTCTCTCTCTAATCATGTTCCCCTCTCTCAGCCTCACTCTCCAAAACATGACTATTTTGATACTTAAAATAGGCTCCAAAAATCCTGAAAATTTCAAAATAGCCGTTAATATCGTACAGTAAGATTTCACATCGTACAGTACGAATAGTATAAACGAGCTTCGTCCTGGAACGAAGGTTTATGAACAGTTCAAAAACTTTTGAATAAATTCGTACAGTACGATATAACCTCATACAGTACGATCATCAAATTATTCTGCTCATACAGGACGATAGCCGGGACGATCAAAACTCGTCTTTGTTCATCGTCAGGTACGACCAATGTCGTACAGTACGATGAGTGAAAATCAAGGGATCGTCTCATCCAGGACGATCAAAATCAGCCTCTGTTCACTATACAATACGAATTGCTTCGTACAGTACAATTTCCAATCAGAGATTAGTCCTTAATTTATTCCACTAATCACGGGTTAATTTAAATATTCAAATAAAATCATATAATACGAACCTATTCGTACAGTACGAACGACTAATAAAACTCACTTAAACTAATCTGGCGGCTAGGGTTTTGACTTAGTAACACGACGTGTAGTAAAATATGTATCTTACAGTACGACCTGTTCAGTTCGTATAGTATGATATAAATTCGTACAGTAAGATCAACAGAGAAAAAAATCTTTAATTTTCTTTTAAATACACTCTCCCCTTGTGTGTGTGCATGATTGCTCAAATTTACATGTAGTTTGTAGCCAGACTCAAGAAAAAGAATAAATAAAAGAAAATAAAATAAATAAATAAATATAATGTTACAGACTCACACTCCTACTCTACCCAGTCTTGAGTATTCTTGTTGTCCTGAATAACTTGTGATCTTCCTGAACTATGAGTACTCATAGACAATAACATAAATCAAAGATATTCAATGAATAGTAATTTAAACGACATTATTTGTCATCATCAAAATCTTAAGTTAGAGGCCATGGATCACAACAATCTCTCCCTTTTCGATGATGTTTGTTGACCTTGATTTTGCTCAGACCTAGGCCCAATGGCTTTAGTTGACCAGGTCAACTGTTGACTTGGTCAACCCAAGTCTTAATGGATCAAAATTGACCCATTAGGCTCATTAAGAGCCCAATTCAAATCCAAATCAATTCAAACCTTTCCTTGGCTCGACACCCCATCCCCTTGGGCCTACTTGGCTGGGTTGACCAGGTCAACCATTGACTTGGTCAACCCAAGCCTCTAATGGGTTGAAATGACCTATTAAAGCCCTTTAAGAGCCTAATTAATGAGATTTATGGCTCTAATTGCTTCCCTTTCAATTTGATTTCAAAACCACGGCGAAATAGACTTGATTTTCCCTCCTAATTCGATCTTGATTGAATCCCAACCGTTCAAGAGGGATCTACGTCTTTAAATATGAAAATTGGAGGTTATTTTGGGACCTTTTGCAAAATTCTCGAACTCTAAGCCTCCTCAATCTCTGAGATCTCATGTGAGAGCTCAAAGGACCTCCACCTTCCTTCCCAAAGTGGTTCCCGACGATCCCAAGCTCGCCGGTGGCCGGCGACCCGAGGCTCTTTTCCGTTCCAAGACGAATCCCGCTCGATCGAAGGAGCATTGGAGCTCGACGTCAACTAGAAATTTGTTCCTGGACCTTCTACGAGTTCAACAAGCCTAAGAACGCGAAAATCCAATGGTGGTTATGCTCATGCTATGCTAAAAGGGGGGGCACTGTCATGATTTCGGACATTGTCTTATGTAGGTGCTTGCTCAGCCCCCCTATATAATGACGGCTAAAATTATTAAATAATTATAACTGCTATAGGTGCTACAGGTGGTTTGCTTAGCAATCATGATTAAGAGCATAGCTTGACACAGCTTCAATGGGTTGCATTTTATTTTATATATAACTGCTTGGGATGATTTTTATTAGGATTACCTTGTAGGGGCTTTAGAATTTACTGCTTTTTTATTTAATGTAAATATTTGTAATATTGGTGAGAGTTGTGAAAATGACTCTGAGTTGGGATATTCTTATCCAGCTCAAATTCCAAAAGAAGAAGGCCTCCTCAAAGGGGAGAGTCTTCTTCCATTTGGGAGATCGAGTTGGATGACTTTAAATATCCAAAGAGAAAAGACAATGTTCCCTACCAAGGGAGAATTGTCTCTTCGTTTGGATATTCAAGTCACGACGAATCCAAGGAGTCCAAAGAAGATAGATCCAAAGAATCCAAGGAGGAGTTCCAAGGAGTCCAAGGAGAAGATACCCAGAAGACTGAAGAGATGAAGACCCAATATCCCACTCAAAGTCATTTGCGTCTGTCATAGGCTTAGAAATCCTGGTTGTTGGTAATGGTGCCCGGCCACTTTACTTTTCTGCAGACCCTGGGTTGTAATAAGGGTAGTTTGTCTATGGACACTTAGTTGATTTTATTTATGAATTTATATTGATGTGTTTACCTGATTGCGCAGTAGAAATTACCTGCTTTTTATAGGTATCTTTCTGCATGCAGATTTTATTTTAGCCTGAATTGCATTAGGCTCTTTTAAAAACTATAAAAATCTTTTCTACTCATAATAAAAAAAATAATATTTAATTTTTAAATAACAAAGAAATCTAACGAACCTAGGGAACTGCCGGAATCGTCCAAGGTCGCATACATATTATTGCATCTTTCTTTTCTTGTTATAAGACATCTCCCTGCCTGCGGGTAGAGTCCAGATAATCTGGCCTATAAGGATGAAGTGCTGGACCTAGGGAGGCCCAAATTTTTCAAAAAAAAAAAAAATTTTCTATAAGCCTGTTTTTAAAACTCTATAGTATTCATGAGCTGACTTTTCAACTAGCATGCATTGCATTAGTAACCAAACTAAATAAAATTTAATTGCATTAGCTAGGAGCATCTGACCCACATAAGTCTAAGACCACTTAGAAAATTCTTTAGATGTCGGTCCTACTTCCAAAAACTGTATAACCCACCTATCTCTCATAATTGACTTGATATCATGATTTTGAAGCGATTAGGTGGTTAGCTGGCTCCCCAATCAAGGCTAAGGTAAGTGCAGGTTCTGCATTGCATTAGCTAGGACGAGGGTGTTAGTGTGCGTAGAAGACTAAACCCAACCTAAATCTAGGATTCAAGGCTACTACATTCGGTCTCGTAGTATGCCTAAATAGTAGGTAGGTTCCTTCTTTTCAGGGACTCAAAATCCTACTCATCTGCATCACAGGATGACGCCACCTCTATCTTTTCTCTCACGTATGTGATTGAGTGCTTGATTTCTTTTCTCCAGTTTCCTCTTTAGCACCCTAGAGCCTCTGAATGTTGGTATGAACCATGCATGTTGATTCAGCACTTTGAGACCTTTCTTCTGTTCATTTAGGATGACCCTTGGGATGGCCAACTTCGTACACTAGAGTTCATCTAGTACTGTGGACATCATATAGTATGATCAACACAAAGATCATGGATTTCGTTTGGTATGATATTTGGGACGACCAATTTTGTACATGGCTAATCATATTGTACGAGCTATATTGTATGGTATGACCGGTAACAATAATTATCTATAATTTGATTGTCTGATATTTAGGGATTAATCAAGAAAGATTTTAATTAGGGCAAACAGTATGAACCAAATCATATTGTATGATCAACATATAATTAGTATATTTTTTAACCTCTGGCAGCAAGGGTTTTGACAGAGCACAACATTTCATACAATACAAATTAGAATCATACAGCACGAAACTAGGTCGTATAATACAAAGCCAAAATCGTATAGTACGATGTTCATTAAAAAACTCTATTAAAAATATTTTTCTTTCTCCCCCTGTGTGTGTGCAAGCACAGATATCCATCCAATTTTATGATACGACTCAAGAAAGAAAAAAATATAGAACAAAATGAAAAACCACTATAATCCTAGTCTACCTAGTCTTAAGTTGATTAGAATTGCAAGTGAACAATGGACTGATTTCCTAAAACGTTAGTACATACAAAACAAAACATAATATCATAGAAATAGGAGAAAATAGTAATATATACAATAATGTTTGTTATTATTAAAATTACAGCACTTAGATCAGATTTGCAACTCTAATAAATTATATATCTTTATGCGATGATGGACAACAACACTATTAGTCATTTTTCAAGAAAATAGTAGCGAAATAGATGGTTGAATTCATAAACTCAAAGATAGAAGTAGTAATATGAACCACTAGGCCAAGGTTAATAATTTTTATGAGCATCTTAATCCATAATTATTTATGAGTTTATTCATGTTTCCTTACTGAAGTATTTTGTTTGTTAGACGATTGCAATATAGATTTTTTAGTAGGGTTATGTTATGATGGCGTTATGATTAATGTCATGACTAAATTAAAGATTAATGCCATGATTACATTAAATGAACCTTTATGTTTACCATGAATCTGTAATCACATTGCAATGGTGCCTACAGGTTTACAATAAAATTGCCACAAATTAATGATGAAAGTTCTTGCAAATCCATCACAAACTAATCCACAAGCAAAGAGTTTGAAAAAAGGCCATCATAAATCTAATGATCAATTATGATGAAAATTTTATCTCAAATTGATTATATTATACGTAGCTATTCCGCAATGATTTTTTTTTTTTTTTTGGTTCATGCAAATATGATTTGTTATGAGATAATTTATGACTATAAATGATAGATAATTTATAAGCTAATGTATGACTAGATATGGTCATCAAGAAATATTATAGTAAAAAATAAAGGTTTTAAAGTAATTGAAGACTAAAAAAAAAGTGTAATATCTATGAATAACAAAAACAAATATGTGAAAACCCATATTCATAAGCAAGTGAAGATAAAAAATCAAGAGTAATATGTGTCACTTTTTAGTTTTAAATTACATAATCTAACAGAAGTCGACAAACTAATGCCATTGTTCTTTCTTCAAGTACATTGCCAAATATTAAAAGCTTCCTTAGAAGTTATTTGCCATTAGATGAGATTTGTATCGAAAAAAGAATAAAAAAAATATATACAACTTAATTCTAAAATTATATACTTTTAAGTTTTAATTTAATTGATCATTTACTATAATTTTTTATATTAATAACATTCTAATTTCTCATATTAACCTATTGATAAATCAAAAAACAAATATGAAAAAGTTAAGCTTCATTTGGGACAATTTTTTTACTGCTTTCTAAAATAACTTTTTAGTGCAAAAAACGAGAAATTTTTTATTAAAAATAGTAAAAAGTTGTACAAATAAAACCTTAATCATATGTGATGTTAAGCACCAAAGGGTCATGTAATATGCATAAAACAAAACATTTAAAGAGAAATTATTTAAAAAAAAGCCTATGACTAGATAGCATTACAAAAATTTCACAATAAAAACACCTATTTTTGTAATACAAAAAACTCAAGCAAACATACTTGTGATAACCATGTATACGTGCATCTCCTAGCTAAACATTATGTTTTTTGGATTAGTTTGAGAACTAATCATTTTATGTATCAAAATTAATATATAATCTCTGGAAGAAAAAAAAACTTGGTAACCGATATAAATGATGGACCCATTGATCAATAAATACAATAATAAACAACAGAGAAAATCTAAGAAAGATCTTGAGAGTAATTTTCTTCAAAAGTTAATTGATACTGAGATTATCTATTTAAAGCAATCAAACCCAAATCACAAGCATAGGTGATTAGAGACATAACTTTTAGAAATCTACAGCTTATGTATAGTGTTGTGTACATAAACTGCTGATTACTCATATAAAGAAAATTGAGTGGCTACGTAAAGTTTTCTGTTAATTATTTATGGGCACTTTCCAACATTTTATCAGAAAAATGTTTATTTTATAGTTAAAAACCACGCAATTTACCTTGAGGAAATGAAATATTATTGTCAGATAAATAAGAAAGTTAAACTAATAAAGCCTATGAGTTATGTCATTGGGATTAATGTAATTAAAAATTAACATGAAATTTAAGCTCTATTATATGACAAAAGCCTCTCAATCTACCTTAAGATCAAACATGATGCACTTACATGTTTCCCAATGCATTTACATTTGAATATTTGCATGATCTTAGTACGCTTACATAATATGTTTGCATGTATATAACCTTGAGTATGCTTGCTATTAAGTAAAAAATTTTCTACCAAATAAATTATTAGATCATATATATATATGTATGTATGTATGTATGTATGGGTTAACACCGACAATAATTTTAAATATGAATGTTATGTTTGTTTCATATTTTTGTAGAAAATATGAAAATTCTTTAGGCATAATTAAACTTTTAATCTATGTTCTACACCATATTTAAAATTATAATAAATTTTGGTTAAGGTAAATACCGTTATTAATTAAATCCATCATATTATAGTTACAAATTCATGATATAATTTATACCATATTTTATCATAATATAACAGAAAAGAAATCATACAATCCTTGTTTTTTTTTTTCTTTATTTTATTTTTATTTTATACCAGCAACATAAAACAAACATGACATCATAAAACTACAAACTCTAGTGCGTTTGATGTTCTCAAGAACAATAGCTTATTGAAATAAAATTCATATGAAAAGTTATATATTTTTGCAAATTCATATGACATATAGCTCTACTATCTGCCCAACACCATATTGGAAGCATCCACTGCATCATTCAGTCCATCTATGGCCACAGTTACGGTTGCAGCAAGCAAAGGACTGATTCGTTCCAACTTCCCTCCTTGATGTAGACGGTAATAAAGCAACTTCTTTGTGATTGCATTTTGGACATGGAATATCTTTAGTACGAGGTAGATTTGGATTAGTTGCAGCATCATTTAGGGTTTGCATGCGCTCATTTGGTTGGTGTTGAATCTCCATTCTATAAACACAATAATTATCTGCCTCCACCTTGTAATGACAGTATTTACAGACATTGAAGAGGATTCTGTTCTCTCTGTCTTCTTTATGGTAGAGAAGGATTATTACACATAGGACAAAAGTTTGTGGTACTCATGGTCGCTCAAGTTCTGGGAGTCTCCTGCCGTGACTTCCAGCAACTAAGGGCTTGACTGTCTCCGAGGTAATCTATAACTTTTCTCTTTAAGCTTTCTGCAGAAGGATAAATGGAAAAAAAATTCACTTCGGTCATAAAGAAAATCCTTCTTTATTAAATGAATTTATACCGCAACTTCTCATTATTAAGTTGCTTCTTTTTCACAAAAAAATAAAAGATAAAATAAATGCCTGAGACATCATATTGATTCATTATTTTATATTTTTTATCCAAAAAAAAAAAAAAAATCCTACATTATCATAAGCTTTAAACCAATTATTCAGAAAGTAAAGTATAATCCATAAAATTTTAAGTCATAGTTCATAAATATAGCTAAATATTCCTTAAAGTAAATACCTTTCATGTAATCAATCCTAGTTAAATTACAAATTTATGATAGAATTATACCTTACTCTGTCACACTACAATTTGTAAGAAAATATTTATTATCTAATCCCAATCTTTTGTATGAATTTATTATTCCTTTATAAATAATATATATGTTGCTTCCTACTTGAGCTATAATAAATAATAATAATAATAATAATAATAATAATTGATTAATCTAATTAAATTCCTAAACTTAGGAAATTTATAGCTTAATCATATATAAGTAAAAAATTACAAGTATAGTCTCTGTAGAATCAAGTTTAAAAAATTAAGTGATCACAAAGACATTAAATGCTTTTAAATTTTCATAAGTACTTCCTGAATAGTGATATCTTGTCGATAATATTTCTACTTTAACAATATGACATCTTATAATAATTATTTTATAAACTGGATATTAATTTTATAAAAAAATATTATAGCTTTTTAAACGTGACTTATATATCCATTCAAATTTTGTTTAAATAAAATCTTAAGTTAATGCATTGATTAATAAACTGATACAGAGAATAAATTAAGTTTAACTTATATTAATTATTATATTTATTTATATTTTCATAGACTAAAAATCAGATTTTATTCATTCAATTTTATTCATTAAATAATTGAATTAGTTGAATAAATAAATTTGTATTTGATAATCTAATTCTTTGGTTTTTTATTTTTAAAAAGAATTATTTATAATCTGAAAAAACGTAATTTCATGTTTCATGAGTGAACAATTTTTTTTTTTCTAAAAGATAGAAAAATATTGTTTTAAAAATATTTCTATAAATCTTAATAATTTTTTATTTGGAGGGAGCTTTGATTACTTGTGTATTCTTGCGCATGTTTATCAGCTAGATAATTAGAGTTTGTTCGGGACAACTTTCTCACTGTTTTGCATTTCATACTACAATTAGAGTTTTATTTGCCTACTATTTTCTCGCTTCTTTCAAAAAAATTTATGTGCTTGGAAACAAATTTTTTATAATAGCTTTCAAACAAGATATTTCCCGACAACAATATTATAACCACTTTTAGAATAAGCTACAACCATTCGTTTATAGTTACAAGCAACCCAATGGATCATAAGCACATACAAACAAAACAACAAAAATAATGAAATCTATGAGTTTTATTGTTCAGTTGAATGTAATTAAAATCATAAAAAATTTGCTATAAATTAATCCTTAGAAAAGCAAAAAAAAAAAAAAAAAATCTGGTCTGTTTATAACAATTTTTTTATTGATTTGTTTTTTAGATCGCGGCCACAATTCTGCTTTGACATTACTTTCTTCTTTCCAAAAAAAATTTGTGCAAGTTTCTTTTTATCAATACTTCTCATAAAAGCTTTACAACAGTCTTTGCCAAAAAGTTGTAGATGCTTGACCCTTAATCTTTATTTTTTAATTTTGAAGAAACAAATCTGTGAATGCATTGTTTGGTTGTCTATGTTACTTATGGGTGTAAACAAGTCGAGTCAAGCTCGAGCTATTAATGAATGTAAAATTTAAAGGATCTCATGCACTTTCATTAACATTAAGATTGAAGTTTTAAAATCATTACCTTATTTTAGGGGTTGTTCATCATAAACTACACTTTTTTTTTTCTTGCATTTCATTTTGATTGACATGGTATATTTATATACATATTTAAATTCAAAATAGTAAAGAAATTTTAATGAAAACTATTTAAATAGTTACATTAACTCTCATTCCTTTTGTATTGTGTGAGTAAATGCGCAATGCATAAATATGGAAATATTTAGTAGATAGATAACATATAATGTGACAAAAGTTTGAGTATTATCTAAGGAATAAATTAAAGTGGTAATCAAAACATATATGGAAATATTTAGTAGACAGATAACATATAATGTGACAAGTACACATGCGAATTAGTCAATGAAATAAATAATTAAAGATATTATGGCCATTAATATTGAAGTTAATTGTATTTATTAAATTTCCACATCAATCTTTCCTATTTATCGTTAATTATTTACATATTTTTCTTTCATATATTTATGTCAATTACAGTTTTCCGAGAAGATCATTTTAAAGAGAAACAAAAAGGATTCATATATTCTAATTGATTTTTTGTCACAAATTAAGTGTTTAGAATTCTTTAATTTATTTATGATGAGTTTAATAACTGAGAATAAAAAATTAATTTTAATATTTTGTTTATCTTAAAATAGTTTTTCCTTAATCACCTAAAGAAAAATTCTTAAACTTTTTAGGGGACAAAAGGATTTTTAGAAATTACATGCTTATAATAAAAATGAACATCTTAATATGAGGAATCTACTTAGTCCAAGATTATTCAATTCAAATATTATCCTTAAATCGCTAAGTAATGCTCCACTTTCAAGTAAATAAACACAAGCCATTAGATTGAGGTTTGGCTTGGAACGAACTTTTATTTGGTCCAGTGAACGTACGCTCCTCTACGTTCGGCCACCAATATTTTAGCGACACGTAGCATGAAGAAAAGTCGCCGACCCGACCTGCTGTTTTTTGGGTTCTAGCGCGTGCGTTTTTTTTAAATCCTTGACGAGCCGAACAACATCACATCACCTTTTGGATATATTTCAAATAACTAGCAAATACCGAGTTGTACCTAGTTTTTTCTAGCAATACCGAGCAAATACCTAGCAATACCGAGCAAATCCCTAGCAACGCCGAGCAAATCCTGAGCAAATACTGAGTTGTACCGAGTTGTACCTAGTTTTTTATAGCAATACCGAGCAAATACCTAGCAATACCGAGCAAATCCTTAGCAATACCGAGCAAATCCTGAGCAAATACTGAGTTGTACCTAGTTTTTTCTAGCAATACCGAGCAAATACCTAGCAATACCAAGCAAATCCTTAGCAATACCGAGCAAATCCTGAGCAAATACTGAGTTGTACCGAGTTGTACCTAATTTTTTCTAGCAATACCGAGCAAATACCTAGCAATACCGAGCAAATCCCTAGCAATACCGAGCAAATCTTGAGCAAATACCGAGTTGTAGAAAAACTTGGTACAACTCGGTATTTGTATAGTTTTGGTCTTCACAGAGCGGTATTTCTCGTTTTTGCAAAGCAATACCGAGAAAATCGCGAACATAGCATTCCCGGGTTCAGCTCCGGGTCAAGTCGTCGGGCCGCGCGGTAAAGAGTAAGAGCACGTGGCGACATGTTGTTGGCGGCCGAACGTACCTCTACGTCAGGTCAGAGGACGTAATAATTGTTCGTTTGGAACGGTTTTCTTCTACTTTTTAAAGCACTTTTTTAGTACATAAGTTTTTTGAACTAAAAATTCGTACAATAAGCTATACTAAAAAGCAGTAAGAAACCTGACTCAAACGAAGCCTTAATGTTAATATATAAATCCTTATTTTTCAAACAAAAGGGAGTAGCAATTAGAGATAGCTTAGAGTTTCTTCTTCTTTATCTCCTTCTCCCATTAAATAAAGAAGCATTGGAGGATTTGCTATGAGCATGAAAATTTTGTTAAACTAATCACATATAACTCAGGGCACATTAATAATTGCTTTTAAAATCCTTGAGCTAGAATCGTCTTATTTTTGTTTGATTATGTTATAGCTTCGTACCTGATAATACTGTCATAATAATGAGAGAGAATTGCTTTTGCATTTAGTTTGGAGATTATGTATACCATAGGAGAGAGATTTGCTTTTGCACTTAATTTGACGGTTACAAAGATCCATATAGAGAAGAAAATGGATAGAGCGGTATTTCAAGATTTAACTTTTTGTATAAAATGATTGCTCTATATACAGACCCTTAATCTCTCTTTTGTCTTACTCTTTCTTTTGTTTTTTTTATGGTTACCTTCCAGTCTTCATGATTTATACGCATCCAGTCGTTCATCGGTTGGAATGATGATAAATTGTGTGATTGATTCAGGCTTCTTAGATGGACATACTTCTTTTCGTTCCATTCTTGAGGCCTTTTCTATGGCTTACCCTTCGGTGGTGTTTCCTTAACTTGAATCCACTACTCACTGTGGCTTGCCTTCACTCTAGATTTCAGAGGAGGAGGTTTTCGCTTTGGTGGAGCCTTTTGAGTTTTCTTTGATTGGTTTTTTTCCCGGCCCTAGACCCATTATCAATGCCATTATTAAATCCTTTTCAACCTTTAGCTCATTGGTAATTTCTCAGTTACTCTGTTAAATCCTAAGCATGTTTTGATTAAGTTGGGAAATGATTTAGACTATAGTCTTGTCTTCTCTCATTGTTCTTCTTTCATGAACAACTATTTTATGAAGTTGTCAAAATAGTATCACTTCTTTTATGTCAACATTTAATCTCTAGTCATTCCAATTTGGATTTCCTTCCCTAACTTGTGCCTCCATTTCTTTTATCCTCGTATCCTTCATGGTTTGAGGGCTTTGCTTGGTAGACCAGTAAAAACAAACAATGCCACTATTGTTGGTTTGCATCCTTCTATTGATCCCGTTCTAGTTTAATTAGTCATTACCAAATGCTATCCTAGTCGTGTTTGGCTTGGTCCTAATAAATTCAAGTATGTTCAATTTGTACAAATGGAAGAGTTTCCTATTTTTTGTGTTCATTGTAAGTCGCTTGGCCATTCGATCAAATTTGAATTGTCCTTTCTTATATCATAATCTTATTGTGAACCTTGTGAATGTTACTAATAGAGTTGTTGTCCCAGCTAATGATAAAATACGTTAAACTACGGCTGGTCTGACACATATTGTTTTTCCTAATAATAATTCTTTTGTCAATAAAAAGGATGATAATGTTGCTTTTGGTGTAAATAACCTTATACCTTCTCCCTTTCTGTCTATTGATTCGAATCATGGTGTTGGTGTTTATGCTGATATTGCCATAGTTGATTTGGGTTTAATTACATCTCACGATACTATTGTGGTAATGCTGGAATTGGGGGAGGGTGTTTTGGCTTCTAGAGTGGTTAGGGAGGTTGGCATTGTCGTGGTTGCTAATTCTTCAATTGTGGTTGTTGAGCCTCTAGCGGGTTCTATAGGCCCTATGAAAGATCATAAGAATATAGCCCATAGTTTGTTCCATGATAAGTTGGATGCGATGAACATGGGGTTTTGTGATGTTTGTTACAACTCAAGCTCTCGAGTTTAAATTTTTTATGACAACAAATATTATTGATTACCTATTCATTTCTCCTAGTATTTATAGTGCATTTTTGTTTGTGTGTATACTAACATTTCTGTTACATCATGCACATACAATTCAATGAAGATTCATAGCTCAAGATTCGGTAGAATAAGGTATGTTTAAAGAGGTTATAGTATTCTTTTATTTATTTTAATTTTTTGACTAAATTATTATATGGGTGTATACTAGATTGGTGACCATGCACACACTCACTTAAAGTGTGAGATAGCAAGAAAATTAGAAGTATACTTTTTTTAAACTAATCATATTGTACAATAAATATCATGTGGTATAGTTAACTATTTAAATAATCATTAAAATGAAAGTTCGTTCGGGATGTTAAGCCCTATGAACTTAGTCCCAAGCTAACCAAGAGGGGGGGGGGGGGTGAATTGGTATTTTAAAAATTCTTGAGACAAAGAAATAAATTCACAAACCAAATCACACCACCAAACCAAATGCGGAATTTAAAAGTGCGGAAGCAAAAATAAGAACACAAGATTTATAGTGGTTCGGTCGACTAGACCTACGTCCACTCCTTGGAGGCACCCTCCAAGTGTTGCACTACAAAATGTGACTCTCCTTTAGCCCCCACAGCTAGGCGGAGAAGCCCTCACAAGAAACTCCTTTTTGCCACCCCGGCAAGGCAGAGAACCTACCTCCTTTTGCTTCCTTCTGAAGCTGGCAGAGAACCACAACCAAAAGCAAAACTCCTTACCTCTACCGACCCTTCCACGGACGAGAAACTCCAGAAGAAAGACAAGCAGAGCGATCCTTGAGCAACCCTTGTGAATCCCCTCACAAGCTCCCCCTCACAAGATCCTCTCTCTCTCCCTCTCTCTCTTTCTCTCCTCAAGGTCTTCTCAGGTCAAGGCAGCAGCCAAAGGTCTCTTAAAAACGTTGAAGAAGAGCTCTTTAAATAGAAGAGCTCAAGAGGAGCTCATTAATTTCAAGTAGCCGACTTTATCGTCCCGGCCGATATGGACATCGGCCTGGCCGATTAGTACAAATCAAGGAAGATCGGCCAGAGCACAGCCCTGGGAACAGTCCTGGACGATTGAAATTTGGCTTGATCGTCCAGGCCGATCTCACGATCGTCCTGTCCGATTAGTTCAAATCAGAGGTAAATCGTCCTGAGCACAGCCCTGGGAACAGTCCTGGCAGATTGAAATTTGGCTTGATCGTCCAGGCCGATCTCACGATCGTCCTGGACGATATGATCGTATCAATCATCCTTAATTACTCCCTTGATTTCCTGATCAATTAAGGCATAATTTGATAATTTCGTCCAGGCCGATCCTGGAATCGTCCTGGACGATAATTTAAAATTCAGTATGCCTAAACTGTCTAAGGCGGCTATCTCTTTCTATTTTGAGCTTATCGTCCTGGCCGATACACGTATCGTCCAGGCCGATATGTTAATGTCGGCTGCCTTAATTAAGAATCCTTAATTAGACTTTCTATTTTAAGCTGATCGTCCCGGACGATATAAATATCGGCCGGGCCGATGTGGGCAAAAATAGAATTTTTAAGCCTCTCAAGTGTGTGTGTGATGGGTTACTTAGCATCAGTCTTTTTGATTCTTACAAGTAGACTCAAAAGGTGAAAAATAAAATTACAGACTGACTCAACCCTAAACCTACGCGATCCTGGACTTGGCTTCCTCTTGATCGTCCGATCTTCGATTCCTGAAAAGTTAGAAGCAACAAGTAGTCCAAGAGAGATAGTGTTTGTCAATCATCAAAACATAAGCCATGAAAATAGTTTGCAACAATCTCCCCCTTTTTGATTATGGCAAACCACTACGAAAACAGATGGAAAAAATTCAGGATTGTTGTAAAAAAGAACCTCATAAACTTCTTCCCCTTTTGACATATTAAAAAATTAGGATTCAAGAAAGCAGAACGAAGAGACTCCCGTTTTTTTTTTTTTAATCAAGGCATGAACATGATAGCATTCCATGTGATTGATTCAAAAATTTGTGAGTTAATGTGTTAATAAGCTCATCAATCTATAGAGTTAGAATATCCGATCATGGCTACCCTTAGCTCAGACATTTTTTAGGGTAGAATTGTCTTTTCAAATCAATGACCTAACTCAAGAAATTAATTGGTTATGAGAAAAAAAAAGATTTTACTTATCACTTGGCTTAAGAAAAACTATCTTCATACAATAATGAGGTAGAGTAAATTTATCAAAATCGCAATTTAATCGAAGTCAAGTCTTTGATAACCAACACTTCTAAGTTCTAAAAGATTTAAAAAGAGAGAGTAGCTTGTTTTGGAGTGGGCTCATTTTATGCCTCTTGACAATTGGTTGGCGCACTGCGCATCTTTTGATACACTTTGTGTATTCTATATTTTTCAATTTGGCGTTTTGCGCATCTTTTATTGGCATCATTGGCCTTTTTTTTTTGCAAGCTATAGTCTCTTTTATGATCTTTTAAAGACAAAGTTGTGAATAGATCTTCTCATATATTAGAGAATAGGAGCACTCTCTCTAACCAAAGGAAGAGTTATCACAAGCAGAATCAATAATCAAGGACAAGAGTAACGAGCAATTTTGATGTGAAAAAAAAAAAACTTTAAACATTATAAGTATAAGATAGAGTTTTTGAAGCAAGTTTAAGAAAAGATCTCAATTCCATAAACAATCTTTAACTTGAGAGAGATTTTTGATTAAAGAAGATAACTATGCCACTAAAATAGGTTAGAGAAAGAGACAATCACAAAATATTTCTACCATCTAAGAGATTGAGTAGATAAAAGCATATTGACTACAAATTCCCAAAAGCAAGGACAAGGAATATAATACCATATTAGCCATGATTTTGAAAACTAAGTAAAAAGAATAAAATAAAAAAAATAAAACACACAAAAAGAACTAAAACAACAAAACAGGAAAAAGTAAAAGAAAGAAAAATAAAAGAAAGTAAAAAGTTTCATGCATTTATATCAATCACACCCAACCTGGTCCTTAAAGAGCTGAAAGTATCGAAGGCCAGTGGTTTAGTAAAGATGTCTGCTAGTTGATTTTCAGTTGTCACATGGTGTAACTCAATGTCTCCCTTAGTCACATGATCTCTAATGAAGTGATGCCTAATGTCAATGTGTTTAGTCCTTGAATGTTGGATAGGATTCTTAGAGATGCATATGGCACTAGTATTGTCACAAAAGATTGAGATGGTACTTACATGTAATCCTAAATCCAATACCTGTTGTTTCAACCAAAGGACTTGGGCCACACAACTTCCAAGAGCAATGTATTCAGCTTCAGCAGTGGAAAGAGCAACAGAGTTTTGCTTCCTACTAGACCAAGAGACCAAAGATTATCCAATGAATTGACAAGTTCCAGAAGTGCTCTTTCTATCCACCTTGCATCCTGCAAAATCAGAGTCAGAAAAACCAATAATCTCAAAAGAAGTGCTATGTCTAGGGTACCAAATCCCTAATCCTTGTGTCCCCAAAAGATATCTAAAAATTCTCTTAACAGCAGTCAAGTGGGACTCCTTAGGGTCAGCCTGAAACCTAGCACAAAGGCAAACACTAAACATGATGTCAGGTCGACTCGCAGTCAAGTAAAGTAAAGATCCAATCATGCCTCTATACTTCTTCTGATCAACAGACTTACCACTTGGGTCCTTGTCCAATGGAGCACTAGAAGTCATGGGAGTGTTAATTGGCTTGGCTTTGTCCATCTCATATTTCTTCAAAATGTCCTTTCTGTATTTTGTTTGATTTAGAAAAGTTCCATCCTCCAATTGTTTTATGCTAAACCCCAAAAAGTAGGACAACTCTCCCATCAAACTCATCTCAAACTCTCTACTCATTGTTTTAGAAAAATTATCACACAAATTTTTATTAGAATATCCAAAGAGTATATCATCCACATAAATCTGAACAATGAGTAAATCATCTCCAACTCTCTTAAGAAAAAGGGTGGTGTCTACACTTCCCTTGACAAACTCCCTCTCTAGTAAGAATGTGCTAAGCCTCTCATACCAAGCTCTTGGTGCCTGCTTTAAACCATACAATGCCTTTTTTAATTTAAACACATGATTTGGAAATTGGGAGCTCTCAAAACCTGGAGGTTGTTCTACAAACACATCTTCTGTTCTACAAACACATCTTCTTTTATCTCCCCATTTAAAAAGGCACTCTTGACATCCATTTGAAAAAGCTTAAATCCTTTATAACAGGCAAAGGCTAATAGCACCCTAATGGCTTCCAATCTAGCTACAGGGGCAAAAGTCTCCTCAAAGTCTATCCCTTCTATTTGATTGTACCCCTTAGCCACCAACCTTGCTTTATTCCTCACCACCACTCCTGAATCATTCACTTTGTTCTTAAAGACCCACTTTGTTCCAACCACACTTTGTCTTTTAGGTCTTTCCACAAGTTCCCAAACATCATTCCTAACAAATTGATTCAATTCTTCTTGCATTGCTAAAATCCAAAACTCATCAGAAAGGGCTTGGTTAATGGTGGTAGGTTCAGTCATAGAAATAAAAGCAGAGTGGTTCACCTCCTTCCTAAGTCCATGTCTAGTCTTAACTCCATTAGAAGGGTCTCCTAAGATCAAATCCTTGGGGTGACTTATAGAGTATCTCCATTCTCTAGGCAAAGTGTGTGAAGTTTCCCCCCTTTCAACAAAGTTCTCTATTCCTTGGGTGACACCTTCTACTCCTTCATTACTTGGGTGCTCACACCCCTTCCCCAAATTCTCTACTCCACTAGTAATCTCTCTAATATCATCATCTTCTACTCCATGTTTCTTAGGCTCAGACTCATCAAAAACTACATGAGTTGTTTCTTCCACCATTAAAGTTCTCTTGTTAAACACCCTAAAAGACTTCCCAACACTAGAATATCCCAAGAATACTCCCTCATCAGATTTAGGATCAAATTTTCCCAAGTGAGATTTCCCATTGTTGTGAATGAAAACCTTACAGCCAAAGACATGAAGGTGGTGGGAAAGATTGGGTGTCCTACCCTTAAGGATCTCATAGGGTGACTTTTCTAATTTGGCTCTAACATTCACCCTATTCAACACATAACAAGCTGTGTTAACTGCTTCAGCCCAAAAGTATTTTGGAAGTGAATACTCAGCAAGCATGGCTCTAGCGGCTTCTACCAAGGTCCGGTTCTTCCTTTCAGCTACCCCATTCTGCTGAGGGGTCCTAGGAGCTGAGAAATTGTGACTAATCCCCTTTTCCTCACAAAAAACTCCAAATCTTTCATTTTCAAATTCTCCCCCATGATCACTATGGATGGTCAAAATCTCACAACCTAGCTTCTTCTGAATCCAAGTAGAAAATGTTCTAAACTCCTCAAAAGACTCATTTTTAAGTGAAAGAAATCTAGTCCAAGTGAACCTTGAGTAGTCGTCAACAATCACAAACCCTTAGACTTTCCCTCCCAAACTAGCCGTGCTAATGGGTCCAAATAAATCCATGTGAAGGACTTCTAAAGGTCTAGAGGTGCTAATGTCCTTGATGGGGTGAAACGTGGAGTGGACTTGCTTTCCTAGTTGACAGGCATCACAAAGGTGGTCTTTTGTAAACTTAAGTTTGGGGACACCTCTAACTAGGTTTTTTTGGGTTCATACTTGCATGACAAAGCCTCCTGTGCCACAACCAAGAATCATCAATCACAATTTTTAAGCAAAAAGAAGCAACACATTTAATGTTATTTAAATCAAGCATGTAGACGTTGTTGATCCTCTTTCCCTGCAAATTAGTGTTGTTACTTAAACTTACAATGCATGAATCCGTAAAGAATTGTACGATGAAGCCTTTGTCACAGAATTGACTGATGCTGAGCAAGTTGTGCTTTAATCCATCTACAAACAAAACATTTTCAATCATAAGGTTCTTGGAATTACCAATTATACCTGCTCCTACCACCTTCCTGGTGGTGTTGTCTCCAAGGGTAACCTTGCCTCCAGTCCTAGACTCGATTACAACAAACTGGCTAGCGTCACCAGTCATATGTCGAGAGCATCCACTGTCCAGGTACCACATACTCTCACGAGGTCTTTTGTGAGAGCCTTCCTGCAAAAATTATGAAATGTTAGTTTTAGGAACCCAAGCAGGTTTGGGTTCCTTCTTATAAAGAGAAGAATGCAATGCACGTGTGGTATGCTGTGGATTATGCACCTTAGGTCTCCACACCCAATGTGTACTATGGTGAATTGTGCAAGTGTGTGAAATATGTCCTAGCATGCCACATGAAAAACATCTAACTCCAGGAAAGGGATTTCTTAAATGATTTGAGTTATAATGCCTCTTCCTAGGTTTTGGCAATTGATCAAAAGTAGAAGTCATCCGATTTTTCTTATATGCTTCTAAATCATTTTGAATTTTCAAATTTGTGCTTTTTAAAACTTCATTTTCAATCCTCAAATTTTTCTCTTTCTCCTTAGACTTCTTAAAATCTGATTCAAGTGATGTGTATGATATTTTTAATGCATCAAGTTCTTTAATTAACTCATCATGATTTTTATTTAATTCATCAAGTAAAGTCATGTGATTTGAATCAATTGTTTGATGATCTTTAATCAAAATTTCATGCTCTTTTTGTAGATTTAAAAATTCTAGTTTCAAGCTAGCATGAGTTTTCTTTAGTTTTCTATATGATGCATGAATTTTTTCTGAAACTTCAAGAAGTTGATCGTAGGAAAGTTCACATACCTCTTCTTGATCGCTTTGGTCTTTTCCCATGAAACACAAGTTTGTAGTTTCTTCCTCTGATTCAGTCTCAGAGGAGTCAGTACCAGATTCTGCCAAAAAGCTCCTTTGGTTTTTCTTCTTGTCCTCCCTAGACTTATCTTTCTTCTCTCTTCTTCCTTTGCTTGATTGATCTCTAAGTGTAGGGCAGTCAGTTCTCACATGTCCAGGCTTCCTGCATTCAAAACAAACAACATCAGAAGATTCTTTAATATATTTGTGATCCCTTACCTTTCCTCCAATTTTGATGATGCCTATGTTTCTTCCTTAGAAAGCTTTTGAATTGCCTTGTGATGAAGGCAACTTCATCGCTCTCAGACCCAAAAGATTCAGAATCCGATTTGTGCGCCTTCAGTGCGATTGTTTTCTCCTTTTTCTTCTCACCTGCATCAAGATTTCTTTGATTCACACCTTGCTCGTAAGCAATGAGTGAGCCAAGTAAGTTATCAATGGAATAAGTATTCAAATCTTTTGATTCAGTGATTGTAGTTATTTTTGCATCATAAGACGAAGGCAAGCATCTCAAAATCTTGTTAACTTTTTCATAATTCGAAAGCTCTTTTCCTAGTGCATGCAATGAAGTAACAATTTGAGTAAACCTAGTGTACATGTCAGAAATCGATTCATGAGGTTTCATACGAAAAAGTTCGTAGTCATGCAAGATAAAGTACAAACGGGTTTGCTTAACTTCATTAGTACCTTCATAGGTGATGCATAATTTATCCCAAATCTCTTTACCAGTTTTGCAAGTTGAAACACGCATGTAATCTTTAGATTTCAAAGCACAGAAAAAACAGTTCAAACATTTTGCATTTAACTGAGCCAAATCACGTTCATCGAAAGTCCATTCAGTAAAAGCAACTTCAGTTTTAATACCATTAATTTCACGAGAAGGTGGAGAATAACCTTCTTGAATAAGCATCCACATGCGATAATCAGTAGATTGTAAAAACGTTGACATGCGGGTTTTCCAAAAATCAAAAGGTAAGTTGTCAAATAGAGGAGGTCGTGTAATCGAATAACCTTCAGTAGTGTTTCTATTTCCTATGTTAGCCATGGATCAAATTCAAAAAGTTTTCAAACTTAATTTTTTCGAATCCCACTCTGATACCACTTGAAAGTTCGTTCGGGATGTTAAGCCCTATGAACTTAGTCCCAAGCTAACCAAGAGGGGGGGTGAATTGGTATTTTAAAAATTCTTGAGACAAAGAAATAAATTCACAAACCAAATCACACCACCAAACCAAATGCGGAATTTAAAAGTGCGGAAGCAAAAATAAGGACACAAGATTTATAGTGGTTCGGTCGACTAGACCTACGTCCACTCCTTGGAGGCACCCTCCAAGTATTGCACTACAAAACGTGACTCTCCTTTAGCCCCCACAGCTAGGCGGAGAAGCCCTCACAAGAAACTCCTTTTTGCCACCCCGGCAAGGCAGAGAACCTACCTCCTTTTGCTTCCTTCTGAAGCTGGCAGAGAACCACAACCAAAAGCAAAACTCCTTACCTCTATTGACCCTTCCACGGACGAGAAACTCCAGACGAAAGACAAGCAGAGCGATCCTTAAGCAACCCTTGTGAATCCCCTCACAAGCTCCCCCTCACAAGATCCTCCCTCTCTCCCTCTCTCTCTTTCTCTCCTCAAGGTCTTCTCAGGTCAAGGCAGCAACCAAAGGTCTCTTAAAAACGTTGAAGAAGAGCTCTTTAAATAGAAGAGCTCAAGAGGAGCTCATTAATTGCAAGTAGCCGACTTTATCGTCCCGGCCGATATGGACATCGGCCTGGCCGATTAGTACAAATCAAGGAAGATCGGCCAGAGCACATCCCTGGGAACAATCCTGGACGATTGAAATTTGGCTTGATCGTCCAGGCCGATCTCACGATTGTCCTGTCCGATTAGTTCAAATCAGAGGTAAATCGTCCTTAGCACAGCCCTGGAAACAGTCCTGGCCGATTGAAATTTGGCTTGATCGTCCAGGCTGATCTCACGATCGTCCTGGACGATATGATCGTATCAATCATCCTTAATTACTCCCTTGATTTCCTGATCAATTAAGGCAAAATTTGATAATTTCGTCCAGGCCGATCCTGGAATCGTCCTGGACGATAATTTAAAATTCAGTATGCCTAAACTGTCTAAGGCGGCTATCTCTTTCTATTTTGAGCTTATCGTCCTGGCCGATACACGTATCGTCCAGGCCGATATGTTAATGTCGGCTGCCTTAATTAAGAATCCTTAATTAGACTTTCTGTTTTAAGCTGATCGTCCCGGACGATATAAATATCGGCCGGGCCGATGTGGGCAAAAATAGAATTTCTAAGCCTCTCAAGTGTGTGTGTGACGGGTTACTTAGCATCAGTCTTTTTGATTCTTACAAGTAGACTCAAAAGGTGAAAAATAAAATTACAGACTGACTCAACCCTAAACATACGCGATCCTGGACTTGGCTTCCTCTTGATCGTCCGATCTTTGATTCCTGAAAAGTTAGAAGCAACAAGTAGTCCAAGAGAGATAGTGTTTGTCAATCATCAAAACATAAGCCATGAAAATAGTTTGCAACATAAAATGGCTAATCGTGATAATTAAAGCTATTCAAACCAATATATTGTATGATACATATCATCTAGAATGATCAATTGAAATCAAGATTTCAGCTGCTAATCATAGTTTAAGCAATATTTTGAAATTCAAATTTTGTATTAATCATACCATATAATTGGTATCGTACTATACGATATAATTTAATTTTGACTAACTAAATCATGTAATTAGGGAAATAATTTTGGATTATTTGATCCAATCAGATCATACAAGATGATTGAAACCAATCATAATGTAAGACTTGATCTTTGTATGGTATGACATTTATACATCACCAATCATATGAGATGATAATCCAAGTCATTTAAACTAATCATTCCGGATGAGGCTTCATATTGTATTGAATGATCAGTTCAACTACTTGAACAAATCATACAGTGCCTTACTCTTTGGATAATACTAATAGGTTATTTGAACTAATCATACTATATGATTTAGAATCATATTGTATGATCAATGTTCATAGAATTGAATTTTAGGACTTTTTGTGAGCCCATATAATTAAGCTCTTTAGTTAGACTTATTTCAAGTACTTATTGGCATTTATAGAGTTATTTTCTTCTAAAGAAAGCTTGAAGAGAGAGACTAGAGATTGGGTGAGAAAGGGTGGAGTTTGTGAGAGAGGGAGAAGATCATTGTGGGCTTCAAGAAAGTGTGAGAGGGAGTTCCACATGATTGATTTAAAAAACTTGTACCTGAGTTACTCCATGTGTCAAAGTTTGTCTTGATGAAAGCTTTGGGAAGAAGACCACTTTGATATCAAAGGACCCATCTATTCCTTCGCACTGGAGAAGTTGAAATTGATTCAAGGTTCTCTTCATTCACGATGAGGGCAAAAAAGGATTCAAGATTCTCTTCCTTCATCAGGAGGGTGAAAAGAGATTTTAGATCCTCTATCTCACTAGGAGGATGAAAAGACTACGGTCCTCTACCGCACTTGGTTGGTGGAAGAGATTTTATAGAGGCTTCTTCGTCTAGATGTGTGGGAGAAAAGAGAGTAACTAAAGATTTAGTGAAATACTTGAAGAGGAGGACTTCGGGGAGTGGACATAGGTCATAGTTTGACCAAAACACGATAAAATTATGGTGTGCTCATTTTAATTTTTTTTTCTGCACTTTACTTTTTGTTATTTATTGATGTGAAAAATTACATGTTAAAAATCTGTGATTGATATTTCATTATACTGATTAAACTATCATCACCATTATTATAATTTTTTTATAAATGTATTAGCTTATGTATTGGGTGATAGTATTGCTTTTATATTGGTTTGCCTAGGGATAATTCACCTAGGCTTAACATCATACATCAAACTTTCTATTGGTATCAGAGCAGTCCTCTCAATTAACATTTTAGAAAACCTTAATAAAATGATTCATGACACATTTTAAAAATAGAAACACTTGGGAGGGTTATTGTATAATTCACCCACCTTTATTTGATAACATACCATTTAATTTTTGAAAAATTTGCATGTCTACGTTTTTACGCTCAATTAATTTTTGAATGTGGCATATGATTCAAACTATTTATTTTATACCATCACGTATTGTCGATGGAGTCAGACTAACATTATTTTTATTAAATGGAGTAGAGAAGAATAAGTCTTTGCACAACTCAATGCTAAATGCTTAAACTATTTTTTTGTGCACATAAGTATAAAAATTATATGAGAGTTTCTACCTGTATAACTAGTAAGGATATTTAGTATAGACTATGTTGCAAATCTGATTTCAGAGAAAAAAATTTTGATGATTTCAAACATTCCTATTTTTCTACGACTATCTTGCCTACTAAGGTTTCATGTCTACAAGATAGAGTGCAACTCAAGTCAGCTCAAGATTGGGTAAACTAGGACTGAGTCAGTTTGTAATCTTTTACCTTTTTTGAGTCAATTAAATTGATGTGAGTCCTGATGCAAAGCAACCTTGCACACACACATTTGAGAGAAAAATTCTGATTGTTTTAGAGTTCTCTGTTTTTAATCACATCATCCCGGATGATCCCAAAATCTTCCTAGATGATCAGTTAAAAATAGAATCCCTAATTAGGGCATCTTGGTTAAGGCAACCACCATTAAGCACATTATCCTGGATGATGTTATCATCTTCTCAAATAAAAAAGAATCAGTCACCAGATCTATTTAGGCATGTTATATTTTTGAACATCATCCAGGATGATATCCTGTACAATGTAGCATAATTATGCCTAAATTAATATGATAATAAAGGAAAGTAATTAAGGTTTGATTGCTTGATCATATCGTCCTTGACGATTGCAGGATCGTTCGGGACGATCAGTTAAAAAAACCTTAGTTCTTCTTGGACGATCAAATATAGTCCTAGCTCTTATCTGGACGATATGTACTAAATTGAACTAATAGTCCTGGACAATCCAAGATCGGCCTAGACGATCAAGTTATGTTTCCAACGTCTAGACATCCATTGAGGGTGATGTTCTGGATGATATTCATCATTTTTTACTAATCATCCGGAATGATCGTGGAATCATCATGGATAATAAGTTACCTTTTTTATCGTCCATACTTCCATCCAGGGCGATGTGCTGGATGATATTCAATGGATTGAACTAATCATACAGGACAATATACTATCGTCCTAGACGATATGAATATATTTTCTTCTAATCGTCCTAAATCATCCTGACTGATTGAGCTAAATTTATAATGATTGTACAGAATGATATTCATATTATCCTGGATGATAAAGTCAATTTATTGCAATTAAGAGCTATTCCAAAGCTTTTCTATATAAGACCTCTTGTTCTACCCAAGAGATCACTTTTTGCTACTGTCTTGACCTGAGAGAGCCTAGAGGAGAGGGAGAGAAAGGGAGAAAGAGAGAGGATCTTATAAGGGGTTTCACAAAGGTTGCTCTAAAAAGGATCCATGACATCTTCTCCAATCATCATCCCTAGTCCTTAGAGGTTCGAGAGAGGTCCACTTTAGTAATTGATCAAGGTACTATGCCTGCTTCAGGAGGAAGCAAAAGGAGTTAAGTTCTCTGCCTGCTTCAGGAGGAAGTGAAAGGAGTCGAGTTCTCTGCCTCACCATTGTCGGTGGAAAGGAGGTTTATAAATACTTCTCCGCCTTACTGTGGGAGAAAATGGAGAGACACTATGTTTAGTGCAATACTTGGAGGGTGCCTTCGGGGAGTGAATGTAGGTAAAGTTGACTGAACCACTGTAAATTTATGTGTTCTTTATTACTGCCTTTTCCATATTTAATTTTTGTACTTTCATTTTTTTGTGCTAAATTTTGGTTTGATTTGAGTTTAAGTTTTGATCAAGAAAATTTTAAAATACCAATTCACCCCCTCTTGGTTAGCCTTGGGTTAGTTCATAAGGGCTTAACATCCCTAATGAACTTTCAAGTGCTCTTTATATCATCATGGACGATCTGTTCAATCCACTCTTGAAATTCCATTAGACGACTGATTTGACTCTTCTGATTCTGATCTTCCTGGATGATTAATTATCATCCTGAATGATATGATAATCTTTTGATTCAATTATTTATGATCGTCCTGGACGATCCTTCTCGTCCTAGACGATCTTCACTTCTTTATGCTCAATTATTGGTGGTCGTCCAGGACAATCCACCTGTTCATCCTTGATAATCCACATGGCATGTTTGTTACACGACTTTAATTTGATCGGTACAATTAATTATTATAGATCATCCTATACGATCCACCTAATCAGCCTGGACGATATACTTTTTCAACGGTCATCCAGAATGACTCTTCAGGATGATCACCTGTGTCTTATTATCCCGGATGATATTACAGCCTTTTTGACCAATTATCTTGAACGTAATTATTGTACCAGATCATCCTGGATGATTTTGCGATCATCTTGAATGATCGGTCTGATACTTTAAAAATTGAAGCATTCTAACATTTTTTCTCATACAATCCTTCTTGAATCCTTTTGCTCTTACTTCCTCTCCATTTTTCTTGATCATGGCTGGTGGAAAAAAGGTCTCGCATTCCTTCTTAAATGTCCTCGAGGGAAAATCTCGATCCTTATTTCACTGAGGCGGCCGATCAAGCCGCCTATCAGAGGTACAAGATGGTCAGGATCATTGTATCCCAAAATGTCAACCCCACATCCTTTCCTATCTTGTTCTTGATTTATTTGCTCACACTACTATCACTTTTCTCCTTACTCTTATCATCACATTCAATTCAGATTTACTATTTAAATTTATTGCTAGCCTTTCCATCAATTCCTCTTTCACTGCTCTCCATTCCTATATGAATAGATGTCATGTCTAAATCACATATCAGGAATATCAAAAGCTCTTGCAACTATCCACCACAGTAGATAAAATCCACATCCTATATCAAGATCCTGACTAAGACTAGGCTCTGGCTAATCACTTTCTAAGGAACACCATTGCCTCCTATCATGTTGGAGAGTCTAAGAGCTTACTCAAAGGTGCTAGGACAATCTAGCATGTCCTTCGAACCTCAGTCCTTCCAAAAGTTGGTGATCGCATTCATATCACTCCACTCCTCTCGATCACCACCTTCTACATTATGGCCCATCATAAATTTAATGCCTATAATTTGATTTTTCTATACATTAAGCACTTAACTAGCATTCGAGATCCAGGACATAGGAGGAAGACCAATCTTGTCTTAGGACACATCATTACCTATATCCTAGAAACCAAATACAAACTACAATATCCTATCCCACTAAACTTTCAGCCTTCCTTCTACTCAAACAACTCCTTCCATGTTCTTCATAGTATTCGTCTCCACCCAGGGCATGATAAAGCTAAGGGAGATGAGGAGGAGGCAGCTCCTATTCTTGCACCTCCTCCACTTCACCAGAACTCTCAGCTGGATAAGCTGGTGAGGCGATTTGATTAGTGGGAGGCACAATTCGAGTCCTACATTGCTGCATAGGAGCAACAACATGTGGAGGGCATTGCTGGGTTTATTTCTTACGTGGTTCACCAGCAACGACAGCACGACTACGACATGACCTAGTTTGGAGAGCAGTTTGCCACACTTTCTAATTACTTTCACCCGCTACCACCACCACCACTTCCTTTGAATGATCAGGAGCCATCTTTCTTTTAGTTTGTTTTCATGATATCATCTTTTATAATTTATTTCTATTTTGTAGCTTCTATTTTGTTTCTTTCCCTCCTCCTTTTTGTGATGTCAAAAGGGGGAGTAGTTATACTGCTTACAATGTTTTAGTTTATTATGTAATGTATTTGTTTTCTAGTATAATTTAAACTTCCTGATTCATTATTTTTTATTGTGATGCTTCAATTGAACAACTAAAATTTGTTTTGTGTTTACCATCATAAAAAAGGGGGCATTATTGTGAATCTGATTTCACGGAACATAATTTTGATGATATCAAATATTCCTTATTTTTTATGATTATCTTGCCTACTAATGTTTAAAATCCACAAGATCGAGTCAATTCAAGCTAGCTCAAGATTGGGTAGACTAGGACTAAGTCAATTTATAATACTTTAACTTTTCTTGAGTCAATTGGATCGATATGGGTCCTAATGCAAAGTAACCTTGCACACACACATTTGAGGGAAAATTTTTTATTATTTTAGAGTTCTCTATTTTTGATCACATCATCCTAGATGATCCAAAAATTATCCTGGATGATCAGTTAAAAATAAAAACCCTAATTAGGGCATCTTAGTTAAGGCAGCTGTCATTAAGCACATCATCTCGGACGATGTTATCATCATCCTGGATAATAGACTCAAATCAGGATGATTCATCCATCAGATCTGTTTTGGCATGTTATATTTTTGGACATCGTCCAGGATGATGTCTTGGACGATGCAACATAATTATGCCTAAATTAATCTAGTAATTAAGGAAGGAAATTGAGGTTTGATTGGTTGATTATATCGTTCTGGATGATCACAGGATCATCTGGGAAGATTAGTTAAACAAACTTTAGTTCTTCCCAAATGATCAAACAGCAGACTGAATCCATTCTGGGCAATGCTCTGGATGATATGTACTGATTTGAACTAATCATCTTGGACAATCCAGGATCAGCCTGGACGATCAAGTTATTTTCCATCATCCACACATCCATTTAGGGCAATGTTCTGGATAATATTCATCATTTTGTACTAATTTTTCAAGATGATCGTGGAATTATTTTTGATGATATTCAACAGATTGAACTAATTGTATAGGACAATATAATATTGTCCTAGACGATATGAAAAAATTTCCTTCTGATCGCCTAAAATCATTCTTGCTTATTGAGCTAAATTTGTACAAATTGTACAGGACCATATTTATATCGTCTTGGAAGATGAAACTGGTTTGTTATAAATAAAATATATTCTAAAGCTTTTTTTATATAAGACTTGTTGTTCAACCCAAGAGATCATCTTTTTCTACTATCTTGACCTGAGAGAGCCTAGAGGGGAGGGAGAGAAATTGAGAAAGAGAGAGCATCTTGTGAGGGGGAGTTTGTGAGGGGTTTCACAAAGGTTTCTCCAACCAAGGATCCAAGTCATCTTCTCCAATCATCATCCCTAGTCCTTGGAGGTTTGAGAGAGGTCCACTTTAGCAATTGATCATGGTTCTCTACCTGCTTTAAAGGAAGCAAAGGGAGTCGGGTTCTCTGCCTGTTTCAGGAGGAAGCGAAAGGAGCCGGGTTCTCTGCCTCACCGGTGTCAGTGGAAAGGAGGTTTGTAAAGGCTTCTCCGTCTTGCTGTGGGAGCAAAAGGAGAGACACTGAATTTAGTGCAATACTCGGAGTGCGCCTCCCGGGAGTGGATGTAGGTCAAGTTGCCGAACCACTATAAATTTATGTGTTCTTTATTACTGCTTTTTTATATTTATGTTTTTCACTTTGGTTTTCTTTATTGTGAATTTTGGTTTGGTTTAAAATTAAGTTTTGATCAAGAAATTTTTAAAATACCAATTCACCCCCTCTTAGTTAGCCTTGGGCTAGTTCATAAGGGCTTAGCATCCCTAACAAACTTTTAGACTATGCATTACATATGAAATCAAACAATCTATATTAAAGATATTGCTGCATGATTATGAATTTTTTTTACTTGAAATGTTATGAGACTATCTTAGATATATAAACTAGGATTACTTAGATAGTGACACCATTGAATGCTTTAAATAGAGAAATTTCAAATTATAAGAAGGTCAAAAAACTTTTTGTTGTATACTTGATAATTTTTATGCAAAAGTCACTGCTATATGTGAATAAAAAACTTCTTATTATATTGATAATCTACTTGGCTAACTCATTTCCTATGAGATAGGTGTGAGTCAAAGATTTTTGGAAGCAGGAGATAAAATAATAGAGAAGATTATATTGCTAAAGGCCAAAGACACATAAAAATGGATTAGGAGATGATAAGAGTGAGGAGATAATGTTAATAACAAGAAAATTCAAAAATTTCCTAGAGCGAAAGCATAAGCGCCAACTAAAGTGGAGAAAAGGTTAAAAAAGTAAAAGTGAGAAGTTTTATTCTTACATTATTTGCTTTGGGTGTAGAAAACCTCGACATCAAAAATCTGAATGCCCTAATTTTAAGAGCCACCTTATGATGGCAATGGGTAAGGATAAGCCAAATGCAAAAAGGAAAAATAAAAAGAAGCAAAAAATCTCCTTAGACAGACTTAGCCTCTAACTCATCAGAGTAGGAGAAAGAAGAGGAGATAATGAGCTTGTACTGAATAGACAAAGCAATTGTTAATTTTGATCATGTATAAGTATGTTAAGGAGTGTTTATGTGTTTATTTATCTATTTTGTTTATTTATTTCTATAATAATTCTTTTATATACATGATTGTATGTTGTAGTTTCTTTTTGCATGTTTTATTTTTTTTATCCTTATGTGTTATATGTTATAGTTGTTTTCTTTCCCTTCTTTAAATTTTCTTATTTCATGCATATAGTTTAATTTATATGTTATATTATATCTCCTTTTTTCCATTGTCAAAAGGGCAGTATTGTTACAAATCGAGGATCCCTAGTATCTGATTTTAATGATGACAAGCCTTATTGATTGAATTGTACATTCTAAGAAAATATATTAGATATAATTTATGTTTTGTGCACTAACGAATTATATGTACAATACTCAAGAAGATCAAGACACTCAAGATTAGGTAGGTTAGAATGTCAAGTCAAAAGAGTTTATATTTTTATTTTCTTTAATTTTCTATTTTCTTGAGTTAGACCACATTAGAGTGTATGCAATTAGGTGACCGTGCACACACACATTGGGAGAGAGATTTTTTTTAAAAAAAATTAATTTTTTTAGAACAAATCATACTATATGAATTTAATTCATACTATACGATCAGTTATTTCAGAGAATGGTATAATGGCTACTTAAAATTTTATGTTCTATAAACTAATTGTAATATACGATTTATAACGTATTGTATGATTTGCTTCATTATCAGAAATCTAGCCGCCAAATTAATTTAAGTAAGATTTTGAAACTAAAAATTTGAACTAATCATTCTATAGTTGGAAATCATCCTGTATGAAAATTTGAAATCTTGTTAAAATTAACCCCGTGATTAGTTAATCAAATCTTAGTTTTATTAAAGATACTATATCATACTGCATGATGTTAATCGTACCAGGTGAATGATAGAGATGAATTTTGGCCATCCTAAAGTTCATATTAAATAAAACCATGATTTTTGACCTAATCATACAATGCGATAGTAATATTGTACTGGACGATTCACCTAAAAATCTGAGATGAATTTCCATCATCCCAGGAATTGTCTCGTATGAATAGAGGAAATTAAGTAGACCATTCTGGATAATCTATGGATCATACGTATAATACGTTAAAAAAAATTGAATAGTTTGTTTAAATGACTGTTCACATCTTATTGGATGGGACTAGTTTTGAACTGATCGTACTATATGAATAAAAAGATGACTAACTTAAAATTTTAGGGTTTCTTGAAGCATATTATAAAAGAAAATCTTTAACCTTTATCTAAGTGAGGTAAAGAGAGGGAACAATTATTACGTCCTCTAACCGGACGTAGAGCTACATTTGGCCGCCAATAACATGTCGCCACGTGCTCTTACTCTTTACCGCGCGGCCCGACGACTTGATTCGGAGCAGAACCCGGGAATGCTATGTTCTCAATTTTCTCGATATTTGCTCGGTATTGTTAGGTATTGCTTTGAAAAAATGAGAAATACCGCTCTATGAAGACCAATACCATGCAAATATCGAGTTGTATCGAGTTTTTATACAACTCGGTACAACTTCGGTATTTGCTCGGTATTGCTAGAAAAAATTTGGTACAACTCGGTATTTGCTCGGTATTGGTTATTGCCGAGCAAAATTGACCAATACCTAGCAATAACGAGCAATACTGAGCAATCTTGGATCCGTACCGGGTCGGGTTGTCGGGGTGCGCGATAAATAATGAAAACGCGTGGCGCGATTCTACTGGCGGTCGAACGTAGAGTTGCGTACGTTCACCGGACCAAATAAAAGTTTGAAGAGAGGAGCGTAGTTAGAGAAGGAGCTTTGAGAGGGAGCTTTTGGAGAAAATCAGGGTTTGTGAGAGGAAGGAGAAGGTGAGCTTGAGCATGAGGGAGAAGTAGTGTGAGGGGTATCACATGGTTGCTCCAAGTTAGTTTTATATTTGCTCCTCCTATGGCCTTGGTGAGTATTGTGAGAGATCTTTAGGGGGAGAGGCTTCTTAGTACATCCTCAAGGTTCTTTGCCTTCTCTAGGAGGGAGAAAAAGGAGTTGAAAAATAATACTCTTATTTAGGATTCTTTTTAAAAGCTCCAATTCACCCCCCTCTTGGCGCATCTCGTACTTTCAAGTGATATCAGAGCAGGGTCTGAAAAAAAAGTGTTTTTAGAAAATCTTGAGATAAACGATCAATGATATATTTTGCTAATTATAACACTCTTGAGGGTTATTTAATAATCCGTCCACCTTTATTTGAAAATATCCTATTTTATTTCTAAAAACAAAATTATATGTCTACATTTCTGCAATCTATTGACTATATAATTTGGCATATGATTCAAACTAGTTACTCACCTTTATCGCATATTATTAATGGTGATAAAATTGATACTCCCTTTAATGAATGGAGAAACAAGGATAGGGAACTTGCACAGTTAAATGCCAAATGTTTGAATTATTTCTTTTGTACTTTCAAATTCAGAGACTATATGTGAGTTTCTACATACACTACCGGGAAAGAGATTTAGGATAGGTTGTGTCACCTATGAGGGAACCAGTGAAGTTAAATAGTCTAGGCTAAATATTTTTTTACATGACTATAAACTTTTTTGCATGAAACCTAGCGAGACTGTGTCTGAAATGCATGCTAGGTTCACCTATATAGTAGTATCCTTATAAGCATTAGGTAGAGAACTGTAAAATTCTAAAAAGGCTAATAAAATTTGACGTTGATTACCTAGCTCTTATGATGAAAAAATAATTGCAATTACTGAATCGAAAAATTTAAATATTTATTCTATTGATAATTTGCTTGGATTACTCATAGCCTATGAGCAAGGAGTGAGTCAAAAAAAAAAAATGATGTTGGAGATAAAAAAGGAGAGAACTATAACACTAAAAGCAAATAATTCTGACAGTGAAAACTCTTTAGTAGATAAGGATGACAACATAGCCTTGTTCCCGAGCCAGTTCAAGAACTTTCTGAAAAGAAAATAAAAACATCATAAAAATAACTAGAGCAAAGGTTAAGGCCATAAATCTATTAAAGTTTCATCTAATTTAATTTGCTTTGAGTGTAAAAAACCATGTCACCTTTGAATTGACTGCCCCAACTTGAAAAATTATCTGAATAAGGAGAAGGGTGAAGAGAAGCCAAAGTATAAAAGGGGCAAGTAAAATATATAAAAATCTTTTTTGAGCCGACTCTACGTCAAATTCATTAGAAGAAGCAGAGGAGGAGGTAACAAATTTTTGTCTAATAACTAATTATAAACTTGATCAATATGATCAAGATGAAGTATGTCAACTCTCTTATGATGAATTGCTTCTTATTTCTGAAAATATTCATGATTTGTATAAGAAGCTTAAGAAAATACATGTTAGTCTTCATACTAAATTTTCTACTTTGCAAAAAGAGCTTGCAAGTTTAATTACCGAGCACTCTAGTTTAGAAAGTCATCACATGACTTTATTAAATGAGTTTGAAGAATTAAATATAAAGCATATTGATTTATCTGATGCACATAATTCCTTGAAAGCGACACATATTTACCTAGAAAAAGCATTTAAGGACTTAGAAGGGCTTGCATGTCAATTGGATTATAGTGAGCATGCATTTAAACTATAAGTGGCAAGCTATGAAAGTGCAAATGAATATTTTCAAGCAAAAGATACTGCACTGGAGAATAATAAACCACCACTTTCAATAACTTAGTGGTATAACCCCTTAACACAACATGCATCATATAAACTTAGAAAGATGCACCATCACCCACATAGGTTAGTAAACCCATTCCTTATGTTAGGAGTTACTCTTATGGCATGTTAGGACACAGCATACACTTGAACAATCCACCGTACAACATATTTAGTATGGAGGCCTAAATTGTATTTGTCACAGCATAACATGTATACATCTTATTCATTCAAGTATAAGGTAAAACCCAAACTCACTTTGGTTCCCAAACATAACCTTTGAATGACATTATATGAATGCTCTTATAAAATACCTAGTGAGAACATATGGTACCTAGATAGTGGCTGCTTGAGGTGTATGACTGATGATATGAAGCCGTTCATCACACTAGAGGCCAAGTTAGGAGGAAAAGTGACATTAAGAGACAACACCCCTAGGAAATTAGTGGGATCATATACAATTAGAAACTCTTAACTCTTTATGATTGAAAATATTTTATTAGTTGATAGTTTAAAGCATAACTTATTAAGTATTGTCAATTATGTGACAAAGGATTTGATGTGAAATTTCTTTCTGACAAATGCATGATTAGCTTATATGATAGACTTATGTTAGAAGGAAAATGGATGAACAATATTTACATGTTACACTTGAATTGTATTGAATATTCAAATTCCTTATGTTTAAAAATAATAATTAATGAATCTTAGCTATTACATAAGAGACTATGACATATTAGCATGAAAATACATATGAATATCACCAAAAAAAAAAACCTAGTTAGAGACTTACCTAAATTAGACTTCACTAAGGACCACCTATGTGATGCCTACTAATTAGAAAATAAATAAAATCATCATTTCATTCAATTAAGAATATTAATACCTCTAGTTCACTAGAAATCCTTCATATGTACCTATTTGGACCAGTTAGTATAACTAGCCTATGAGGAAAGACTTACGAATTTATGATAGTAGATGACTACTCTATTTTTACTTGGGTAAGATTTCTGGCACAAGAATGAGTCATTTGAGAAATTTAGAACCTTCTTCAGTTGGATTAAAAGAAAATTAGGATGTGAAGTATCAAGAATTCATAGTGATCATAGTGGAGAGTTTGAAAATGATAGGATTGAATCTTTCTACCAAGAGATAGGAAAGAACATAATTTTTGTGCCCCAAGGACTCCCCAGTAGAATGGAATAGTTGAAAGGAAAAATAGATCATTGGTGAAAGTTGTTAGGGCAATGTTACTGAATATTCATTCCCTATGTAATTTTGGGCAGAAGTAGTGAACACTGTAATGTTTTAAATAGTCTGAATATTAAATCCATGTTGAATTAAATGCCATATGAACTCCTAAAGGGTAGGACACCCAATTTATCTCACCTATATGTTTTTGTATGTAAATACTTTATCCTAATGAATGGAAACTCACCCTTAGGAAAATTTTATTGTAAATATGATGAAGGAGTCTTCTTAGGTTATTCATTTGTAGGTAAAGCCTATAAAATATTCAGTAAGAGGACCCTAGTAGTAGAAGAGTCTACCCATATGGTATTTAATGAATCAGATAAGACCTTTGAATCTAATCATGAAGAAGAAGAAGAGGTGTAGGTCATTTAGGGGGTAGAAACCATTACCATAGAAGATATAGTAGAATCTCAGGAGCAGTTGCCTACAGATTGGAGATATTCTTCTAGTCATCCTAAATAGTTAATCTTATAAGACTCATCTGAAGGTGTAAGAACTAGGCAAGGACTTAAGAATGAGGTTAGTCATTATGCATTTATTAAAGAACCCATAAACCTTAGGAGATAAATTTTGGATCCTAGCAATACAAAAAGAGCTAAACCAATTTATTAGGAATGATGTGTGGGAATTAGCCAAGAGACCTAAGGAGAAAAGTGTGTTTGGAACAAAGTGGGATTTCAAAAATAAGATGAATGACTTTAGAATAAAAGTGAGGAATAAAGCTAGACTAGTAGCTAAGGGGTATAACCAAATTGAGGGATTAGACTTTGAGGAAACCTTTGCCCTAGTAGATAGAGTATAAGCCATAAGGGTACTCTTATCCTTTGCTTACTTTAAGGACTTTAAATTGTATCAAATGGATGATAAAAGTGCTTTCCTAAATGGAGTAATCAAAGAGGATGTTTATGTTGTGTAACCCCCCAGATTTGAGAATTCATAATTTTCGAACCAAGTGTTTAAATTAAAAAAGGTATTGTATTGGTTAATGCAAGCATCTAGAGCCTAGTATGAAAGGTTAAGTTCATTCCTTCTAGATAGAGGCTTTGTTAAGGGTAGTGTATACACAACCCTCTTCCTAAAGAAAGAAGGAGAAGAGTTGTTCATTTGTCAAATCTATATTGATGACATTTTGGTTGGATCGTCAAATAAAAATCTTTGTGATGAATTTTCAAAAACCATGAGCAAAGTGGTTGAAATTAGTATGATGGGAGAATTTAATTACTTTCTTGGATTTAGTGTAAAATAGTTGGATGATGGAGCCTCCCTTAGCTAAAATAAATATATTAAAGAAATTCTTAAAAAATATGAAATGGACAATGCTAAGGCTATGAACACTGTCATGAGCTCAAGTGTTCAATTTGACAATAACCCAAATGGAAAATCTTTGGATTAGAAAGAATATAGGGGAATTATTAGATCAATTCTCTACTTAACTCCTAGTAGTTTAATATTTATTTTTGTGTTAGATTTCAAGTAGATCCAAAAGAATTACACATGACTTCTATTAAATAAATCCTTGGATACTTGTTAGGCACTCCAAACCTAGGAATATGTTATCCTAGACTCAACACCTCTTTTGAAATAGTAGGATATTCAGACTCTGATTTTGTAGGATGTAGGGTAGATAGAAAAAGCATTTCTGGAACTTTTCAATTCATAGGACAATCCTTAGTTTTCTTGTCTAGTAGAAAACAAAATTCATTAGCCCTCTAAATAGTTGAGGCAAAATATATAGCAGCAGGGAGTTTTATTGCTCAAATTTTATGGCTAATGCAACAACTCTTGACCTTGGACTACCTATAGGGACCATTCCAATTATGTGTGATAATACTAGTGCAATTTGTATATCCAAAAATCTAATTCAGAACTATCACACAAAACATATAAACACCAGGCATCACTTCATAAGAGATCATGTATCTAAGGGAGATATATAATTACACCATATAGCTATAGAAGATTAACTTTCAAACATATTCACAAAGCCCTTAGCCTATTACACCTTTAATACCTAGGTGTTATAAACATTCATGCTTAATCAAAGAGAAAAAAAAATCATTTAAAAACATTGGTGATATGTGTTTAAATTGTATGTATATTTATTTGTGTCATGTTTGTTGTTATTTGTTAAAAAAAATTGTTAGTCTAAGTTATTTCTTAATCATCACACACGCACTTCACTATACCACAACAATCCTTAAAATTATTTCCTGATCATTTTGTATGATTTACATTCTTACTATATGATATGCACATATAAACATAGATCACAACCCTTTATTGCATCAACAGTCCAGATTAAGTTAATGATACACACATCGTACTGTACAATACCTCTCTTCATATTATACAATCTATGTGTCACAAATCATTGAGGAATTCAATCTGTTTTGTACAAAACTATTACCATTCATACTTTACTATACCTCCCTTCATACTATATGATACAAGTGTCAAAATGGATAGGGATGGGTTTAATTTGACTAGTACGATAATAATTGAAGTTCATACTATACAAATACCTATTTATACTATACAATGCTTTTCTTCAATGCTGTACAGATGACCACTCAGGATGAATGAAATCTTCTTAAGATCATTTAGTATGATACTAATCGTATTGTATGATTTGACTACTTTTATGCAGATCGTACATATTAAATAACTCCTTGATTGTTCTGTATGATACACATATCGTACTATATGATAGCTAAACAATTCTATAAAGTGGAATTTTAAACTAGTTCAATTCATCCAACCCTTCTACTCACTTATACTTTCTAATTCTTCCTACTCAATGGCTAGTGCAAGCGCACAAACTCATTTTACCTTAAGAAGTTCTTCCTCCCGTCCCTCAGGAGAGGAAGAATCTAAGCAACTTAAGCTTTTTTTTAATAAAGACAAATAATTTAAAAGCTTTTTTAATTTTTTTTTAATAAAGACAAATAATTTTAGAAAATAAATGCTAATACATGACGAATATAAGCAACTTAAGCACAAATACAACCAATACATTCTCCCCCTTTGACATTATCAAAAGGAAGAGAAACATAGAAAAAAGTAAAATGGAATACATATAACAAACTAAAGATCTTAAAAATCCTAATTAGGTGTAGGTGGTGATGTTGTTTAAGAAGAATTAATTAAATTCAATAAATTTTCTTGGAATGAGAAAGTTACCTCTTATTTTTTATTCAAAAGCTTAGTTAAAAAATGCATTGACAATGTTTAAAGCTAGAAAGGTTAGATATTAGAGTTTTATTCACTCTAACTCAAGTTCCTTATAGGTTAAATTCTTTTTAAACAAAAATCTAATTCACAAAATAAATTACAGAAGGAGTTTTAATCTTCTTGGATGAAATATATCCAATAGAATATTAATTTAAAATTGATAAATAAGAAATCATGATTTTTAAACTCAAATTTTGAAGATATTAATTGACAGATGGACTTTTTTAAGATTTAAAGAATTAAAAGAAAGGAAAGCTAATTCATTTTGTGCCTTTTTATCAATTTTTTGCACACTTTATACTTCTTTTTTATTTTTGATACATAATGTGTATCTTTCAATTTTTGCATATATTTCGTATATTTTTATTTTGGGCTCATTTTGTGTCTCTTTTTATTTATTTTTTTTTCCAACTAGCTCCCTTTTAATATTTTTAAAGGAGTTCACTCAAATATAAGAAAAGAAGAACATACTCTCTTATATAAAGAAGAGTAAACCACAAAGTTAAACCCAATCCACATGATATAAATAAATAACTTGATTAAGAAAATTTGAAGTAGATTCATTGACTTGTAAAAATATTAAATGAAAAATAAAATAAAAGATTAAAAGCATAAGTATCTTACTGTAAAATAAAACCACTAAAATAAAATAGAAAATAAAAATATTTTTGACGAACAAAAATAAAACAAAGAACATACACGCATGCATTAACTACAACACATATAAATATACAAACAAAACTTTGTACATCATCATCTTGCTTCTAGTTTGATGATTCAAAAGCTAAATTTGCCTAGGAGATTTTTTTTTGCTTATTATTATTTGCCTATCTTACAATTTGCTTATTTTGGAAGAAGAGCTTTTAAATTAGGGCACTTATCTTTCATATGTCCGAATTTCCTACACAAAAAAAAAAACATCAAAAAAAATCTTAACATTCTTATCGAGTTTACTTCTGTTCCACTTTTGTTGATGTTGATGCTTGTGATATAGTAGATTTTCAAATTTTCTTGTTATTGATGTTATTTCCTTACTCTCATTACGTACTAAGATGCTTTTATTTGTGTCTTCAGCTTTTAGCACTATAGTTTCACTTGTATCCAAAAGTCTTTAACTCACACTTTTCTTATTGGAAATGAGTGATCCAATCAGATTATCAATAAAATAATTCAAGTCTTTTTATTCATACAAAACAGTTACTTTACATATTAAATTTATCAGGCAGATAACGTAGAATTTTACTAACCATTTCAAAATTTGAAAGTTCTTTACCTAAAGTAAGTAATCATATCACTATTTAAGTAAATATAGTATATATGTCTAAGATAGTCTCATATAATTTCATACAAAACTGTTCATAATTATGCATTAAAATATTAAACTTAGATTGCTTGACTAGATTAGCACCTTCGTATGTAGTGTATAATCTATCCCAAATTTTTTGCTAGTAGTACATATAGAGATTGTCATGCAATCTTCAGAATTTAAAGTATAGAAAAAATAATTTAAGCATTGAGCATTCAATTGAGCATTGATTTATTCTTTTCTACTCCATTTAGTAAAAGGAATATAAATTTGGACTCCATCTACAATACATGATGATACAGAATAACAAGTTTGAATTAAAATATCTTTTTATGACTTTATGCGGAAGCGAATTTCATTCACAATAAAAAGATATATAATCAAATTCATCCACGCAATTAACCACAATAAAAATAAATGCAAAACTAAAGTGCAGAAAAATAAAAAGGAAAGAACACACCAAGATTTTTATAGTGGTTCGGTCAAACCATGACCTACGTCCACTCCCCGGAGGCACCCTCCGAGTATTACACTAAACCTTTAGTGATTCTCCTTTAGCTCCCACAGCTAGGCGGAGAAGCCCTTACACAATCACTTCCACCTTCCCCGGTGCGGCGGAGGAGCCGGGTCCTTTGACACCAATGAGATCTTCTTCTTCCCAAAACTTCCTTCAAGACGAACCTTGAATCCGATGGTACTGAGGTGCAAGCTCGCCGGAGCAACCGTGTGATCTCCTTCACACTCCCTTGAAACCCCCTCCAAGGATCTTCTCCCTCTCTCAAACTTCACCCTTTCCTCTCTCCCTTTCAAGTCCTCTCTTCAAGTTTTCTCCAAAAGAACAAAGACACAGTGGCTGCCAAAAGACTCTTACAAAGTCTTATGAGAGTGCTTAAATAGAGGGCTCAAAAAACCCTAAAAATACTCAATTTGGGCGTCAAATATCGTCGTACTGTACGATCGCAAGATCGTCCAATACGATGTGCAGAAATTGACCTGTTAGTACTGTACGATGTCCTGTACGATGTGCTGTACGATCCAGTTCGTACAGTACGATCCAGTTCGTCCAGTACGATCCAAATGACAAATTTCAGCCGTTTTGATTGAATAATCTCAGGATTAACTTAGGCAATATTTTAAAACATCGTCGTACAGTACGATTATGATCGTACAGTACGATTATACAACCTTTCAAATTCAAATTTTTGCCTAATTTAATGGACGGCGGGCTTTCTAATTATAACAGATCGTACAGTACGATGTGGTGATCGTACAGTACGATTAGTTATATTCAAAAATAATTTTTCCAGGAAAAATAAAATATTTTAATTTATTTCTGTTACACCAGATCGTACAGTACGAAATAAATTCGTACAGTACGATGAACAGAAAAGTTAAAATATTTATAATCATTTTTTGCTCCCTCTATTTGTGTGCATGATCAACAAACAAACTAACATACATCATTACAAGACTTGACTCAATAAATGAAAAAAATTACAGACTCATTTAATACGACCAATTCTATGCAATCTTGAGCCTTGAATCTTCAAAGAACGGTGCATGATGTACCTGAAATATTAGTCAACATAGAAAGACATATGCACTGCAAATACTAGGAGAAATAAGAGACTAATAAATATTATTTGTTATCATCAAAATCATAAACTCGGAAGCCCGAGTTGTAACAATCTCCCCATTTTTGATGATGTCAAATAATATTGGTTGACTTTGCAATTTAAAAAAAAATTTCTCCTAAACTCCCCCTCACTAAAAGAATTACATTAAAATTAGGGGAAGAGCTTTTCTTTTTCACTTTTTTTTTTTATTTTTTTTTATTTTAAAAAAAATAACAGCAAAAATTAAAATAAAATGCAATAAACAACAATACTTTCTCCCCCTTTGACATTATCAAAAAGAAGAGATAAAATAAAATATAAAAAAAAACATACATAAAAAAAACAAAAACATACAATTAAAAAAAAGTTAAACATACAAAACAGATAGAAAAAAAAAAACATACAAAACACATAAACAAAACACACAAACAAACCTTAACATACTTATACCTCATCATCTTGCTCATGTTCTGATGATTCAGAAACTAGGTCTGCCCATGAGACTTTTTGCTTTTTATCGTTTCCCCATATTACAAACGATTTGTTTTTACTCTTTTCCTTTGCAGGAAGAGTTTTTAAGTTGGGGCATTCACGCTTCAAATGTCCCGGTTTCCTACACCCAAAGCAAATTATGTCAGAAGAAAACTTAGCATTTTTACAATTTTTTACCTTTACTCTGCTTTTGTTGATGTTCATGCTTGTGCTTCAATAGACTTTCAAATTTATTTTGTTATCAATGATATCTCCTTGCTTTCATCATCTACTAAGCCATATTCATCTGTGTGTTTGGCTTTTAACACAATAGTCTTCTCGTCACCTGCATCCAAAAATCTTTGACTCACACTTTGCTCGTAGGCAATGAGTGAGCCGATTAGATTATCTATAGAATAAGTATTCAAATCTTTTGATTCATATATAGCTGTGACTTTGGCATCAAATTTATTAAGTAAAGAACGTAAAATTTTACTAACTTTTTCAACATTTGAAAGTTCTCTTCCTAAATCATGCAATGACATCACAATTTGATTAAATCTAGTAAACATGTCTAAGATAGTCTCATATGGTTTCATGCTGAAAAGTTCATAATCACGCATTAGAATATTCAATTTTGATTGTTTGACTTCACTAGTACCTTCATATGAAATGCATAATCTATCCCAAATTTCTTTCCCACTAGTACATGTAGAGATTCTCATGCAATCGTCAGAATTTAATGCACAGAAAAAAAACAATTCAAACATTTAGCATTTAGTTGTGCATTGACTAGTTCTATTCTACTCCATTCAGTAAAAGGAATATTAATTTTGACTCCATCTATCATACGTGAAGGTACAGGTACAGAATAGCCAGTCTGAATCATATTCCACATTCGATAATCAATTGATTGCAAAAATGTTGACATGCGAATTTTCCAAAAATTAAAAGAAATATTTTCAAATAAAGGTGGTCGTGTGATACAATAGCCTTCTGCAATGTTACGATTTCCAAAATGTGCCATGATCGATTTTTTTCAAGGTTTTCTAAAACACTATTTTTTGAAACCCGCTCTGATACCAATTGAAATGACTAAATGACAATTGAAATTGCTCTGATACCAATTGAAATTACTGAACGACAAGAGGGGGGTGAATTCGATGATTAAAAACTTCTTTTAATGAAAAGAAATATCTTTTTATGACTTTATGCGGAAGCGAATTTCATTCACAATAAAAAGATATATAATCAAATTCATCCACGCAATTAACCACAATAAAAAATAAATGCAAAACTAAAGTGCAGAAAAATAAAGGAAAGAACACACCAAGATTTTTTATAGTGGTTCGGTCAAACCATGACCTACGTCCCACTCCCCGGAGGCACCCTCCGAGTATTACACTAAACCTTTAGTGATTCTCCTTTAGCTCCCACAGCTAGGCGGAGAAGCCCTTACACAATCACTTCCACCTTCCCCCCGGTGCGGCGGAGGAGCCGGGTCCTTTGACACCAATGAGATCTTCTTCTTCCCAAAACTTCCTTCAAGACGAACCTTGAATCCGATGGTACTGAGGTGCAAGCTCGCCGGAGCAACCGTGTGATCTCCTTCACACTCCCTTGAAACCCCCTCCAAGGATCTTCTCCCTCTCTCAAACTTCACCCTTTCCTCTCTCCCTTTCAAGTCCTCTCTTCAAGTTTTCTCCAAAAGAACAAAGACACAGTGGCTGCCAAAAGACTCTTACAAAGTCTTATGAGAGTGCTTAAATAGAGGGCTCAAAAAACCCTAAAAATACTCAATTTGGGCGTCAAATATCGTACTGTACGATCGCAAGATCGTCCAATACGATGTGCAGAAATTGACCTGTTAGTACTGTACGATGTCCTGTACGATGTGCTGTACGATCCAGTTCGTACAGTACGATCCAGTTCGTCCAGTACGATCCAAATGACAAATTTCAGCCGTTTTGATTGAATAATCTCAGGATTAACTTAGGCAATATTTTAAAACATCGTACAGTACGATTATGATCGTACAGTACGATTATACAACCTTTCAAATTCAAATTTTTGCCTAATTTAATGGACGGCGGGCTTTCTAATTATAACAGATCGTACAGTACGATGTGGTGATCGTACAGTACGATTAGTTATATTTCAAAAATAATTTTTCCAGGAAAAATAAAATATTTTAATTTATTTCTGTTACACCAGATCGTACAGTACGAAATAAATTCGTACAGTACGATGAACAGAAAAGTTAAAATATTTATAATCATTTTTTTTTGCTCCCTCTATTTGTGTGCATGATCAACAAACTAACATACATCATTACAAGACTTGACTCAATAAATGAAAATTACAGACTCATTTAATACGACCAATTCTATGCAATCTTGAGCCTTGAATCTTCAAAGAACGGTGCATGATGTACCTGAAATATTAGTCAACATAGAAAGACATATGCACTGCAAATACTAGGAGAAATAAGAGATTAATAAATATTATTTGTTATCATCAAAAATCATAAACTCGAAAAGCCCGAGTAAATATCCCTTTTAAACAGTACGAATTGCATTATCCTGTACAATCAGTTCAAGAGTTTATATCAATCATCTAGGATAATTCTATGCTCATCCAAGATAATTAGTTGAAAAATTTATAGTTTTCATCTTATATGATTGGGGGTCATTCGATACACCCTCTCGATTGTCTAGTATGATCATTAGTGATTATCCTGGATGATCAGATTGTGCAAATTAATAAAAATTAGTCCCCTAATTGCAAAACCAATTTAGATAAGATTGTCATAGATCCTCTTGTATGATGTATATATTCCTAGACGACTAAACAAAATTTAAATCTTAAATTCTTACCTAAATTATATATGACGACTATTTTTTATGATTATAGATGAACATCCTAGATGATATATATTATACAGTACAGTTAGTTTAATAAGCTAATCATAAAGTATGATATAAATTATACAGTATAATTAGTTCAAAATTTAAACTTTGGGTTTTGACTCAATCTCATTCCCCCTAAGTGTGTGTATGCATAATCACCAAGCTAGCATACACTCTTATAGGACGTAATTAAAGAAACAAAAAATACATCAATGAATATTATAAAAATATTTATAGTATAACCTATTCCAACCAATCTTGAGTCTTGAATCTTTATTAGATGGTGCATGGTGTTCCTGAAATGTTAGGACAAACATAAATAATTGTAAATATAAGCAGACATAAGGATGTGAGCCATAATATTTATTATTATAAAAAATATAAACTCGTGAGCTCGAACTGCAACAAATGATATTGGATTAAACTTGTTAGAAGAGATAATGACAACACTACCTTGCTCATCAATAATATCCCCAACTCCACCATTAACTTTTTGAATTTTAGCTTTCCTTAAGTGAGGATGTAAATAAAATCATTTGGATATGTTATGGCCAATGCATTTATAATGCCCATAGAAAGAAGGAAAATCACTTAAAAGAACTTTTTGAACATAAAAAAACTTTTTTGATCCAATCCAAACGTCATTAGGATATTTCTTATTAATGTCATGTTCAACCAAAATATGAATAACTAAGGGCCTAGATTCAAACACAATAGCATTATCCGTTTAGAGGGGACGACCAAAGGGGGAGCCCAATATGAATAAAATGCATTGAGAAAATAAGTGAGGCCAAAGCCTACAAAAGGAAATCCAAATATGAACCACAAGTGATTCCTTGCTAAGATCTAATAAAGGGGACCATCTGATAACTTTGTAAAATAATTATTAACATAATACAAACCCCAAGCAAAAATTCTACAATAATCAAAATTATTGGATAATTTAATCAAAACATGCATAGGATTCAGAAGAGTTATAAAAAACACCACTAAAAGTTTGAAGTTAAAGAAAAAAATTCTAATCCCATCCAAAGGACTACAACCAAAAATTTTTTTGACAAGCGAGAACTCAAAATCAGTGGCGAAGGCCTATATCTCCTCCTCTGAGATCTAAAGAGAGGGCCAATCACAATGGGTAGCAGTCTTCAAGATAAATATGAAGGACATAAGTCCTATTATAAATAGTAACATAGATACAAATTAAAAGTTGGGGAAAGTTGTTAAACCTTTAAGAACTAGCCTGAGATTAACCAAGAGGGGAGGTGAATTGGATATTTTAATAAATTCTTTAGTAAAAAAGTTCTTTAAAAATTTTTCAAACTCATACATGATAATTAATATAGCAGATAAATAAATAAGTAAATTTTACAATAACAAAATAAATTAGATTTTTCAATCGCACATATAATTGCAAAAAATAAAGTGCAAAAATTAATTAGAAGAAATACATTAGAATTTATAATGATTTTGTTAACCTGACCTATGCCCACTCCTTGGAGATGCCCTCTCCAAGTATTGCACTAAATAGTAGTGATTCTTCTTTTGCTTCAACAACAAGGCAATGAAGCCAGTAAAAATGTAATTTCACTACCCTGATGTGATAAAGAATCGTGACTCTTCTACAGGCAGAGAATCTCAATTCTATTTTCACACTCTAAGTGATAGTAAGAGAACCTTGACTTTATTTTCATTATCTAGGTGATGGTCAGAGTACCACAACTCTATTTTCACCCTCGCTCTAGGTGATGGTTAGAGAATCACAACTCTATTTTCACCCTCCATATGATGATTAGAGAACTATAATCTTTGCTGAATAACATCTTCTTTGGAGCTACAGAGAATCCAGGTAGACGCTTGTAGATACTAGGTAAGATTCTTGTTTAGAGCAATCTTGTGAATCCCCTCATAACTTCTCTCTCACAAAATCTCCCTCCCTTCTCTCATAAAGCTCTCCTTCTTCTCTTCCTCAAGAGTCTCGCTCCTAAAGTCTCAACAGCAAAAGATGTTTTAATGGGAGTATTAGAAAATCCTAAGTAGTGGGCTTCATGAAACCCTAATTTTTAAGAGATCCTTCTTTTGTTTGTACAATATGATACATATATAGTACAATACATTCAGTGTAATTTAGACTAGTCCAGCGAGGTTGTGTAGATGAACTATTCAACTTTTATAATATTTTATATAGTACGATCAAAACATAATATGGTACAAAATGTAGAAATTTCTTCTGTTCATTTAGGATGACCCTTGGGATGGCCAACTTCGTACACTAGAGTTCATCTAGTACTGTGGACATCATATAGTAAGATCAACACAGAGATCATGGATTCCGTTTGGTACGATATTTGGGACGACCAATTTTGTACATGGCTAATCATATTGTACGAGCTATATTGTATGGTATGACCGGTAACAATAATTATCTATAATTTGATTGTCTGATATTTAGGGATTAATCAAGAAAGATTTTAATTAGGGCAAACAGTATGAACCAAATCATATTGTATGATCAACATATAATTAGTATATTTTTTAACCTCTGGCAGCAAGGGTTTTGACAGAGCACAACATTTCATACAATATAAATTAAAATCATACAGCACGAAACTAGGTCGTATAATACGAAGCCAAAATCGTACAGTACGATGTTCATTAAAAAACTCTATTAAAAATATTTTTCTTTCTCCCCCTGTGTGTGTGCAAGCAGAGATATCCATCCAATTTTATGATACGACTCAAGAAAGAAAAAAATATAGAACAAAATGAAAAACCACTGTAATCCTAGTCTACCTAGTCTTAAGTTTATCAGAATTGCAAGTGAACAATGGACTGATTTCCTAAAACGTTAGTACATACAAAACAAAACATAATATCATAGAAATAGGAGAAAATAGTAATATATACAATAATGCTTGTTATCATTAAAATTACAGTACTTGGATCAGATTTGCAACACTAATAAATTATATATCTTTATGCGACAATGGACAACAACACTACTAGTCATTTTTCAAGAAAATAGTAGCGAAATAGATGGTTGAATTCATAAACTCAAAGATAGAAGTAGTAATATGAACCACTAGGCCAAGGTTACTAATTTTTATGAGCATCTTAATCCATAATTATTTATGAGTTTATTCATGTTTCCTTACTGAAGTATTTTGTTTGTTAGACGATTGCAATATAGATTTTTTTGTAGGGTTATGTTATGATGGCGTTATGATTAATGTCATGACGAAATTAAAGATTAATGCCATGATTACATTAAATGATCCTTTATGTTTGCAATGAATCTGTAACCACATTGCAATGGTGCCTACAGGTTTACAATAAAATTGCCACAAATTAATGATGAAAGTTCTTGCAAATCCATCACAAACTAATCCACAAGCAAAGAGTTTGAAAAAAGGCCATCATAAATCTAATGATCATTTATGATGAAAATTTTCTCTCAAATAGATTACATTATACGTAGCTATTCCGCAATGATGTTTTTTTCTTGGTTCATGCAAATATGATTTGTTATGAGATAATTTATGACTATAAATGATTGATAATTTTTAAGCTAATGTATGACTAGATATGGTCATCAAGAAATACTATAGTAAAAAATAAAGGTTTTAAAATAATTGAAGACTTAAAAAAAGTGTAATATCTATGAATAACAAAAACAAATATGTGAAAACCCAAATTCATAAGCAAGCGAAGATAAAAAATCAAGAGTAATATGTGTCACTTTTTAGTTTTAAATTACATAATCTAACAGAAGTCGACAAACTAATGCCATTGTTCTTTCTTCAAGTACATTGCCAAATATTAAAAGCTTCCTTAGAAGTTATTGGCCATTAGATGAGATTTGCATCGAAAAAAGAATAAAAAAAATATATACAACTTAATTCTAAAATTATATACTTTTAAGTTTTAATTTAATTGATCATTTTCTATAAATTTTTATATTAATAACATTCTAATTTCTCATATTAACCTATTGATAAATCAAAAAAAAAAAAATGAAAAAGTTAAGCTTCATTTGGGACAATTTTTTTACTGCTTTCTAAAATAACTTTTTACTGCAAAAAGGGAGAAATTTTTTATTAAAAATAGTAAAAAGTTGTACAAATAAAACCCTAATCATATGTGATGTTAAGCACCAAAGGGTCATGTAATATGCATAAAACAAAGCATTTAAAGATAAATTATTTAAAGAAAAGCCTTTTCTATGAGTAGATAGCATTACAAAAATTTCCCAATAAAAACACCTATTTTTGTTATACAAAAAACTCAAGCAAACATACTTGTGATAACCATGTATACGTGCATCTCCTAGCTAAACATTATGTTTTTTTGGATTAGTTTGAGAACTAATCATTTTATGTATCAAAATTAATATATAAGCTCTGGAAGAAAAAAAACTTGGTAACCGATATAAATGATGGACCCATTGATCAATAAATACAATAATAAACAACAGAGAAAATCTAAGAAAGATCTTGAGAGTAATTTTCTTCAAAAATTAATTGATACTGAGACTATCTATTTAAAGCAATCAAACCCAAATCATAAGCATAGGTGATTAGAGACATAACTTTTAGAAATCTACAGCTTATGTATAGTGTTGTGTACATAAACTGCTGATTACTCATATAAAGAAAATTGAGTGGCTACGTAAAGTTTTCTGTTAAATATTTATAATATGGCATGATTTTATTTTACATTACATATATACCTATTGTCAATGGATTAGATATTTTTATGGGCACTTGCCAACATTTTATCAGAAAAATGTTTATTTTATAGTTAAAAACCACGCAATTTACCTTGAGGAAATGCAATATTATTGTCAGATAAATAAGAAAGTTAAACTAATAAAGCCTATGAGTTATGTCATTGGGATTAATGTAATTAAAAATTAACATGAAATTTAAGCTCTATTATATGACAAAAGCCTCTCAATCTACCTTAAGATCAAACATGATGCACTTACATGTTTCCCAATGCATTTACATTTGAATATTTGCATGATCTTAGTACGCTTACATAATATGTTTGCATGTATATAACCTTGAGTATGCTTGCTATTAAGTAAAAAATTTTCTACCAAATAAATTATTAGACCATATATATGTATGTATGTATGTATGTATGGGTTAACACCGACAATAATTTTAAATATGAATGTTATGTTTGTTTCATATTTTTGTAGAAAATATGAAAATTCTTTAGGCATAATTAAACTTTTAATCTATGTTCTACACCATATTTAAAATTATAATAAATTTTGGTTAAGGTAAATACCGTTATTAATTAAATCCATCATATTATAGTTACAAATTCATGATATAATTTATACCATACTTTATCATAATATAACAGAAAAGAAATCATACAATCCTTGTTTTTTTTTTTCTTTATTTTATTTTTATTTTATACCAGCAACATAAAACAAACATGACATCATAAAACTACAAACTCTAGTGCGTTTGATGTTCTCAAGAACAACAGCTTATTGAAATAAAATTCATATGAAAAGTTATATATTTTTGCAAATTCATATGACATATAGCTTTACTATCTGCCCAACACCATATTGGAAGCATCCACTGCATCATTCAGTCCATCTATGGCCACAGTTACGGTTGCAGCAAGCAAAGGACTGATTCGTTCCAACTTCCCTCCTTGATGTAGACGGTAATAAAGCAACTTCTTTGTGATTGCATTTTGGACATGGAATATCTTTAGTACGAGGTAGATTTGGATTAGTTGCAGCATCATTTAGGGTTTGCATGCGCTCATTTGGTTGGTGTTGAATCTCCATTCTATAAACACAATAATTATCTGCCTCCACCTTGTAATGACAGTATTTACAGACATTGAAGAGGATTCTGTTCTCTCTGTCTTCTTTATGGTAGAGAAGGTTATTACACATAGGACAAAAGTTTGTGGTACTCATGGTCGCTCAAGTTCTGGGAGTCTCCTGCCGTGACTTCCAGCAACTAAGGGCTTGACTGTCTCCGAGATAATCTATAACTTTTCTCTTAAAGCTTTCTGCAGAAGGAGAAATGGAAAAAAAATTCACTTCGGTCATAAAGAAAATCCTTCGTTATTAAATGAATTTATACCGTAACTTCTCATTATTAAGTTGCTTCTTTTTCACAAAAAAATAAAAAATAAAATAAATGCCTGAGACATCATATTGATTCATTATTTTATATTTTTTATCCAAAAAAAAAAAAATCCTACATTATCATAAGTTTTAAACCAATTATTCAGAAAGTAAAATATAATCCATAAAATTTTAAGTCATAGTTCATAAATATAACTAAATATTCCTTAAAATAAATACCTTTCTCTGTAATCAATCCTAGTTAAATTACAAGTTTATGATAGAATTATACCTTACTCTGTCACACTACAATTTGTAAGAAAATATTTATTATCTAATCCCAATCTTTTGTATGAATTTATTATTCCTTTATAAATAATATATATGTTGCTTCCTACTTGAGCTATAATAATAATAATAATAATTGATTAATCTAATTAAATTCCTAAACTTAGGAAATTTATAGCTCAATCATATGTAAGTAAAAAATTACAAGTATAGTCTCTGTAGATTCAAGTTTAAAAAATTAAGTGATCAAAAAGACATTAAATGCTTTTAAACTTTCATAAGTACTTCCTGAATAGTGATATCTTGTCGATAATATTTCTACTTTAACAATACGACATCTTATAATAATTATTTTATAAACTAGATATTAATTTTATAAAAAATATTATAGCTTTTGAAACGTGACTTATATATACATTCAAATTTTGTTTAAATAAAATCTTAAGTTAATGCATTGATTAATAAACTGATACAGAGAATAAATTAAGTTTAACTTATATTAATTATTATATTTATTTATATTTTCATAGACTAAAAATCAGATTTTATTCATTCAATTTTATTCATTAAATAATTGAATCTGTTGAATAAATAAATTTGTATTTGATAATCTAATTCTTTGGTTTTTTATTTTAAAAAATATTATTTATAATCAGAAAAACGTAATTTCATGTTTCATGAGTGGACAATTTTTTTTTCTGAAAGATAGAGAAATAATGTTTAAGAAATATTTCTATAAATTTTAATAATTCTTTCTTTGGGAGAGCTTTGATTACTTGTGTATTCTTGTGCATGTTTATCAGCTAGATAATTAGAGACTGTTTGGGATAACTTTCTTACTGTTTTGCATTTTAAACTACAATTACAGTTTTATTTGGCTACTATTTTCTCACTTCTTTCAAAAAAAATTATGTGCTTGGAAACAAATTTTTATAATAGCTTTCAAACAAGATATTTTCCCGACAACAATATTATAACCACTTTTAGAATAAGCTACAACAATTTCAAATAGACCATTCGTTTATAGTTACAAGCAACCCAATGGATCATAAGCACATACAAACAAAACAACAAAAATAATGAAATCTATGGGTTTTATTATTCAGTTGAATGTAATTAAAAACATGAAAAATTTGCTATGAATTAATCCTTAGAAAAGCAAAAAAAAATTCGGGTCTGTTTATAACAATTTTTTTATTGATTTGTTTTTTAGATCGCGGCCACAATTCTGCTTTGACATTACTTTCTTTCTGCTTTCAAAAAAAATTTGTGCAAGATTCTTTTTACCAATACTTCTCATAAAAGCTTTACAACAGTCTTTGCCAAAAAGTTGTAGATGCTTGACCCTTAATCTTTATTTTTTAATTTTGAAATGATAGAAGAAACAAATATGTGAATGCATTGTTTGGTTGTCTATGTTACTTATGGGTGTAAACAAGAGTCAAGCTCGAGCTATTAATGAATGTAAAATTTAAAGGATCTCATGCACTTTCATTAACATTAAGATTTAAGTTTTAAAATCATTACCTTATTTTAGGTGTTGTTCATCATAAACTACACTTTTTTTTTCTTGCATTTCATTTTGATTGACATGGTATATATATACATATTTAAATTCAAAAAAGTAAATAAATTTTAATGAAAACTATTTAATTAGTTACATTAACTCTCATTCCTTTTGTATTGTGTGAGTAAATGCGCAATGCTAGCTATGAATACAAGTTTGAGTATTATCTAAGGAATAAATTAAAGTGGTAATCAAAACATATATGGAAATATTTAGTAGATTTTTTTTTTGGGACATTTAGGCCATTTAAGGCAAACTCACACACACAACGCATACACAAAGACTCGAACCCAAGACCTCTGTGTTGGAAGCATAAGCTCTCAACCAACAAGTCTAGGTGAGCTGTGTAATATTTACTTATTTAGTAGATAGATAACATATAATGTGACAAGCACACATGCGAATTAGTCAATGAAATAAATAATTAAAGATATTATGGTCATTAATATTGGAGTTAATTGTATTTATTAAATTTCCATATCAATCTTTCCACTAGCATCTAAAATTTATAGTATGAATAAATAATATTAATTATTACAATATATTCTTATTATTGAGAATATCTTAAATTATTATAAATACTTTTTTTTACCTTCCTTTTTTGTCTAGTAAAAAATTCTTCGGGCATACTATTCAATCACTAATAAAAATAACCGATTCCTTGAAACCTATTTTATCGTAATTATTTGCATATTTTTCTGACATATATTTATGTCAATTACAGTTTTCCGAGAAGATCATTTTAAGAGAAACAAAAAGGATTCAGATATTCTAATTGATTTTTTGTCACAAATTAAGTGTTTATAATTCTTTAATTTATTTATAATGAGTTTAATAACTCAGAATAAAAAATTAATTTTAATATTTTTTTTATCTTAAAATAATTTTTCCTTAATCACCTAAAGAAAAATTCTTACACTTTTTAAGGGACAAGGATTTTTAGACATTGCATGCTTATAATAAAAATGAACATCTTAATACGAGGAATGTACTTAGTCCAAGATTATTCAATTCAAATATTATAAGTAATGCTCCACTTTCAAGGAAATAAACACAAGCCATTAGATTGAGGTTTGGTTTGGGACGGTTTTCTTACTACTTTTTAAAGCACTTTTCTAAAACATAAGTTTTTTGAGCTAAAAATTTTGTACTATAAGCTATACTAAAAAGCAGTAAGAAATCTGACAATAAGGAAGCCTTAATGTTAATATATAAATCCTTATTTTTCAAACAAAAGGGAGTAGCAATTAGAGATAGCTTAGAGTTTCTTCTTCTTTATCTCATTCTCCCATTAAATAAAGAAGCATTGGAGGATTTGCTATTAGCATGAAAATTTTGTTAAACTAATCACATATAACTCAGGGCACATTAATATTGGCTTTTAAAATCCTTGAGCTAGAATCGTCTTGTTTTTGTTTGATTATGTTATAGCTTCGTACCTGATAATACTGTCATAATAATTAGAGAGAATTGCTTTTGCATTTAGTTTGGAGATTATGTATACCATAAGAAAAATATTTTCATAGGAGAGAGATTTGCTTTTGCATTTAGTTTGACGGTTACAAAGATCCATATAGAGAAGAAAATGGATAGAGCGGTATTTCAAGATTTAACTTTTGTATAAAATGATTGCTCTATATACAGATCCTTAATCTCTCTTTTGTCTTACTCTTTCTTTTGTTTTTTTATGGTTACTTGCCTGTCGTGATGATTTCTCCACATCCAGTCGCTCATCGGTTGGAATGATGATAAATTGTGTGATTGATTCAGGCTTCTTAGATGGAAATACTTCTTCTCGTTCCATTCTTGAGGCCTTTTCTGTGGCTTCCCCTTCGTGGTGTTTCCTTAACTTTAAATCCACTACTCACCGTGTCTTGCCTTCACTTTAAATTTCAGAGGAGGTTCTCGCTTTGGTGGAGCCTTTTGAGTTTTCTTTGATTGGTTTTTTTCCCGGCCAAAGACCCACTATCAATGCCATTATTAAATTTTTATCAACCTTTAGCTCATTGGTAATTTCTCATTTACTTTGTTAAATCCTAAGCATGTTTTGATTAAGTTGGGAAATGATTTAGACTATAGTCTTGTCTTCTCTCATCGTTCTTCTATCATGAACAACTATTTTATGAAGTTGTCAAAATAGTATCACTTCTTTTATGTCAAATTTAATCTCTAGTCATTCCAATTTGGATTTCCTTCCATAACTTGTGCCTCCATTTGTTTTATCCTCGTATCCTTCATGGTTTGGGGGCTTTGCTGGGTAGACCATTAAAAACGAACAATGCCACTATTGTTGGTTCACATCCTTCTATTGATCCCGTTCTAGTTAATTAGTCATTACCAAATGCTATCCTAATAGTGTTTGACTTGGTCCTAATAAATTCGAGTATGTTCAATTTGTAAAAATGGAAGAGTTTCCTCTTTTTTGTGTTCATTGTAAGTCGCTTGGCCATTCAAGTTTGGATTGTCCTTTCTTGCATCCTAATCTTATTGTGAACCTTGTGAATGTTACTAATGGAGTTGTTGTCCCAGCTAATGATAAAATGTGTTAAACTACAGCTGGTCTAACACATATGGTTTTTACTAATGATAATTATTTTTTCAATAAAGAGGATGGTAATGTTGCTTTGGGTGTAAATAACCTTGTACCTTCTCCCTTTCTGTCTATTGATTCAAATCATGGTGTTGGTGTTTATGCTGATATTGCCATTGTTGATTTGGGTTTAATTACTTCTCACGATACTATTGTGCTAATGCTGGAATCGGGGAGGTTGTTTTGGCTTCTGGAGTGGTTAGGGAGGTTGGTATTGTCGTGGTTGCTAATTCTTCAATTGTGGTTGTTGAGCCTCTAGTGGATTCTATAGGCCCTATAAAAGATCCTAAGAATATAGCTCACAGTTTGTTCTATGATAAGTTGGATGCGATGAACATGGGGTTTTGTGATGTTTGTTACAACTCAAGCTCTCGAATTTAAATTTTTTATGACAACAAATATTATTGATTACCTATTCATTTCTCCTAGTATTTATAGTGCATTTTTGTTTGTGTATACTAATAGTTTTGTTACATCATGCACGTACAATTCAATGAAGATTCATAGCTCAAGATTCGGTAGAATAAGGTATGTTTAAAGAGTGTAATATTCTTTTATTTATTTTAATTTTTTGAGTAAATTCTTATATGGGTGTATACTAGATTGGTGATCATGCACACACTCACTTAAAGTCTGAGATAGCAAGAAAATTAGAAGTATAATTTTTTTAAACTAATCATATTGTACAATAAATATCATGTGGTATAATAAACTATTTAAATAATCATTAAAATGGCTAATAGTGATAATTAAAGCTATTCAAACCAATATATTGTATGATACATATCATCTATAATGATCAATTGAAATCAAGATTTCAGCTGCTAATCATAATTTAGGCAATATTTTGAAATTCAAATTTTGTATTAATCATACCATATAATTGGTTATCGTACTATACGATATAATTTAATTTTGACTAACTAAATCATGTAATTAGGGGAACAATTTTGATTATTTGATCCAGTCAGATCGTACAAGATGATTGGAATCAATCATAATGTATATTCGATCTTTGTATGGTATGGCATTTATATATCACCAATCATACGAGATGATAATCCAAGTCATTTAAACTAATCATTCCGGATGATGTTGTTGCAACTCGGGCTTCCGAGTTTATGATTTTGATGATTACAAATAATATTTATTAATCTTTTATTTCTCCTAGTATTTGCAGTGCATATTTCTTTCTATGTTAACTAATATTTCAGGTACATCATGCACCGTTCTTTGAAGATTCAAGGCTCAAGATTGCAAAGAATTGATCGTATTAAATGAGTCTGTAATTTTCATTTATTGAGTCAAGTCTTATAATGATGTATGTTAGTTTGTTGAAGAAGAAGATGCACCCGGCTCACACACAGAGGAAGTGATTGTGTAAGAGCAAAAAAGGAGAATCACTATTATGAATATTTTAACTTTTCTGTTCATCGTACTGTACGAATTTATTTCGTACTGTACGATCTGGTGTAACAGAAATAAATTAAAAAAATTATGATCGTACTGTAGATGCTGAAAGTGATTCAAGGTTCTCTTAATTTATGTTTCGTACTATACGATCATTTTGTCTTGATGATCGAAAGCTTTGGGAAGAAGACCACTTTGGTGTCAAAGGACCCATCTATTCCTTTGTACTGGAGATGCTGAAAGTGATTCAAGGTTCTCTTCCTTCATGATGAGGGTAAAAAAGGATTCAAGATCCTCTTCCTTCATCAGGAGGGTGAAAAAAAATTTAGGTCCTCTGCCTTACTAGGAGGATGAAAAGACTACGGTCCTCTGCTGCACTAGGTTGGTGGAAGAGATTTTATAAAGGCTTCTCCGTCTAGTTGTGTGGGAAAAAAGAGAGTCACTAAAGATTTAGTGAAATACCTAGAGAGGAGGACTTCGGGGAGTGGACGTAGGTCATGATTTGACCAAAACACGATAAAATTATGGTGTGCTCATTTTAATTTTTTTCTGCACTTTACTTTTTTGTGATCTATTTATGTGAAAAATTACATGTTAAAAATCTGTGATTGATATTTCATTGTATTGATTAAACTATCATCACCATTATTATAATTTTTTGATAAATATATTAGCTTATGTATTAGGTGATAGTATTGCTTTTATATTTGTGTGCCTAGGGATAGTTCACCTAGGCTTAACATCATACATCAAAATTTATATTAGTATCAGAGCAGTTCTCTCAATTAGCATTTTAGAAAACCTTAAGAAAATGATCCATGACACATTTTAAAAATATAAACACTTGGGAGGGTTATTGTATAATTTGCCCACCTTTATATGATAACATACCATTTAATTTTGGAAAATTTTGCATGTCTACTTTTTTACACTCAATTAATTTTTGAATGTGACATATGATTCAAACTTTTTTATTTTATACCATCACGTATTTTCGATGGAGTCAGAACAAACATTATTTTTATTAAATGGAGTAGAGAAGAATAAGTCTTTGCACAACTCAATGCTAAATGCTTAAACCATTTTTTTGTGGACTTAAGTATAAAAATTATATGAGAGTTTCTACCTGTATAACTAGTATGGATATTTAGTATAGACTATGTTGCAAATCTGATTTCAGAGAATATAATTTTGATGATTTCAAACATTCCTACTTTTCTACGACTATCTTGCCTACTAAGGTTTCATGTCTACAAGATAGAGTGCAACTCAAGCCAGCTCAAGATTGGGTAAACTAGGACTGAGTTAGTTTGTAATCTTTTATCTTTTTTGAGTCAATTAAATTAATATGAGTCCTGATGCAAAGCAACCTTGCACACACACACTTGAAGGAAAAATTCTGATTGTTTTAGAGTTCTTTATTTTTAATCACATCATTCCGGATGATCCAAAAATCGTCCTAGACGATCAGTTAAAAATAGAAATCCTAATTAGGGCATCCTAGTTAAGGCAACCACCATTAAGCAATATTGTCCTAGATGATGTTATCATCTTTCTAGATGATAGGCTCAAATCAAAAAGAATCAGCCACTAGATCTGTTTAGGCATGTTATATTTTTGGACATTGTTCAGGATGATATCCTAGACGATGCAGCACAATTATGCCTAAATTAATCTCATAATAAAGGAAAGTAATTAAGGTTTGATTTCTTGATCATATCATTTTGGACGATCACAGGATCGTTCAGGATGATCATTTAAAAAAACCTTAGTTCTTCTTGGACGATCAAATAAAGTCCTAGTTCTTTTTAAGGCGATGCTTTGGACGATATGTACTGAATTGAACTAATAGTCCAGGATAATACAGGATCGACCTAGACGATCAAGTTATTTTTCCAACATCCAAACATCCTTTCAGGGTGATGTTCTGGATGATATTCATCATTTAGTACTAATCGTCCGGGATTATCGTGGAATCGTTATGGACAATAAGTTAACTTTTTTATCGTCCATACATCCATCCAGAGCGATGTGCTGGATGATATTCAATGGATTGAATTAATCATATAGGATAATATACTATCGTCCTAGACGATATAAACAAATTTCCTTCTAATCATCCTGGCTGATTGAGCTAAATTTATACTGATCGTACATGAAGATAAAAGGATTCATGTAGCCGACCCCACGTAGTGGGATAAAGGCTTGATGTTGTTGTTGTTGTTGTACATGAAGATATTCATATCATACTGGACAATAAAGTCAATTTCTTGCAATTAAGAGCTATTCTGAAGCTCTTCTATATAAGACCTCTTGTTCTACCCAAGAGATCATCTTTTGTTGCTGTCTTGACCTGAGAGAGCCTAGAGGAGAGGGAGAGAAAGGGAGAAAGAAAGAGGATCTTATGAGGGGTTTCACAAAGGTTGATCTAAAAAGGATCCATGACATCTTCTCCAATCATTATCCCTAGTCCTTAGAGGTTTGAGAGAGGTCCAGTTTAGTAATTGATCAAAGGTACTATGCCTGCTTTAGAAGGAAGCAAAAGGAGTCGGGTTCTCTGCCTGCTTCAGGAGGAAGCGAAAGGTGTCGAGTTCTCTGCCTCACCAGTGTCGGTGGAAAGGAGGTTTATAAAGGCTTCTCCACCTTACCGTGAGAGAAAAATAAGAGACACTGAGTTTAGTGCAATACTTAAAGGGTGCCTCCGGGGAGTGGATGTAGGTAAAGTTGACCGAACCATTATAAATTTATATGTTCTTTATTACTGCCTTTTCCATAATTAATTTCTATACTTTGATTTTTTTGTGATGAATTTTGGTTTGATTTGAGTTTAAGTTTTGATCGAGAAATTTTTAAAATACCAATTCACCCCACCTCTTGGTTAGCCTTGGGTTAGTTCATAAGGTCTTAACATCCCTAATGAACTTTTAAGTGCTCTTTATATCAACATGAATGATATGTTCAATCCACTCTTGAAATTCCATTAGACGACTGATTTGGCTCTTCTGATTCTGATCGTCCTATATGATTAATTATCATCCTGGACGATATGATAATCTTCTGATTCAATTATTTGTGATCGTCATGGATGATCCTTCTTGTCCTAGATGATCTTCACTTCTTTATGCTCAATAATTAGTGGTCGTCCTGGACAATCCACCTGTTCATCTTGAATAATCCATGTGGCATGTTTGTTACACAACTTTAATTCGACGGTACAATTAATTATTATAGATCATCCTAGACGATCCACCTAATCAGCTCGGACGATCTGCTTTTTCAATGGTCATCCGGAATGACTCTTTAGGATGATCGCTTGTGTCTTATTATCCCGGATGATATTATCACCTTTTTTACCAATTGTCCTGAACGTAATTATTATACCAGATCATCCTGGATGATTTTGCGATCATCCTGGATGATCAGTCTGATACTTTAAAAACTGAAGCATTCTAACTTTTTTTCTCATACAATCCTTCTTGAATCCTTTTGCTCTTACTTCCTCTCCATTTTTATTGATCATGGCTGGTGGAAATAAGGTCTCATATTCCTTCTAAAAGCTCCTCAAGGGCAAATCTCGATCCTCGTTTCACTGAGGCGGCCGATCAAGCCGCCTATCAGAGGTACAAGATGGTCAGGATCATTGTATCCCAAAATGTCAACCCCCACATCCTTTCCTATCTTATTCTTAATTTATTTTCTCACACTACTCTCACTTTTCTCCTTACTCTTATCATCCCATTTAATTCAGAGTTACTATTTAAATTTATTGCTAGCCTTCACATCAATTCCTCTTTCACTGCTCTCCATTCTTATATGAATAGATGTCATGTTGAAATCACATATCAGGAATATCAAAAGCTCTTGCAACTATCCACCACAGTAGATAAACTCCACATCCTATATCAAGATCCTGACTATGACTGGGCTCTGGCCAATCACTTTTTAAGGAACACCAATGCCTCCTATCATGTTGGAGAGTCTAGCAGCTTACTCAAAGATGCTAGGACAATCCAGTATGTCCTTCATACCTCAGTCCTTCCAAAAGCTGGTGATCGCATTCATATCACTCCACTCCTCTCGATCACCACCTTCTATATTATGGCCCATCATAAATTTAATGCTTATGATTTGATTTTTCTATACATTAAGCACTTAACTAACATTCGAGATCCAGGACATGGGAGGAAGACAAATCTTGTCTTAGGACACATCATTATCTATGTCCTAGAAACCAAATATAACCTCCAATATCCTATCCCACTAAACTTTCAGCCTGCCTTCTACTCAAATAACTCCTTCCATGTTTTTCACAGTATTCATCTTCACCCAGGGCATGAGGAAGCTAAGGGAGCTAAGGAGGAGGCAGCTCCTGCAATTGTTCTTGCACCTCCTCCACTTCACCAGCACTCTCAGCTGGATCAGCTGGTGGAGCGATTTGACCAGTGGGAGGCACAATTCGAGTCCTATGTTTCTGCACAGAAGCAACAGCATGCGGAGGACATTGCTGGGTTCAATTCTTACATGGCTCACCAGAATGACAGCATGAATACGACATGGCCTAGTTTGGAGAGCAGTTTGTCACACTTTCTAGTTACTTTCACCAGCCACCACCACCACCACTTCCTTCAGATGATCAGGAGCCATCTTTCTTTTAGTTTTTTTTCGTGATATCATATTTTATAATTTACTTCTATTTTGTAGCTTCTATTTTGTTTCTTTCCCTCCTCCTTTTTGTGATGACAAAAGGAATAGTAGTTGTATTGCTTTATGATGTTTTAGTGTATTATGTACTATGTTTATTTTCTAGTATAATTTAAACTTCCTAATTCATTATTTTTATTGTGATGCTTCAATTGAACAACTAAATTTTGTTTTGTGTTTGCCATCATAAAAAAGGGGGGATTATTGTGAATCTGATTTCAGGGAATATAATTTTGATGATATTAAATATTCCTATTTTTCTATGACTGTCTTGCCTACTAACGTTTCAAATCCATAAGATCAAGTACAGTTCAAGCTAGCTCAAGATTGGGTAGACTAGGACTGAGTTAGTTTGTAATATTTTACCTTTTCTTGAGTCAATTATATCGATAAGGTTCTTGATGCAAAGTAACCTTGCACACACACATTTGAGGAAAAAATTTCTAATTATTTTAGAGTTCTCTATTTTTGATCACATCATCCCAGATGATCCAAAAATTATCCTGGATGATCATTTAAAAATAAAAATCCTAATTAGGGCATCTTAGTTAAGGTAGCTATCATTAAGCACATCATCTCAGACGATGTTATCATCATCCTGGATGATAGGCTCAAATCAGGAAGAATCAGACATCATATCTATTTAGGCATGTTATATATTTGGGCATCGTCCAAGATGATGTTCTGGACGATGTAGCATAATTATACCTAAATTAATCTAGTAATTAAGGAAGGAAATTAAGGTTTGATTGATTGATTATATCGTCCTAGACGATCACAGGATTATCTTGGAAGATTAGTTAAATAAACTTTAGTTCTTCCCAAATAATCAAACATATGACTAACTCCATTCAGGGCAATGCTCTAGACGATATGTACTAAATTGAACTAATCATCATGGACGATCCAGGATCAGCCTGGATGATGAAGTTATTTTCCATCGTCCAGACATCCATTCAGGGCAATGTTCTGGGTAATATTTGTCATTTTGTACTAATTGTCCGGGACGATCGTGGAATTATTCTGGATTATAAGTTAATTTTTTCAACATCTAGACATCCATTCAGGATAATGAGCTCGATGATATTCAACAGATTGAACTAAACATATAGGATGTTATACTATTATCCTGGATGATATGAAAAAAATTTCTTATGATCACCCTAAATCATCCTGGCTGATTGAGCTAAATTTGTACTAATCATAGAGGACAATATTTATATCATCTTGGATGATAAAATTGGTTTGTTGCAATTAAGAGCTATTCCAAAGCCACTCTATATAAGACCTCTTATTCTAGCCAAGAGATCATCTTTTGCTACTCTCTTGACCTGAGAGAGCCTAGAGGAGAGGGAGAGGAATGGAGAAAGAGAGAGCATCTTGTGATGGGGGAGTTTGTGAGGGGTTTCACAAAGGTTTCTCCAACTAAGGATCCAAGTCATCTTCTCCAATCATCATCCCTAGTCCTTGGAGGTTCGAAAAAGGTCCACTTCAGCAATTGATCAAGGTTCTCTGCCTTCTTTAGGAGGAAATAAAAGGAGTCGGGTTCTCTGCCTCACCGGTGTCGATGGAAAGGAGGTTTGTAAAGGCTTCTCCGCCTTGCTATGGGAGAAAAAGGAGAGACAATGAATTTAGTGCAATACTCGGAGGGCACCTTCAAGGAGTGGACGTAGGTCAAGTTGTCGAACCACTATAAATTTATGTGTTCTTTATTACTGCCTTTTTCGCATTTAATTTTTGCACTTTGGTTTTCTTTATTGTGAATTTTGGTTTGGCTTGAGTTTATGTTTTGATCAATAAATTTTTAAAATACCAATTCACCCCCTCTTAGTTAGCCTTAGGCTAGTTCATAAGGGCTTAGTATCCCTAACAAACTTTTAGACTATGCATTACATATGAAATCAATCAATCTATATTAAAGATATTACTACATGATTGTGATTTTTTTTTTTTGAAATGTTATGATACTATCTTAGATATATAAACTAGGATTACTTAGATAGTGACACCATTGGATACTTTAAATAGAGAACTTTTAAACTATAAAAAGGTCAAATAACCCAAAAGTCACTACTATATGTGAATAAAAAAACTTCAATGCTTATTATATTGATAATCTACTTGGCTAACTCATTTCCTATGAGATAGGTGCGAGTCAAAGATTTTTGGATGCAGGAGATAAAATAATAGAGAAGATTATAGTGCTAAAGGCCAAAGACAGATAAAAATGGCTTAGTAGATGATGAGAGTGAGGAGATAATGTTAATAACATGAAAATTCAAAAAATTCCTAGAGTGGAAGCATAAGCGCCAACTAAAGTGGAGCAAAGGTTAAAAAAGTAAAAGTGAGAAGTTTTCTTCTTACATTATTTGCTTTGGGTGTAGAAAATCTCAACATCAAAAATTTGAATGCCCCAATTTTAAGAGCCACCTTACAATGGAAATGGGTAAGGACAAGCCAAATGCAAAAAGGCAAAATGAAAAGAAGCAAAAAATCTCCTAGGCAGACTTAGCCTCTAACTCATCAGAGTAGGAGAAAGAAGATGAGATAATGAGCTTGTAGTGAATAGACAAAGCAATTGTTAATTTTGATCATGTATAAGTATGTTAAGGTGTGTTTATGTGTTTATTTATCTATTTTGTTTATTTATTTCTATAATAAATATTTTAAACACATGATTGTATGTTGTAGTTTCTTTTTGCATGTTTTAATTTTTTTATCCTTATGTATTATGTGTTATAGTTGTTTTCTTTCCCTTCGTTAAATTTTCTTATTTCATGCATATAGTTTAATTTATATGTTATATTATATCTCCTTTTTTCCATTATCAAAAGGGCAGTATTGTTACAAATCTAGGATCCCTAGTATGTGATTTTAATGATGGCAAGCCCTATTGATTGAATTGTACATTCTCAAAAAATATATTAGATATAATTTATGTTTTGTGCACTAAGGAATTATAGGTACAATACTCAAGAAGATCAAAAGACTCAAGATTAGATAGGTTAGGATGTCAAGTCAAAAGAGTTTATATTTTTATTTTCTTTAATTTTCTATTTTCTTGAGTTAGACCACATTAGAGTGTATGCAATTGGGTGATCGTGTACACAAACATGGAGAGATAATTTTTTTTTTTAAAATTAATTTTTTTAGAACAAATCATACTATATGAATTTAATTCATACTATACGATCAGTTATTTCAGAGAATGGTTTATTGGCTACTTAAAATTTTATGTTCTATAAACTAATTGTAATGTACGATTTATATAGTATTGTATGATTTGCTTCATTATCAAAACTCTAGCCACCAAATTAATTTAAGTAAGATTTTGAAACTAAAAATTTGAACTAATCATTTTATAGTTGGAAATTATCCTGTATGAAAATTTGAAATCTTGTTAAAATTAACCCACATGATTAGTTAATCAAATCTTAGTTTTATTAATGATACTAGATCATACTGCATGATGTTAATCATACCAGGTGAATGATAGAGATGAATTTTGGCCGTCCTAGAGTTCATATTAAATTAAACCATGATTTTTGACCTAATCATACCATGCGATAGTAATATTATACTGGATGATTCACCTAAAAAACAGAGATGAATTTCCATCATCCCAGGAATTGTCTAGTAGGAATAGAGGAAATTAAGTAGACCATTCTGGATAATCTTTGGATCATACTGTATGATATGTTCAAAAAAAAATTGAACAGTTTGTTTAAATGACTGTTCACATCGTATTGGATGGGACTAGTTTTGAACTTATCGTACTATATGAACAGAAAGATGTCTAACTTAAAATTTTAGGGTTTCTTGAAGCATTTATAAAAGCAAATCTTTAACCTTTATCTAAGTGAGGTGAAGAGAGGAGCGTGGTTAGAGAAGGAACTTTGAGAGGGAGCTTTTGGAAAAAATCAGAGTTTGTGAGAGGAAGGAGAAGGTGAGCTTGAGCATGAGGGAGAAGTAGTGTGAGGGGTATCACATGGTTGCTCCAGGTTAGTTTCATATTTGCTCCTCCTATGGCCTTGGTGAGTATTGTGAGAGATCTTTAGGGGGAGAGGCTTCTTAGTACATCCTCGAGGTTCTTTGCCTTCTCTAGGAGGGGGAAAAAGGAGTTGAAAAATAATACTCTTATTTAGGATTCTTTTAAAAGCTCCAATTCACCTCCTCTTAGCGCATCTCGTACTTTCAAGTGATATCAGAGCAAGGTCTAAAAAAAGTGTTTTTAGAAAATCTTGAGATAAATGATCAATGATATATTTTGCTAATTATAACACTATGGAGGGTTATTTAATAACCCGTCCACCTTTATTTGAAAATATCCTATTTTATTTCTAAAAAAATTATATGTCTACATTTCTGCAATCTATTGATTATATAATTTGGCATATGATTCAAACTGGTTACTCACCTTCATCGCATATTATTAATGGTGATAAAACTGATATTTCCATTAATGAATGGAGAAATGAGGATAGGGAACTTGCACAGTTAAATGCCAAATGTTTGAATTATTTCTTTTGTACTTTCAAATTCAAAGACTATATGTGAGGTTCTACATACACTACCAGGAAAGAGATTTGGGATAGGTTGTGTCACCTATGAGGGAACCAGTGAAGTTAAATAGTCTAGGCTAAATATTCTTTTACATGACTATGAACTTTTTCGCATGAAACCTAGCGAGACTATGTCTGAAATGCACGCTAGGTTCACCCAGATAGTAGCATCCTTACAGGTAGAGAACTGTAAAATTCTAAGAAATCTAATAAAATTCGACGTTGATTACCTAGCTCTTATAATGAAAAAATAATTGAAATTATTAAATCAAAAAATTTAAATATTTATTATATTTATAATTTGCTTGGATCACTCATAGCCTACGAGCAAGGAGCGAGTCAAAGAAAAAATGATGCAAGAGAAAAAAAAAAAGAGAGAACTATAACACTAAAAGCAAATTATTCTGACAGTGAAAACTCTTTAGCAGATAAGGATGACAACATAGCCTTGTTCTCGAGCTAGTTCAAGAACTTTTGAAAAGAAAACAAAAACATCATAAAAATAACTAGAGCAAAGGTAAATGCCATAAATCTATTAAAGTTTCATCTGATTCAATTTGATTTGAGTGTAAGAAACCATGTCACCTTTGAATTGACTGCCCCAACTTGAAAAATCATTTGAATAAGGAGAAAGGGGAAGAGTGTTAAGAGAGTTGTTATTTGCATGTTTTACATTCTTGCAACTTGTATAGTTTTGATGATTACAAATATTATTATTTTATGTGTAGTTATCTCCTAACACTTTTTGGAAGGAAAATCGAACTCCAGACTACTGAAAACATCAAATTCAGCATGAAATGCATGAGATATTTTGAAATTTGAAGCTTGTATTTGTTTTTAATTAAGTTTGTGAGGGAGTGATTGTAATTGAGTGAATAAATACACATACACTTAAGGATATATTGAAAAATTTATACTGATCATACAGGACGAACCATGTTCGTACGGGACGATCAGGTTAGTTATCTCCTCGAAAGAACAATGGAATGAACAAGAGTTGAAGAAAATTTTTCTAAGTCCTGATCGTCCAGGACGAACTCAAATTCATCCCAGGATGAAATTTTCTTTGGAAAATTTTCGTTCCGATGAAATTTATATTCGTTCAAGGACGAAATGCTCTCTGGAAAAATTTCATCCACACGAACTCAAAATCATCCCAGGATGAAATCTCCTATGGAGAATTTTCATTTAGACGAAATTTATAATTGTGGCAGGACAAATTGCTCTCTGGAAATTTTTTGTCCAAACGAACTCAAAATCATCCTAGCACGATTTGTCCTATGTAAAATTTTCATCCGGATGAACCCATATTTGTCCCAGGACAAAGTGAACCGACTCTGAAAATTTTGGCGACGTTCTGTAGTTTTTTGGAACCGACCTATGGAATAACTGTTCGTACCGGATGAACCTAGTTCATACAGAATGATGATCAGGTACGAATTATGTTCGTACCAATATACATTTGGTACGTTTCCAACACATTTTAGTAAAATCGTCCAGGATGATCCACGATTGTACGGGACGATCCACTGCATGTTAACTTGAAAATTTGCAGTTTTTGGACGATTTTTTGTGTCTTTCCTATATATAGTCCAATCTAAACTGCCAGTTAATCTTTTTGCTCACTAATCTTCATGCGTATTTAAAGAAGAGTCAAGGAGAGAGTGTGAGAAGGAGAAATCTTTCTACTGGAGTGTGAAGGCTTCACTTGGTGTTTAAAGCTAAGAGTTTTTACTTTTAATTTGTGATTACTCCACTCTTTTCTTTCTTCCTTCTAAATTTTTTGTGAGAAGATTTGTCAAGGAGATCCGGTTCTCTGCCGACACTTAGAGAGTGTGAACAACCGAAGGGTTCTCTGGCTACACTAGGAGAGTGTGAAAGGATGAAGTGCTCTCTGCCCACACTAGGAGAGTGTGAAAGGATGAAGGGTTCTCTACCTACACTGGGAGAGTGTGAAAGGAAGGATGGTTCTCTACCAACATTAGGGATAGAATAAAAGGATGACGATTCTCTGCCGCACTGGGTAGTGGTGAAAAGAGTTTTTGTAAAGGCTTCTCTGCCTTGTAGTGGGTGCAAAAGGAGAGTCACTAGTGGTATTAGTGCAATACTTGGAGGGTGCCTCCGAGGAGTGGATGTAGGTCGTGTTTGATCCGAACCACTATAAATCTTGTGTCTTTTATTTTTTGCTACTTTTTATTTTCTGCTTTACTATTTTTAAGTTGTGGTTGAAAAACTATTTCTACAAAATTCATTAAAGTTTATTTTTGGTATAAAATATTCAAAAGAGGGATTAAATTTTAAATTACCAATTCACCCCCCTCTTGGTTAGCCACTGAGACAAAAGCTTAGGTTTAACATCCTAATTCATAGTGAACAAGTTTCAACAAGTGGTATCAGAGCTTTGTTTCAAAATCATAAGTTTAGACTGAAAGTTCATTAGGGATGTTAAACCCTCATGAACTTAGTCCCAAGCTAACCAAGAGGGGGGTGAATTGGTATTTTAAAATTTCTTTTCACAAAGAATAAAAATTGCATAAACCAAAATCACACCACAAAAATAAATGCGGAATTAAAAGTGCGGAAGCAAAAATAAGAACACAGAAATTTATAGTGGTTCGGTCAACTTGACCTACGTCCACTCCTTGGAGGCACCCTCTAAGTATTGCACTACAAAAAGTGACTCTCCTTTCGCCCCCACGGCTAGGCGGAGAAGCCCTCAAAAAAACCTCCTTTTTGCCACCCCGGCAAGATAGAGAACCTATCTCCTTTTGCTTCCTCCTGAAGCTGGCAGAGAACCACAACCAAAAGCTAACTCCTTACCTCTATCGACCCTTCCACGGACGAGAAACTCTAGACGAAGAACAAGAAGAGCGATCCTTGAAGCAACCCTTGTGAATCCCCTCACAAGCTCCCCCTCACAAGATCCTCTCTCTCTCCCTCTCTCTCTTTCTCTCCTCAAGGTCTTCTCTGGTCAAGGCAGCAGCCAAAGGTGCTAAAAAATGTAGAACAAGAGCTCTTAAATAGAAGAGCTTCAAAGGAGCTCATTAATTGCAAGTTGCCGACTTTATCGTCTAGGCCGATATGGATATCGGCCTGATCGATTAGTACAAAACTCAAAAGATCGGCCAAAGCATCGCCCTGGATGCAAAGCTGGACGATTGAAAATTGGCTTGATCATCCAGGCCGATCTCACGATCATCCTGGCCGATCAGTTCAAATTATGGGAAAATCGTCATGACAAATAGCCCTGGATACGATCTGACCGATATTTATCGTCCTGAAGTAACTTAAGGTTTTTGACTGGATTGTCCTGGCCGATCCTGCGATCGTCCAGGATGATATGATTGTATCAATCATCCTTAATTACTCCCTTGATTTCCTGATCAATTAAGGCATAATTTGTGAATATCGTCCAAGCCGATCAATGATCGTCCTGGCTGATAATTTAAAAATACAGTATACCTTAATTGTCTATGGCGGCAACTTCTTTCTATTTTGAGCTGATTGTCCTAGCCGATACACGTATCGTACAGGCCGATATGTTAATGACGGCTGCCCTAATTAAGAATCTTGATTGGAGTCTCTATTTTAAACTCGATCGTCCAGTACGATCTAAAGGATCGGCCTGGCCGATGCGAACAAAAATAGAGATTCTAAATCTCTCAAGTGTGTGTGTGTGTAGGGTTACTTAGTATCTGTCTTTTAAACATTACAAACTGACTCAAGAAGAGAAAAAATAGATTACAGACTGACTTAACCCTATCCTACCCACTTCTGCATTTGCATCGTTTGTTCGTCCAATCCTCGATTCCTGAAATGTTAGAAAAAATAGGCAGTCCAAGATAATCAGAGGGTTTGCCAATCATCAAAACATACGCCATGAAATAAGGTTTGCAACATAGACTACTTTTTGATTAATGTAGATGGATACATTTTAAAGCCGAAATACACCCGAGGGTTACCCTATAACTAGACCTCCACAGTTCGACAATTTACCTTTTGATTTTTGGAAAACATGCATGTCTACATTTTTATAGTAACTTGATTATCGTATGTGGATCTTAGTTCAGGAAGGGTATACAAAACCAACTAGACTAGTTGATGGTGTTAGAGTTGAAACACCTTTTACAGACTGGATAGTAAAAAAACGTGACTTAGCATAACTAAACACCAAATGCTTGAATAGTTTTTTTGTGCTTTAAAATTAGAAGACTACATGTGGGTTTCCACTTGCAAAAGTGGGAAGGATATATATGATAGACTTTGTATAACTTATGAGGGGACTAATGAGGTTAAGAAATCTAGACTTAATATATTATTGCATGATTATGAATTATTTTGCATGAAACCAAATGAATCTATCTCTGATATATACACAAGATTCACACAAATAGTCACCTCTTTGCATGCACTGGGTAGGGAACTAACGAATGTTGAAATGGTTAATAAGATTCTTCATTGTTTTTCTACTACTTAAGATACTAAAATTACTGCAATTACAGAGTCTAAAGATCTAAACATTTACTCTATTGACAATCTTCTTGGTTCGCTAATTACTTACGAGCAAGGAGTTAGCCAAAGAAAGATTGATGCAGGTGAACCACAAAGGGATAAGAACATAACACTAAAAGTGGAAGAGTCTAAGAGTGAACACTCACAACCTGAGGATGAAGACGACATCACATTGATGACTAGACAATTCAGAAGCTTTCTGAAGAGGAAGCAGAAGAGACGCCAGCATTGGAATTGAGGTAAATTTAATAGAAATGCCAAGGTTTCAAATGATGTAATTTGCTATGAGTGCAGAAAACCTAGTCATATCAAAGACTAAATGCCTAAAACTCAAAGCCACTCCTAGCAAGGAGAAGGTAGAGGAGAAACCAATTGTAAAGAAGGACAAGAAGAAGTTTCAAAGAGCTTTCTGGGCGGACTCAGCTTCAGATTCATCAGAGACTGAAAAGGAAGAGGAAGTCACTAATCTGTGCTTAATAGCCGATAGTCTTGATCAGTTAGATCAAGAAGAGGTATGTGACTTAACCTATGATGAACTTTTTGAAGTTTCTGAACACATGCATGATGCATATAGGAAAATGAAGAAAATGCATGCTAGTCTAAGTTTAGAGTTTGAAGAATTATAAAAGGAACATGAAATACTTAGGAAAGATCATGCTTTAATTTACAACAACCACATGAAATTACTTGATGAGTTTGATGACTTGAATAAAAATTATAAAAATTTAAAATCATCCTTTACTAAACTTGAAAAAGAATTTAAAAACTTAAAGGATGAATCTGAGAGTAAAACATATCGAATCAATTATACAAATCAAATATTGGAAGATATGAATTTATTTTATAAATTAAAGATAAAAGCTGTCAATGATAATAGGATACCCCCCAGACTTGAAGATTTTACTAATCCTATTATGTATCCTAAATTTATGCAATCCATGAATAGACAGATGAATGGTAGAAGACTTAGGAATCCGTTTCCAAAAGTTAAATGTAATAATTATGGATTATTTTGACATATAGCTCACACCTGTACTTTGAAGATGAAAACTTATTTGGTGTGGAGACCTAAGATGCATAAACCTAGACATATCATACATGCATCTGATTATAAATTGCAAAAAGGAGAACCCATACTTGTTTGGGTTCCCAGGTCTAATGTTTGATAATTTTGCAGGGTCACTCTCACACAATATATCATGAGAGCATATGATACCTAGACAGCGGATGCTCAAAGCATATGAATGGAGATACTGCACAATTCATATCACTGGAAGCCAGGAGTAGAGGCAAGGTTACACTTGGAGATAAAACCACAAGGAAGGTGATTGGAACAGGTATGATTGGAAATCTTAATAAATTTTACATTGAGAATGTGTTATTGGTATAAGGCTTAAAGCATAAACTGTTAAGTATAAGCTAGCTATGTGATAAAGGATATTGTGTGAAAATTTTTTCTACTAGCTGCATATTAAGCCTAAATGATAAAGATGTTTTGAATGGTAAAAGGGTAAATAATGTTTATATACTAGACTTGAATTATATTCAAACTCATACTTCTTTTTATTTGAAAGCTGTATCTGATGAGTCATGACTTTGGCATAGGAGACTATGTCATTCTAGCATGAAAAAACCTTAGGAGGATTACCCAAAAGAACTTAGTGAAAGGTATACCAAAACTAGACTTTCTAAAGGACCACCTTTGTGATGCATATCAATTAAGAAGGCAAGTGAAGTCCTTTTTTTAGTCCAATAAGGATCTTAGAAATAGTAAACCATTAGAGATTTTGCATATTGATCTTTTTGGACCAGTTGGAACTGTGAGTCTAGGAGGGAAGGTATACGGATTTGTGATTGTGGATGATTACTCAAAATTCACATGGATTAGATTTTTATTTCATAAGAGTGAATCATTTGAGGAATTTAGAAATTTTTCGACTTGGATTCAAAGAAAACTTGAGTGTGAAATTATTTCTATACAAAGTGATCATGGAGGAGAATTTGAAAATGAGAGATTTGAAGAATTTTGTAAGGAGAAAGGAATTAATCACAACTTTTCTGCACCTAGAACCCCTCAGCAGAATGGGGTAGTTGAAAGGGAAAATAGAACAATAATAGAAGCCACCCGAGCAATGTTGGCAGAATACTCAATTCCTAAATATTTTTGGGCTGAGGCGGTTAACACTGCATGTTATGTTTTGAATAGGGTGAATGTGAGATCTAAATTAAATAAAACACCCTATGAGTTGCTAAAAGGAAGAACACCTAATTTGTCTCATTTGTATATTTTTGGGTGCAAGGTGTTCATTCATAACAATGGAAAATCTTCCTTAGGAAAACTTGATCCAAAATCAGATGAAGGAATTTTTGTTGGATACTCAAGTGTTGGAAAATCTTATAGAGTATTCAATAGAAGAACTTTGGTAATTAAGGAGACCACACATGTTGTATTTGATGAATCTGAAATTTTGGAAGAGCCAAATTTTATGGAAGATGAGATTGAGATTAACTCCCAAAAGATTGATAAAATGAATTTGGAAGAAAATGTGGAAGAAAATTTGGGGATAGAAAACCCTTTGCCTAGAGATTTGAGATTTTCTAAAAACCACCCAAGGGAATTGATTATAGGTGAACCTAGTGAGGGTGTAAGGACTAGGCGTGTATTAAACAAAGAAGTCAATCATTCAGCCTTCATTTCAACTATAGAACCCACAAATATTGATCAAACACTTTCGGATGAATTTTGAATTTTGACCATGCAAGAAGAGTTGAATCAATTTATAAGAAATAAAGTTTGGGAATTAACTATAAGGCCAAAGGATCAAAATGTAGCTGGAACTAAGTGGGTATTTAAAAACAAAATGAATGACTCAGGAGTAGTCATTAGAAATAAGGCTAGATTAGTTGCTAAGGGGTATAATCAGATTGAAGGGATTGATTTTGAGGAGACTTTTGCCCCTGTAGCTAGACTTGAAGCAATTAGGGTTTTGCTAGCTTTTGCCTGTTTTAGAGGATTCAAATTGTATCAAATGGATGTAAAAAGTGCCTTTTTAAATGGGGTAATTCAAGAAGATATTTTTATAGAACAACCACCAGGTTTTGAAAATTCTAAATACTCAAATCATATTTTCCAAGTTGAAAAAGGCATTATATGGATTGAAATAGGCACCTAGAGCTTGGTATGAGAGGTTGAGCACCTTCCTACTTGAAAGATCTTTTGAAAAAGGAAGTGTGGATATAACTCTTTTTTGAAGAAATGTGAAAAGGATATACTCAATGTTCAAATTTATATGGATGATATCATTTTTGGATCTTCAAATAAAAATCTTTGTGATGATTTTTCTAAAATAATGAGTAGTGAATTTGAGATGAGTCTAATGGGAGATTGAAGTTACTTTCTAGGATTTAGCATTAAGTAAATTGAGGAAGATACATTTCTTAGTCTATCAAAGTACGTTAAGGACATCCTCAAAAAGTATGAAATAGATAATGCTAAACCTGTTAGTACACCAATGAGTTCCTCAGTTCAGTTGGATAAGGACCTTAAGGGAAAATCTATTGATCAAAAGAAATTTAGAGGGATAATTGAATCTTTACTTTACATGACTGCTATCCAACCCGATATCATGTTTAGTGTTTGCTTGTGTGCTAGATTTCAATCAGATCCAAAAAAATCATATTTAATAGGAGTAAAAAGGATTTTAAGATATCTGTTAGGAACTCAGAACTTAGGAATTTTGTATCCTAAGTTTAGCTCTTCATTTGAAATAATTGGTTATTCATATTCTGACTTTGCAGGTTGTAGGGTGGATAGAAAGAGCACTTCTGGAACATGTCAGTTTATTAGAAATTCTTTAGTCTCTTGGTCCAGTAGAAAACAAAATTCAGTAGCCCTAGCCCTATCTACTACTGAAGTTAAATACAATACATTAGAAAGTTGTGTGGCACAAGTACTTTGGTTGAAACAACAGTTAATTGATTTAAGATTAACTATAGGCACTATTCCAATTTATTGTGATAACACTAGTGCTATTTGTATTTCTAAAAATCCTATTCAACATTCAAGAACCAAACATATAGCATCAGGCATCATTTCATAAGGGATCATGTATTCAAAGAAGAAATTGAACTCACTCATGTTTCTACTGAAAATCAACTTGCAGATAGTTTTACAAAACCTCTAGCCTTTGATACCTTCAGTGCATTAAAAACAAGGCTAGGTGTGATTGATTTGAATGCTTAATTAAAAATGTTTTATGCTACATTGATGTGTTTTCTTGTTAATGTTTTTAATATGCTTGTGTTATAGTTTTGATTGAGTTTTTGTTTTCGTTTTCATCAAGTTTTTAGTGTGCTTGTGTTTTAGTTTTGATTGAGTGATTGTTTTTGAAAAATTTGAGTGGCAATCGTCCGGGACGAATGTTTTTGTACGGGATGATTTGTGTTGTGTGTCAAACTATCGGATTTTGAATTGTTTGTGTGCAGTTTTTCAATTTTTAATTATCACTTTGTCTGTATGATCGCCACGATCGTCCATGATCGCCACGATCGTCTTTAACAAAATGTTTTTCAAATGACGGGACGATTGAATAAAGCAGTTAAACGGATAAGGTATTTTTTGATGCTTTATTTCATACGTACGAACCTTTGGTTCGTCCGGATGAACACATGTCAGTTCGATGGAGGGGACGGTTTCAACTGCCATTAAAACAATCATAAGTTCTGATCGTCCCGGGATGAACACGTGTTCGTCTGTACGATTAGTCTGGTCAAAAGTCTGTACGAAAGGATGCTTCATAAGTTGTGTGATTACAAAAAGCCATTTTATTTTGGTCGTATTCTTTCGTCCATACGAAAGTTTTTTCGTACGGGACGAATATATTTCGTACGGGACAAATGTAAAATTTCGTCCGGTACGAACAGTCATTTTTTCAATAAATAGACGGGCTATTGAACTCAACAGTCACTCTCATTTCACTTTCACTTTCAAATCCTTTCGTTCCTTTGATCCTATCAATGGAAAGTTCTAGCAAGCATAAAAAGACTTTAGCCAAGGGTCCACCAAAGAATTCCTCTGAGAACTTTCTTTCTAAAGCCAATGAAGAATCCTTTTCTAGGTTTGTCTCCGCCAAGATCACACCCTCCAGAATTCTTGTCCAAGAACAACTAACCTTTCAGGTGATGAACTTATTTTCTTCAACTCAGTTTGGTTTCATCCTCACCCTAGTTTATCTCTACAATAAAGAAACCTTCCACTATTTCCTTGCAAACATGTCTTTCAACTCCGACAATACTGTCATCCATTTATTTGTCTTTAAGAAAAAAGTTGAAATCACCAAGGCTAACTTAGGAGCCTTTCTAAACTTAAGAACTGAGGGAGCTAGAGCACATACCTTGATCACCTCAACTGAATATGAATGGTATGAAATTAATAAAGTGATTAGAGGAATCAATTTTAACGAGCATATGCCTAAGGTATCTGGTCTAGTTCGTAATGCTCGTATCATTCAGCATGTTCTATAATTCCTAAAGCTAGTGATATGATCAACATTACCCCTCTTTCTATAGTGACCTTCTTGATCTTGACTAATAAACCTATTGATGAAGCCCAACTTATCCTTAACTATCTTTAAGGATTGTCTGAAATTGGTCATGTAGAGCATAAGAGAAAGAATAACATTGCCTTAGGACATCTAGTTGTCTACATTATGGATAATAAATACAATTTGGTTTATCCTGATCAAGAGTTTGGAGAACCGCTCTACTACAATGATGGATCATTTAGAGCAATCTTCAAAGGAGAACCAAGTAAAGCACATGTCATTAGTGATACTGAGGAAGAACATGAAGCTGCACCTGCACCCGCCAATGAACCAATTTACCAGGATTTGGTTCAAAGATTTGATCGCCTAGAGACTCATGTTGATCAACATTTTGATCAAATTGAGACTCATCTTCAGCAGCAGGATGCACAATATCAGCATGATTAGTACTTATTTTAATATCTTCGGTTCTGCACCTCCTCCTCTTCCTCCTCCAGATCAAGGTCCTTCTGAGTGACAGTTGCACTTAATTTTATGTACTTTCTCTCTAGTTGGTGTGTTAGTTTTATGTTTTAAGAAAATGTGATGTATTTTCTTTTCTTTAGATGTTGTTGTTTTTAAATCTTATGTCATATTGATATCTTATGTTTCAATTGTAATATCCTTTATTTTGATATCAATATAAGTTATCCTATTTTGGCTTTAATTTTGTTTTTGAAATATGTGTTAACCTTTATGAAAATCATTAGATTTTTGATCTTAATAGTGTTATACTTTGAAATGCAAGTTAAAATTAAATTCATTAGAAAATCTAATTTTTCTAAATTTAAGTTTTGCTTATAACGTGATGTAATTAAGATTGTCAATTTCATGTCTCTTATTTAGACTACATTAATGTCTAATATTATTATTGCAACTGTGATGTTTTCTTATCTTGTATTTCACTTATCAATAAATATTTAAGCACTTAGAAAAATTTGAAATTTTTTATTATTGATTTTAGAAAGATCAAAATTACTCTTGAAAAATGTACAAAAATCAAAAGGAATGCGCAATGGTTCGCAAGTTGAAAAAAGGCACAAAATAAGCCCACAAGTAAAAATATGCACAAAAATGTGCCACAAATTTGAAAAAGATGCGCAAAGCGCCACATGTGGTAGTTATTTCTTTCCATTATCTTTTAATTTCTTAATTCAAATTGATCAACTCTACATTTATATTCCATATTGAAATTTGAAATATAAAAATTTTCTATTCTTTTTTTTTGCAATGATTTTCTCTATCTTAGTGTCTAAATTGACTCATATTTTTTATAAAAATACTTTTTATTATCAATGTTATGTCTCTTCTTAAATTTTATGAATTACTATGATTTGCCTAATGTTTTGATTTTGATTGCAAAATTAATCTCAATCACTTTCAAGGATCAATTATCAAAGGATTATCATATGACTACTTACATTTCAGGTCTTTTTCTTCTTCTCTTTTTTCTATTGTCAAAAAGGGGGAGAAATTGTTTGTTCTATCATAGTGTATGTGTGTGTTTATTTTGTTTTGTATCTCTAAAAATTTTGAAAACAAATTTTTTTTTTATTCAAATGCCTCCTTATTTTCATGTATTCATTATTTTAGGGGGAGTTTAGGAGATTCTTAGAATTTGAAAATATACAAATAATAATTATTTTGCCATCATGAAAAAGGTGGCAATTATTATGAGAGATGCTATTTGCATGCTTTAGATTCTTGCAATTTTTATAGTTTTGATGATTCTAAATATTATTATTTTATATGTAGTTATCTCCTAACACTTTTTGGAAGATTTTTTTTTGCTCTTGTCTGTACTAACATTTTAGGAAAATCAAACTCCAAACTACTGAAGACTTCAAATCAAATTCAACATGAAATGCATGAGATATTTTGAAATTTGAAGCTTATATTTTTCTTTGAATTAATTTTGTGAAGGAGTGATTATAATTGAGTGAATAAATATACACACACTTAAGGAGATCTTAAAAAATTATACTGATAGTACAGGACGAACCATGTTCATACGGGAAGATCAGGTTAGTTATCTTCTCGAAAGAGCAATGGAACGAATAGGAGTTGAAGAAAATTTTTCTAAGTCCTGATCGTTTAGGACGAACTCAAATTCATCCCAGGATGAAATGTTCAATGGAAAATTTTTGTTCAAACAAAATTTATATTCGTTCAAGGACGAAATGCTCTCTAGAAAAATTTTGTCCAAACGAACTCAAAATCATCCCAGGACGAAATCTCTTCTGGAGAATTTTCGTTCAGAAAAAATTTATAATCGTGCCAGGAAAAATTTCTCTCTAGAAAATTTTTGTCCAGACAAACTCAAAATTGTCCCAGGACGATTTGTCCTCTGTAAAAATTTCATCCGGACGAACCCATATTCATCCCAGGATGATGTGATCCGACTCTGAAAATTTTGGCGACGTTTTGTAGTTTTTGTGAACCGAAATATGGAATAACCGTTCGTACCGGACAAACCTAGTTCGTACGGGACGATGATCGGGTACGAATTCAGTTCATACCAATATACAATTGGTTCATTTCCAACACATTTAATTAAAATCATCCAGGATGATCCACGATCGTACGGGACGATCCACTACATGTTAACTTGAAAATTTACAATTTTTGGACGGTTTTATGTGTCTTTCCTATATATAGTCCAATCTAAACTACCACTTAATCTTTTTGCTCACTGATCTTCATGCCTATTAAAAGAAGAGTCAAGGAGAGAGTGTGAGAGAGTGTTCGAAGGAGAATTCTTACTACTGGAGCATGAAGGCTTCACTTGGTGTTTAAAGGTAAGAGTTTTTACTTTTAATTTGTAATTACTTCACTCTTTTCTTTCTTCCTTCTAGATTTCTTGTGAGAATATTTGTCAAGGAGATCCGGTTCTCTGCGACACTTGGAGAGCGTGAACAGCCGAAGGGTTATTTGGCCACACTAGGAGAGTGTGAAAGGACAAAGGGTTCTCTGCCCACACTAGGAGAGTGTGAAAGGATAAAGGGTTCTCTACCTGCATTGGGAGAGTGTGAAAGGAAGGATGGTTCTCTGCCAACACTGGGGATAATGTAAAAGGATGACGGTTCTCTACCGCACCGGGTAGTGGTGAAAGAGTTTTTGTAAAGGCTTCTCCGCCTTCCTATGGGTGCAAAATGAGTGTCACTAGTGGTATTAGTGCAATACTCGGAGGGTGCCTCCGGGGTGTGGATATAGGTTCTGTTTGACCGAACCACTATAAATCTTGTGTCTTTTATTTTTTGCTGCTTTTTATTTTCTTCTTTTCTGTTTTTAAGTTGTAGTTAAAAAACTATTTCTACAAAATTCATTAATTTTTATTTTCGGTATAAAATATTCAAAAGAGGGAATAAATTTTTAATTACCAATTCACCCCACTCTTGGTTAGCCGCTGGGACAAAAGCTTAGGTTTAACAATCTAATTCATAGTGAACAAGTTTCAACAAAGAGAAGCCAAAGTATAAAAGCGGCAAGCAAAATATATAAAAAGCTTTTTTGGGCCGACTCTACGTCAAAATCATCAAAAGAAACAGAGGAGGAGGTAACAAATTTTTGTTTAATAGCTAATGATAATCTTGATCAATATGATCAAGATGAGGTATGTCAACTCTCTTATGATGAATTGCTTCTTATTTTTGAAAATATTCATGATTTTTATAAGAAGCTTAAGAAAATATATGTTAGTCTTAATACTAAATTTTCTACTTTGCAAAAAGAGCTTGCAAGTTTAATTATCGAGCACTCTAGTTTTGAAAGTCATCACATGACTTTATCAAATGAGTTTGATGAATTAAATATGAAGCATATTGATTTATCTGATGCACATAATTCCTTGAAAGCAATACATATTTAGCTAAAAAAGCATTTAAGGATTTAGAAGAGCTTGCATGTCAATTAGATTAGTGAGCATGCATTAAAACTATAAGTGGCAAGCTATGAAAGTGCAAATAAATATTTTCAAGCAAAAAATAAACCACCACTTTCAACAGCTTAGTGGTATAACCCCTTAACACAACATGCATCATATAAACCTAGAAAGATGCACCATCACCCACATAGGTTAGTAAATCCATTCCTTATGTTAGGTGTTACTCTTATGGCATGTTAGGACACGGCCTACACTTGAACAATCCACCGTACAACATATTTAGTATGGAGGCCTAAATTGTATTTGTCACAGCATAACATGCATACATCTTATTCATTTAAGAATAAGGTAAAACCCAAACTCACTTGGGTTCCCAAATATAACCTTTGAATGACATTATATGGATGCTCTTATAAAAGACCTAGTGAGAACATATGGTATCTAGATAGTGGCTGCTCGAGGCATATGACTGGTGATATGAAGCAGTTCATCACACTAGAGGCCAAGTTAGGAGGAAAAGTGACATTAGGAGACAACACCATTAGAAAAGTAGTGGGATCATATACAATTAGAAACTCTTAACTCTTTATGATTAAAAAAATTTTATTAGTTGATGGTTTAAAGCATAACTTGTTAAGTAATGTCAACTATGTGACAAAGGATTTGATGTGAAATTTCTTTCTGACAAATGCATGATTAGATTAGATGATAGACTTATGTTAGAAGGAAAATGGATGAACAATATTTAAATGTTACACTTGAATTGTATTGAATATTCAAATTCCTTATGTTTAAAATAATAATTGATGAATCTTAGCTATGACATAAGAGACTATGACATGTTAGCATGAAAATACATATGAATATCACCAAAAAAAAACCTAGTTAGAGACTTACCTAAATTAAACTTCACTAAGGATCACCTATGTGATGCCTACAATTTAGAAAATAAATAAAATCATCATTTCATTCAATTAAGAATATTAATACCTCTAGTTCACTAGAAATCCTTCATATGGACCTATTTGGACCAGTTAGTATAACCAACCTACGAGGAAAGACTTACGAATTTATGATAGTAGATGACTACTCTATTTTTACTTGGGTAAGATTCTAGCACACAAGAATGAGTCATTTGAGAAATTTAGAACCTTCTCCACTTGGATTAAAAGAAAATTAGGATGGGAAGTGTGAACAATTCATAGTGATCATAGTGGAGAGTTTGAAAATGATAAGATTGAATCTTTCTACGAAGAGATAACGAAAGAACATAATTTCTCTGCCCCAAGGACTCCCTAGTAGATTGGAATAGTTGAAAGAAAAAATAGATCTTTGGTAGAAGTTGTTAGGGCATTGTTACTGAATATTCATTCCCTATGTAATTTTGGGCAAAAGTAGTGAACACTGTAATGTTTTAAATTGTCTGAATATGAAATCCTTGTTGAATTAAATGTCATATGAACTCCTAAAGGGTATGACACCCAATTTATCTCACCTATATGTTTTTGTATGTAAATACTTTATCCTAATGAATGGAAACTCACCCTTAGGAAAATTTTATCGTAAATATGATGAAGGAGTCTTCTTAGGTTATTCATTTGTAGGTAAAGCCTATAAAATATTCAATAAGAGGACCCTAGTAGTAGAAGAGTCTACCCATATGGAATTTGATGAATCAAATAAGACCATTGAATCTAATCATGAAGAAGAAGAAGAGGTGTAGGTCATTTAGGGGGTAGAAACCATTACCATAGAAGATAGAGTAGAACCTCAGGAGCAATTACCTAGAGATTGGAGATATTCTTCTAGTCATCCTAAATAGTTAATTTTAGAAGACTCATCTAAAGGTGTAAGAACTAGGCAAGGACTTAAGAATGAGGTTATTCATTATGCATTTATTTCCATTATAGAACCCATAAATATTAATTAAGCCTTAGGAGATAAATTTTGGATCCTAGCAATACAAAAAGAGCTAAACCAATTTATTAGGAATGATGTGTGGGAATTAGCCAAGAGACCTAAGGAGAAAAGTGTGTTTGGAGCAAAGTGGGATTTCAAAAATAAGATGAATGACTCTAGAATAGAAGTGAGGAATAAGGCCAGACTATTAGCTAAGGGGTATAACTAAATTGAGGGATTAGACTTTGAGGAAACCTTTGCCCTAGTAGATAGAGTATAAGCCATAAGGGTACTCTTATCCTTTGCTTACTTTAAGGATTTTAAATTGTATTAAATGGTTGATAAAAATGATTTCCTAAAAATGGTAATCAAAGAGGATGTTTATGTTGTGTAACTCCCCAGATTTGAGAATTCATAATTTCCAAACCATGTGTTTAAATTAAAAAAGTTATTGTATTGGTTAATGCAAGCATCTAGAGCCTAGTATGAAATGTTAATTTCATTCCTTCTAGATAGAGGCTTTGTTAAGGCAAGTGTAGACACCACCCTCTTCCTAAAGAAAGAAGGAGAAGAGTTGCTCATTTGTCAAATCTATATTGATGACATTTTGGTTGGATCGTCAAATAAAAATCTTTGTGATGAATTTTTAAAAACCATGAGCAAAGTGGTTGAAATGAGTATGATGGGAGAATTTAATTACTTTCTTGGATTTAGTGTAAAATAGTTGGATGATGGAGCCTCCCTTAGCTAAAATAAATATATTAAAGAAATTTTTAAAAAATATGAAATGGACAATTCTAAGGCCATGAACACTCTCATGAGCTCTAGTGTTAAATTAGATAATAACCCAAATGGAAAATCTTTGGATCAGAAAGAATATAGGGGAATTATTTGAACAATTCTCTACTTAACGGCTAGTAGTTTAATATTTATTTTTGTGCTAGATTTTAAGTAGATCCAAAAGAATTACACATGACCTCTATTAAATAAATCCTTGGATACTTTTTAGGCACTCCAAACCTAGGAATATGTTATCCTAGACACAACACCTCTTTTGAAATAGTAGGATATTCAAACTCTGATTTTGTAGGATGTAGAGTAGATAGAAAAAGCACTTCTTGAACTTTTCAATTCATAGGACAATCCTTAGTTTTCTTGTTTAGTAGAAAACAAAATTCATTAGCCCTCTTAACAGTTGAGGAAAAATATATAGCAGTAGGGAGTTTTATTTGCTCAAATTTTATGACTAATGCAACAACTCTTGACCTTGGACTACCTATAGGGACCATTCCAATTATGTGTGATAATACTAGTGCAATTTGCATATCAAAAAATCTAATTCAGCACTATCGCACAAAACATATAAACATCAGTCATCACTTCATAAGAGATCATGTATCTAAGGGAGGTATATAATTACACCATATAGCTATAGAAGATTAACTTTCAAACATATTCATAAAGCCCTTAGCCTATTACACCTTTAATACCTTGAGGACAAAACTAGGTGTTATAAACAATCATGTTTAATCAAAGAGAAACAAAAAAAAACTCATTTAAAAGCATTGATGATATGTGTTTAAATTGTATGTATATTTATTTGTGTCATGTTTGTTGTTATTTGTTTTAAAAAAATTGTTAGTCTAGTTATTTCTCGCACTTCACTATACCACAACAATCCTTAAATTTCTTTCCTGATCATTTTGTATGATTTACATTCATACTATATGATATGCACATATAAACATAGATCACAACCCTTTATTGCATCAACAGTCCAGATTAAGTCAATGATACACACATCGCACTGTACGATACCTCTCTTCATATTATACAATATATGTGTCACTTATCATTGAGGAATTCAATCTTTTTTGTACAAAACTATTACCATTCATATTTTACTATACCTCCCTTCATACTATATGATACAAGTGTCAAAATGGATAGGGATGGGTTTAATTTGACTAGTACAATAATATTTGAAGTTTATACTATACAAATACATATTTATACTATACAATGCTTTTCTTCAATGCTGTACAGATGACCCCTCGGGACGAACGAAATCTTCTTAAGATCATCTAGTATGATACTAATCATATTGTATGATTTGACTACTTTTATAACAGATCATCCAGATGAAATAACTCCTTGATTGTTCTGCATGATACACATATCATATTATATGATAGCTAAAAAATTCTATAAAGTGGAATTTTAAACCAGTTCAATTCATCCAACCCTTCTACACACTTCTACTTTCTAATTCTTCCTACTCAATGGCTAGTGCAAGCGCGCGAACTCATTTTACCTTAAGAAGTTCTTTCTCCCGTCCCTCAGGAGATGATCAATTTATAATTGCTACTGATGAAGCAGAATATCTCAAATACAAGGAAGCCTAAATCACACCATCATGCATACTAAATCAAAATTCCCTGAACTTTCAGGTGATGAGTCTTCTTAACACCACTACCTTCCAATTCCTCTTGACTCTAGGCTTTCGCTTCCACTCTAAAGTTCTTTATGAATTTTTAGCAAATCTTAGGATCAATGGAGATGCCTCTATAATGAAATCCTAATATTTTCATTGCTATGTTGAAATTATAAAAGGAGACTTAGGAAAACTCCTCTACCTTAAAACTGATGGAGTTTGACCCCATTCTATGGTTTCCATTTCAGACTATGACTAAAGTAACATCGATCTAACCAATATGAATTTAGCACTGAATCAACATCAAGCCTTAGTCTAATCCTTGAATCACAATGCAAGGATTATCCAAGATATCCTTTGTACTTTGTTTATTCCAAAAGCTGGAGATCATGTAAACATCACCCCTCTACTTTTCTTAGTAACCTATTTTATCATGAAAGACACTCACTTTGATGAATCTCAATTTCTAATTGATTACATTCAAAATTTAACTACCATACGACTCCCTTCTACTAGAAGAAAGAAAAATATGGCTTTGCGATCTGTCATAGCCTATATCTTAAATAAAAAATATAAAATCAGTTATCCTGCACCTCCCAACAATAATCTTATCTTCTATATAGATACTTCCTTTCGTATTCTTTTTTATTAGGGTCAGAATCCAGACAAGCCAAACTTTGATGAGATAGGTGGAGATGCCCCAGCACCAACACCAGCTTTAGTGGCTCAAGATCTAGCTCCAGTACCACATGACTACCCGTACGTGGAACTGATACAACATTTTAACCATCTTGAGTCTTGACTTATCCAACAACAAATTCAACATGAAGAAGACATGAAATGGTTTAAGGAATAGTTGAACTCAATTAAGACTCAATTTTCCTCCATTAACAACTACTTCCAACAATACCCACCACCACTAGCACCTGATCAGCGACCATCTTACTTTTAGTTCTATATTGTGTTTGTGTTTTTGTACTACTATCTTTTTTTATGTATCTCCTCTTTTAGGGTGATGTCAAAAAGGATAAAACATATTTGGTTGTTTGGTTTTTATTGTATGTTTACATGTTTTTGTTTAATAGAAATTCCTACTATATTTATTTATTTTGTATTGTTCCTTTTTAAAAAAAATTAAAAGTATATATATAATAAAAACTAAAAAAAGAGGTAGGGAACCCCTATTTTTCTAACATCTTTAACTTAGTAAGGGGAAGCTTAGGATGAAAAATCTTTCAAGCTACACTTAAATCAAAATTTTTTGACATCATAAAAAAAGGAGATATTATTGCAAATCTAGGATCCTTAGTCTATGATTTAGATGATGATAAATCCTATTAATTGAGTTATATGTTCTCAAAATATATATTGGATATTATTTGTGTTTTGAGCACTAACGAATTGTAGGTACAATACTTAAGAAGACCAAAGGAATGAAGATTGGGTAGGTTGTCATGTCAAAAGAGTGTATTTTCATTTTCCTTAATTTTTTTATTTTCTTAAGTCAGGCCATAATAGAGTGCATGCAATTGGGTAATTGTGTACACACACATAGGGGAAGAGAAAACATTTTTTTAAAATTAAATTTTTAGAACTAATCGTACTATATGAATTTAATTCATAATATATGATTAGTTGTTTCAGGGAATGGTTTAATGACTATTTGAAATCTCATGTTCTATAAACTAATTGTACTGTATGATATATATCGTATTGTACGATTCATTTACCAGATTAATTTAAGTATGACATTGAGATTGAAAATTTTAACTAATCATACTATATGATGCAAATTATCCTATATAAAAATTTGAAATTTTACTAAAATTAGCACCCATAATTAGTCAATCAAATCTTGGTTTAATTAATGATACTAGATTATACTGTATGATGTCAATTATATTAAATTAATAGAGATGAATTATGGTCATCCTAGAGTTCATACCAAACAAAACCATAACTTTTAACCTAATCATACTATACGATAATAATATTATTCTAGACGATTTACCTAAAAATAAGAGATAAATTTTTATCATCCTAGGAAACATCTCGTATGAATTGAGGAAATTAAACAGATCATATAGGATGATATATGGGTCATACTATACAATATGTTCATAAAAGTTAAATAGTTTTTTTGAATGACTTTTCACATTATACTGGATGGGACTAATTTTGAACTGATTGTACAATACTAACTTGGATCCTACAGTACAAACATTAGATGGCTAACTTGAATTTTTAGGGTTTCTTAAAGCATGTTATAAAAGTAAATCTTTAACCTATTTTAATTGAGGTGAAGAAAGGAACGTGGTTAAGGAAGGAACTCTAAGAGGGAGATTTTGGAAAAAATTAGAGTTTGTGAGAGAAAGGAGAAAGTGAGTTTGAGTGTGAGGGAGACGTAGTGTGAGGGGTATCACACGGTTGCTCCGGGCTAGCTGCACGCTTGCTCTTCCTATGGCCTTGGTGAGCCTCATGGGAGCTCTCTATGGAGAGAGGCGTTTTAGCCCATCCTCGAGGTTCCCTTTCTTCTTTAGGAGGGAGAAAAAAGAATCGAGGTTCTCTTCCTTCTCTAGGAGGGAGAAAAAGGAGTTAAGGTTCTCTACCTTTGAAAAGAGTTTCAATCATTTATTGCAACAAGTTGGTGGACGAGAGTTTATAAAGGCTTCTCTGCATTGCTGAGGGAGCAAAAGGAGAGTCACTTTGTATTAGTGTAATACTCAGAGTGGAGGACTTCGGGGAGTGGACGTAGGTCATGGTTTCATCAAAACACTATAAAATCTAGTGTGCTCATTCTAATTTTATTTTCTACATTTATTTTATACACTTAATTTTCATTATAACTTCTTGATGAATTTCTAATATCAATGTTATGTTAGGCAATTTTGAATTTCATCATCATTATTGAAAATGTTGTTAAAGTTATAGTTTTCGCATTGTAAAATTAATTTACATATTTCAAAAGTTTAAAAAAAATTATACAAAAAATAATACTCCTATTTAGGATTATTTTTAAAAGCTCAAATTCACCCCCTCTTGGCGCATCTCGTACTTTCAACTATAAATTTGGTTATATTTATTCCTCTGTTATTTTGTTTAAATATAATTTCTTAAGTTAAAAAAAAATTCCCATATTTTTAATATACTCTCTTATTGAGGGGGAATTAGGAGAAAATATTAACAAATTAAAAATTCAACCAACAATATTTTCCATCATAGAAAAGGGGAAGATTATTGTAAGTTAGGCTGTTGAGTTTATGTTTTTATGATAAAAAATAATATTGATTACCTCTTTATTTCTCCTAGTATTTATAGTGCATATTTGTTTGTGTATATTAATATTTCACGTACATCATGTATAACTAAATGAAGATTTTGGTCTCAAGATTAGATAGAATAGCGTGTGTTGAATTCATTTATTTATTTTCGATATCTTGAGTTAAGTCATATAAGGGTGTACGCTAGCCTGGTGATCATGCACACACACTTAATGAAGTGAGATAGTGAAAAAAAATTAGAAGTATAATTTTCTAAATGAATCATATTATAGGATAAATATTGTACTATACAATTAGCTATTCAAAAAATTATTAAAATGGCTAATTATGATTATTAAAGCTATTTGAACCAATTGTATTATATAATACCTATCATACAGGATGATTAGTTAAAATCAAGATCTCAGCTGCCAATCATAATTTATGTAATATTTTGAAATTAAAATTTTTTACTAATTATACCATATTATATATATCATATTGTACAATATAACTAAATCTTGCATAAATTAATCTTGTAGGGGAACAGTTTTGGATTAATTTATCTAGTCAGATTGTATAGGATGATTAGGACCAATCATACTATACAACCTGATCTTTGCATGTGATAATTTTAATTCGTCAACAATCATACAGGATGATAATCCAAGTTGTTTGAACAAATCATATTGTACTATGCTTCATATAGTATTGGACGATTAGCTCATATTCTTGAACAGATCAGACAATGCCTTACTCTTCATTTAGTATTAATAGGATTATTTGAACTAATCATACTAAACGATATGGGTTCATACTGTATGAGGAATGTCGATATATTTTAATTTTAGAGGTTTTTTAGGCCTTATATTTAAGCTCTCTAATTAGACTTGTTTCAAGTCATTTTTGGCATTCATTGAATTGTTTTCTTCTGAAAAAAGTTTAAAGAGAGAGCCTAGAGCTTGGGAGAGAAAGGGTGGAGGATCATTGTGAGTTTCAAGGGAGTTCTACACAGTTGCTTCGATGAACTTGCACCTGAGTTCCTCTATTTTTTAGGGTTTTTTTTAAGGAAAGATTTGGGAAGAACACATCTTTGCTTTCAAAGGACCTAGCTACTCCACTGCACCGAGGAAGGTGAAAGTGATTCAAGGTTCTCTACTTTCACCAGGAGTGTGAAAAAGGATTCTAGGTTCTCTTCCTTCACCAAGATAGTTCACTTAGGCTTAACATCCCATATCAAACTTTCAATGTTAAGATGATTATGTTCAATGATTCATCTAGTGGATTGGTTGTTGCTTCCCATGAACCTTCCTTAGCTTCTTTTGAACCTGCTTTTTTGGTTTCTTATTTTTTCTTGTGTTGTCTATCTGTTGTGAGGCTTTGTGTGGCACTAATTATGCATATTGGGCTTTGCTTGCTCCATTGAAGGTTTTTTGGGTTGGTGCAGGTTGTGTTTTTGGTAGATGATTAATTGATGTTTGTTTTTAGACGTGCTATTTGGGTTTTGTTTGGTATTTGTTAAGATATTTGGGTTGGGGGTCGGCTGGAGTGTGTTCCCTATGCTGATCATTTGGTCTTTAATTATCTTTAGTGCTTTGTGTTCTAGGTGTGTAAGGGTGTTGATTTCCTACTATGTGCTTACGGGATTATGTTTTGGGTGTTGATGTTGTGTTGATTTCTTGTTGTGTCCCTTTTTATTTCATTTCATTTTGGTTTCATGTCTGTTTTGGAAACCTTAACTTAATTTAGATTTATGGATGTTAGTGTTGATGAGCGTGGTTGGAGTCTTGAGCTGCTGGTGCTACCCATCATTGATGTTCTGCTCTCTTGGTTTTGTGTCTTGGATTTTATTCCTTTCCTTGGTTTTTTGGTATTTTATTTTTTATTGTAATAGATAGGATCTCAAGCTCATTATATTTTACTTCAATTGATGTATTTTTAGAGAGCTTATGATCCTCTAAGGACTTGTAACTTTTTAATTATTTAATATGTAGGCCCTCTATCTGGGTTTTAACCAAAAATAAATGTAGAGGAAGGAATATCCTAGAGGGGAATCGACAAAATCTTTGATACCACCATCATGTTTAAGGCATTAGAAAACACACAGTACATGAAATTTAATGATTTCCAACATAAAGGTTCCACCAAAAACTTGTTGAAATTTGTTTGTAAACAATGTCTAACGGATTTAAAATTGTTGCTAAAATGTCTGAAGGAAAAAACTTTTCATTAAAAATATTTTCGTTCAAAACATTTTTGATAGAATTTCAGTGAAAATTCCATTGGAGACATTGGAGGAATTTATGATGGTTTTAAGAAGAACTGCCAAATTCCTTCATTTTTTCACTAGAATCACGATCATCAATTATGAAAGAAAAATCCCTCCAAAACTTATAACACAAATTTAAAAATGAGTATTCTTTTATACAAATTCTCTTATGACTAACAAAACCAATTATCATATAATAACAAAATATTAAATAAAAAATATCATAATAAATAAAATCAATTTAAATAACAATTTTAATAAAACAACCCAATTTTGATATTCTACTCACTGAATTATTACATATGAAAATATATGAAAGATACATAAAAAAAAGTATATAAAAAATCACAACTAAACATAGTTATTCTTCTCACTCTCTTCAACCTCTTGATCTTATTTCTAATGATGATGTTGCTTCATGTATGGTTGTAGCATAGCTTACATCGGACTTTACGGCATTTGCATATCATCTTATACATATTGCATATGTTCTATTTTCTTTATTAAAATATCCACCCTTCGACTAACTCACTCCCCAATATTGCTATCCACAAAGGCTTTTTGTTCATGACTGATATATTCTCAAAAAATTATTTTGATCGAGCATGAATCTCGAGGCAATATCAAGCCGAAAACTTCAAAAATTAAATTCGGGAGCACATGAACTCTGATTTCAGTGAGCTTATAGTCAAACTGAGCGTCTCGAAAATACAAACCCAACCACACCAAACTCAACTCAATCCGAGCCCAAATGAGCCCAAATCAAGCACCTGAAATGCTATTGGAAAGTTCATACCACAATTTGAGTTACCAAACGGTCTCCGATTTTAACTAGCTTATAGTCGAATCGAACGGCTCGACGAGTCAAATCCAACGATCCCAAGATTGTTGAATTCCGACATCATTAAGAACTTCAAATGTCTAACGAACGGTGCACGATCAAGGGATTCAATATCATTCGTCCATTCGACCACTCCCTATTTTGCCCCTGATCTCACACCTATTTATGAGCTATGCCACTCCAGAAAAACTATAAATAGACCCCTCATTTCTCATGAGAGGGGACCCAAGCAAGAAGAGGAGAAGAAGAAGAGAAGGGAAGGATAGGAGGGAATAACTCCTCCTCGACCACAGCCGGAGTTCTTCCTGCCGCCTGAGTAACGCCAGAATTCTGCCGGACGCCCGGGTGACAACGAAACTCTGCTCAACATTGTAACTAAATCTCAATTCAAAAGAGATTCATTGTAACACAATCGTCCTAACTTTTTTGGATGAGTCAACCTTTTTGTACTTCAAACAAATATTAGTAGAATTATTTTCAACTCGGCGTGGCCCCATGGTTTTTTCCATTTCAGGGCTTCCACGTAAAAATTCTTGTGTTATGTATCCTCTATTTGTGTACTAGATATCCTTACAAAGCTGAGACAAAAATTTCTTAACTCTATCGCCGCGTATATTCTAGCCAGCAACAGTTTGGCGCCGTCTATGAGAAATATTATCCCAAACTTCAATTATTACTACGATGGTCAATATGCGCAACAGTCATATTATTAGGGCTTCTCGCTCCAACTCCCGTCAGCCCAGAAATCAATCTATAAATCATAGACGCCCGATATCTGCCTCCTTCTACCCTGGGGGGCAAAATGTCATTGGAGAAGGAACCTCGGGTCCTTCTTTAGAAGAGAGAATCCGAAAGATGGAAGAATCTCATAATGAGATCCTTCAACTCCTACGAGAGACTCGGCAACTTACACTGACACAACGAGAGGAAGTCCTTCTCCCTCGAGATCCACTATGGGTTGAAGATGTTTAATTTGAGAATCTTTAAGTAGAGATTCCTCTTCCTCCGCCAAGAAGGCAGATACATCAGAATAACAAACTTGTTGATACAACATGTTCTACTCATCCCTCATACACCGGTCGACAACCTCGCGTTCTTCCAGATCTCCCAAAAAACTTAGCCCAGCCACAAGTTACTGGGCTCCCTCACAATGCCCTACGTCATGAACTACGGAAGATTAGTAGGGGAAGAATTCCCCCAACGAGATGTGAGGCAAACTCTTCGGCAGAGGGACTTCTAAGAGTCATCATCTCTAACTGAGGCCATACTTCAACATCCCATTCCGGTTGGATTCAAAGTACCTAGCATCGAGTTTTATGATGGGACATCTGACCCGTATGAGCATATCAACCACTTTAGAACCATCATACATATTCAGTGAGCCTCAGACGCCCTCCTCTGCCAGGTCGTTCCAGAAACCCTTAAAGGATAGGCTCGAACATGGTTCTATTCGCTTCCATCTGGAACGATCCCCTCATTTGTCAAATTAGCCAAAGCTTTCATTGAGCTATTTGTAACCCATTGAAGGATAGCTAAAGATTCTTCCCACTTCTATGGGATCTGTTAGAATGAAGGAGAATCATTGAAGGAGTATTTTCAATGATTTTCCACTAAAGCTCGACAAATTCTAGGAATAGATCCTGAACTGTTGAGAGGGGTCTTTCTTTAAAGGTCTTTACCCTGGTCCCTTCTATTCGGCACTCATACACGACACCGTTCATTCATATGCTGATTTGATTCATCATGTAGAAGCTCAAATCTTGGCAGATGAAGCCATAAATGCCCATAGAAAATAATTTGAACAAACTAATTGGAAGCGCAAGGGTGCACCTGGGACGGATAATTCATCCTCACAACGAAAGAAGAAAGGGAAGAATAATGTATCTCCTAGGCCTCCGTTTCCATGACAATAACCTCGATAGGAGAAGGAGTACACTCCTCTCAATACATCTCGAGCAATTTTGAGATCAAGATACAGTGAAATGACCACATCCTTTGAAGCTGAATATAGGAAATCAGGATTAGTACTGCCACTTTCATCATAGTCGTGGCCATACTACAGAAGCCTGTAGGTAACTAAAAGAGGAGATTGAAAGACTTATCCATCAAGGTTATCTTCGGCAGTTTATTTGGGATTCACCTACCCGAGAGAAAACTCATCCCGCTAGGGGGAAAAATCAATAACAAAGGCCACCGGTGAATAATCAAATAGTAATGGTGAAATTGAGATAATCGCTGGAGGCCCCTTATTATCTGATCAAGTCTTTTTAGCTGTAAATAAAAATCCAACTGTAAAGAATGCTCGTATAGATCACTCTATCACCTTTGACAATTTTGATCTGGAGGGAGTAAAAAACCCTCATCAAGATCCGCTTGTTATCATTAGAGATATAGGTGACCCATGTTATAATGTCAAAAGAATTCTTGTGGACAATGGAAGCTCCGTAGATGTCCTGTTCTACTCTACTTTTCTCAACATGGGTCTCTCAAGAGAAAAGCTTAAACCTGCTGCAGGTCATTTGTATGGATTTGATAATCGACTTGTAGAAGCAAAAGTGATAATCAATCTTCAATTTATGCTTGGAGAATTTTCTCGACTATCTACACACTCCATTTAGTTCATCATTGTAAAGTCAGAATCGGCTTATAACGCTATCTTTGGGAGGCTATTTCAGTCAATTTTTGAGATTATCGCCTCTATCCCTCACCTCAAGCTGCAGTTCCATACCCCGAAAGGAGTTAGTGTGGTATATAGAGATCAATAAATAGCACAAACCTTCTATCTCAGGCAGGTCAAGTCACATCCAATAATTACCCTGAGCATCGAAGACTTTGATCTCCGGAATGAGGATATCCCTCAGAGAGCTTCCCATGTAGAAGACCTTACTACTATACATATCTCTGAAGAACATCCTTCAAGGACGGTACAGATTGGATCACTTCTCTCAAATGACAAGAAGAAAATATTCACATATTTTCTACGGGAAAATTAGGATATTTTTACATGGAGTATGGTAGATATGCCCAGAATTGACCCCGAAGTAATTATATACTCCCTCAAAATCAATCAGACGTGCAAACTATCATGCAGAAGAAACGAAACTTTGCGTCAGATCGTCAACAAGTAATCGAATAAGAAGTGGATAAACTCTTGAAACCCAAATTTATATGGGAGGTACACTATCCTACCTGGTTATCAAATGTTGTCATGGTTCGAAAGGGAAGTGGAGCATGAAGAATGTGTATAGATTATACATATCTCAATAAAGCCTGTCCGAAATATAGCTTTTTGCTTCCTCGTATTGACCAGTTAGTTGATACCACTTATGGACATCAAATTTTGAGCTTTATGGATGTTTACTCCGGCTATAATCAAATAAAGATGAATCATGTTGATGAAGAAGTGACAGCCTTTCAGATAGATAAATAGCTATACTGTTATCGAGTGATGCCCTTCGGGCTCAAAAATGCTGGAGCAACTTATCAACGCCTCATGAATAAAGCTTTCAAAAACCTTATTGGGTGCACTATGGAGGTGTACGTAGACGATATGTTGGTAAAAAGTCTCAAAAAATTTCAACATATCTCTGGCTTGGAGCAGTGCTTCCACTTACTGAGGCATTACAATATGCGACTCAACCCCACTAAATGCGCTTTTGGAGTCACTAATAAAAAGTTTTTGGGGTTTATGGTAACCAACAGAGAGATTGAAGCCAATTCCAAAAACATGATGATGAAGGATATGATGCCCACCAAAAAATATCAAGGAGGTCCAAAGATTAAATGGGAGAATTGCAGCACTATCTCGTTTCCTAGCACGTTCAGGAGACAAATATCTTCCTTTGTTCAAGATACTTAGAGGCGCTCGAAGCTCTAGGTTCCAATGGACAGATGCATGTCAAGAAGTCTTTGAACAGCTACGAAAGTATTTGGCTTCCCCACCACTACTTTCTAAACCAATGCTAGGAGAAAGATTATATTTATACCTAACTGTTTCTACCCAGGCTATCAGTTCAGTTCTAGTACAAGAGGAAAATGCTGTACAACACCCCATATACTATGTTAGTAAGATTCTATCTAAAACAGAGGGATGTTATCCCCTAGTAGATAAAACAGCATTGGCGTTAGTTTATTCTGCTAGAAAACTACGCCCTTACTTTCAAGCCCAAACAATCGGGGTTTACATAAATCTGCCGCTGAAAAGTATCCTGCAAAAGCTAGAAGCTTTGGGTAGGCTCATTAAATGGTCTGTAGAGCTGGGAGAATTTGACATCCACTACTTTCCTAGACCCAATATTAAATCTCACGCACTTGAAGATTTTGATAGTGGAATGTACCATCCCAGTATCGAATGTTCAACCAAGCGCTTTGCCTTCTCCTCTAAGCTGGACTTTGTATGTCGACGAAGCATTTGGGAATTCTGGTGCTAGGGCTGAAATTATGTTAACCTCTATGAAGAAAGTTACCCATGAGTATAGACTTCGACTCAAGTTCACAACAACAAACAACATAGTAGAATATGAGGCCCTTATTGCTGGATTGAGACTAGCAATTGACTGTGAGGTGCAAAACTTAGTAATACACACTGATTCACAATTAGTCGCCTCTTAGGTGGAAGGGGAGTTTAATATACACAATCCACAACTGACCCAATATTGCATCATTGTGATGTTACTTTTGGCCCGTATAAAAGAGCATCAGATCATACATATTCTCTGAGAGCACAATGCAAGAGCGGATGCTCTTTCCAAACTTGCTACATCAACGACGGGATACATCTATAAAAGAAAGTGTATCAAGGAGATCCACTTTCTAAGTATTCAAGGTCCGTGGGTCATACAATCAATCGATGAACCAAGAGAGGCATCTTGGATCGATCCGATCTTATCTTTTTCATAGGATGGGGGTACTACCTAAAGAACCCATGGTTGCAACAAGACTTCAAAGACAAGTAGCAAATTTTATCATTATTGGTGGTGAGTTATATAAGTGTGTATTCACTGGACCATATCTCAAGTGCCTCTCGCCTTCAAAAGCTGATTACGCACTTCGAGAAGTTCATTCAGGAGTATGTAGAGAACATCTGGGAGGAAGAGCATTGGCTTACAAAATTATGAGACAGAGATTCTATTGGCCTACAATAAAATAGGACGCACTTGAGTTTACACTAAAGTGCAAAAACTACTAGTTGCATTCTAATCTCACCCATACACCTGCTCTGGAACTTGCATCACTTTAGAGCCCCTAGCCTTTTGCCCAATGAGGAATTGATATAATGGGACCCTTCCCTATAGCCACTGGACAACAAAAATTCATTATCCTGGATATAGATTACTTCACCAAATAGGTGGAGGCAGAACCTTTGGCGAACATTACTGAAGCAAATGCTAAGAAATTCTTATGGAAGAATATAATCTGTCGCTTTAGCATTCCTGCAAGAGTCATCACTGACAATGGAACAGTTTACTAGAAAGATCTTTACATCTTTTTGTAAAGATTTTCATATTAAGCTCGTCCACATAGCTGTCGCCCATCCTCAAGCAAATGGGCAAATGGAGGTTACAAATCAAACAATTCTGAAAGGGTTGAAGACACGCCTAGGGAAGGTTGGGGGAAATGGGCTGAAGAACTCCCTAATGTCCTCTGGGCTTATCATACCACTGCCATAACTCATACAGGAGAAACCACATATAACCTCTATTTCGGTACAAAAGCAGTCATACCGGTTGATATTGGTGTCCCGAGCAACTGGATTCAGACTTTCGACTTCAATAACAACGAGAAGAGGCTTAGGACAAATTTAGATCTCTTCCCAAAAGTAAGAGATGAAGCCTCACTCAAAATCGCTGTATACCACCAAAGGATCGATCGTCACTACAATTGGAGAGTGAAGCCTCGACCTATTTCCATTGGGGACTTTGTTCTACGAAGCATCGAAGCCCCTGGAAAAGGCCCTTAGCGTAATAAGCTCTCCCCCCTCTGGGAGGGTCCTTATTTAATGGCACCTATGGTCAAGCCTGGAACCTTCAAACTGAAGGATACTAGTGGAAAACTACTCCCCCAAACTTGGAATGTGGCAACCTTTGCAAGTACTATCAGTAGAAGTTGATACTACTACTTGTTTGGTGTTATGTTGTTAGTAGTATTTGTCTTGCGTTATGTCCCCTCATGTAGTTATGCTTTGTATCTTTCAAGTTTTTCATACGCCCCTTGTGTGTCGTTGTAGAAGAATGCTTTTTCTATATCCCTAAGTCTTACTAGGGAATTGTTGTACTCTCTTAAATAATACAGCAATGTGGTGTTCATCTTATCGTGATACTATCTCTTCTCATCATTTTTTTTTTCTGTGATTCGAGAAATACACAATTAATATTGTATCTCAATCACTAGACGACCAATCTCAGGGGGATCTTGTCCGACCTCTACCATATAGGTTAAAATCATCAAGCAAACGCTTTGATTAACAACCTCAGATAGGTCAAGATATCCAAGGAGGATATCTCTCACATTCATTTAAGTCAAAAGAGGCTACCAAAATATTTGAGTCAATTTCATATGCATGTGAAAAGTGAAATATCTTTTTTTATATAAATTACTGAAACATCAAATACATCATATGAAAATATTAACACCAAAAACACACATATAATCACTATAAAGAAAACAAAAGTGATACAAACAACATCAGAACAATCCTACAGGATCTCAATATCATCATCGTCCTCCTCCAGAGAAAAAACCTGCTGCAATTCACTCTCTAACTCTTCACCACCAGAGTTTGAAGAAGGGTCACCAGAAGCCTGGCTAGGAGTCAACCCCTCGATCTCCGCTCTAGTCTTACGCTGCACTGCACGAACGCCCTTCATAAAACCTCTGATGAAGCCATTCTCTATGCACTTTGCCTCCAAAGCTTTCACCTCCACATCATAAATATGATTACGAGCCTCCTGAACGTGATCCTCAATAATTATCTTGAAGGCATAAGATTTCTTGAACTTTTTTACGGCTGTAGACTGCAACTGCTAAGCTTCCTTCTCTGACAACATACTCTGGAGCCTCTTATTCTCAGCTTCAAGGATTTGCTGATCTCTCAATTATCGGTTGTTCATCGCCTGTGCCTCCACCAATTCTATATGCAGACGATCCATCTGCTCATTCTAGGAGGAAGCCGAAATGATCCTGTTTGCTAACTCTGCTCTACACTGATCAAGTTGATCCTCCACTACCTTCATCTCCTTCACTTTAACATCATATTTCTTCTTGTATTCCCCCTGAAGGTATTTAACCTTTAAAAACTAGTCATTCCAGCCATCCAATGTTTTATTCATCTCAAGTTGTTGTTCCAAATGAAGTAACAAGTGAGAAATATATCCCTTAAAGTGTGTATATATATATATATATATAAGAAAAGGAGAAAGAGTGAACTCATCAGCTTGTCGATAACCAATGCACTTATATTTCAAAAGATCATCTTTAATGTGTATCTTGGATGGAGAAAAATGAGAACCTTTGTTGGCGACTATCAAAATTTCATCCGCCTTCTTCTTCTTTGACGCCTGCAAATCTCCCTCACTCTCTGGTCGCTTGGATTGACCTTTTTGGGCCTCTGAAACTTTCACATATTTCTTCAAAATTTGTGCATGCAATTTTCTGCTTGAGTAGATAATTCCACCTTGAACAAATATTCTTCATCTATGTATTTGCTCAAATAACGCATCTCATAATGTAGGGCATCAATATCAGGAAGCTTCATAATCTTCAATAAATTTTTTTGCTCCAATATGAAGGGGGACGGGTAACTCCTTCTACTTTCCCCATTTTTCATGAAGGTTCAAATCATTTTGTACAAAAAAAGAAGTCACTAATCCAATCTTTCGACGGGTCTCGAGTGCGAATATCCAACCACTTGGATCTGAAGGAGATACGACCCTGTGTATCACTAAAAAGATGCCCCATCCGAGAAAGACATTATTAAGACAACACCACTCCACGGTCTCTAAAAAGCACAATCATGCCCATTTTGATCGATATGGCCTTATAGGAGAATTGAGATAAACTCACTCCACAGACTATCAGAATGTCGACCAATTCAGGAGATGGTGAAAACCGCAGCCCCGCTCGCAAACTGAATTCGTACATCGTCATATATCCCGGGGGAGGAAAGTAGGCATGATTAGATTTTGCCGGAACCTTCATCACCAGATCGTTAAGAAAATGGAATTTTTTCCTAAAAGAAATGAAGGAATCGTTAGTGATGGTGGAGACAACATCATCAATCTTTGGCGTCTTGTGAGTCTTCTTCCTCAGATCGGGCGACAGGACGATCTTCTTTACCGGAGCCTTCAATTCCTTTACTAAAGAGGGGCACAAATCTAAGTAGGGAATATCACCTACAAAAGATAGTGAAAAGCCTCTAAAGTAGGAAGAAAAATGGGGGAGAAAGAAAGAAGAGGAGGAGAAGTCTCCAACTTCTGTACAAGAGGAGGGGCGCTGAGTCGAGTAGGGAAAGTCACTTACTGAAAAATAGCAAAAAGCCTCAACTGTTAGAGAGCCAAAGGGAGAAGAAGAGAAGGTTGAAATTTTTCTATAGGCCTTGGGGGCCTATTTATAGTCTTTATAGGAGAAGAAGGCAGTTTCTGACATTTTCAAATTTCCTAATTTTTTCTAAATTTTTTCAATTTTTTTTTTCAAAATTTTTTGAGGATTTTTTGAGATTTTTTATGATAAAAAATTGCTAAAAATGATTATTTTGACTCGCTGGGGTCCGCTTAAGGCGGTGGCAGCAAACCGCCTACCAAAATGGGGTCTGGTTGCTGGCAGGCGAAAGGCACCGTGCGGGCCGACCAGGCTGCAGGCGCGGGCCAGCCGTGGGTCGAGCGGGCCGTAGGCACAGCGCAGGCGGAGCGCAGCGTGCGGGCCCGGGCAAGCCCAGCCGGCTTGCAGGTGGGCTCAGACGGCTCGCGAGCGGGCCAGAGCATGGGCCTTCGGGCCCCGAAGCGTGGTTCTGCTCTGCCGGCAGCGGCGGCGGTGGCCGGCCGGCCGGTTTGGCTGCTCGGTCCATTTTGGGTCTGAGTTTTACCCTAGGAAGACTAAATCGGATGTTTTTGGGGTCCCCAGAATCGTTTTACGACGTTCCAAACTCAATTTTGGCACTTTCAGAGCCATTCAAGGCTCCTACGCACAATATCGATTCTAAATCACTCAAAAAAATTCTTTAAACTTTGTGACACATATTTTTAGATAAGGGGGCAATTGATATATTCTCAAAAAATTATTTTGATCGAGCACGAATCTCAAGGAAATATTAAGCCGAAAACTTTAAAAATTAAATTCGGGAGCACCTTAACTTTGATTTTTGTGAGCTTATATTCAAACTGAGCGTCTCGGAAATACAAAACCCAACAACACCAAACGCAACTCATTCCAAGCCCAAATGAGCCCAAATCAAGCACCCAAAATGCTGTGTGAAGGTTCATACCACAATTTGAGTTACCAAACGGTCTCCAATTTTAACGAGCTTATAGTCAAATCGAACGCCTCGATGAAACAAATCCAATGAGCCTAAGATTGCTGAATTCTAAGATCATTAAGACCTTCAAATGTTTGACAAATAGTTCACAATCAAGGGATTCAATATCAACCGTCCATTCGACCACTCTTTATTTGCCCTAGATCTCACATCTATTTATAAGCTATGCCACTCCAGAAAATCTATAAATAGACCCCTCATTTCTCATGAGAGGAGACCCAAGAAAGAAGAGGAGAAGAAGAAGAGAAGAAAAGGATAGGAAGGAATAACTCCTCCTCGACCACCGTAGGAGTTCTTCCTGCCGCCTGAGTAACGCCGAAATTTTGCCGGACACCCGGGTTACGCAGGAACTCTGCTCAACTTTGTAACTAAACCTCAATTCAAAAGAGATTCATTGTAATCGGATCATCCTAAGTTTTGCAGATGAGTCAGCATTTTTGTACTTCGAACAAATACTAGTGGAATTATTTTTAACTGGGCGTGGCCCCATGGTTTTTTCCCTTTCAAGGTTTCCACGTAAAAATTCTGATGTTATTTATCCTCTGTTTGTGTGCTAGATATCCGTACAATACTAAGATGAAAATTTCTTAACTCTAATGCCGCGTATATTCTAGCCCGCAACAATGACTATGATTTTTATGCATATGTTTGTGATCCTAATATGTACACTCTGCCCTTCTGCACTAACCACTTTTTCATTAAAGATTGTTCTAATGATCACTATATATATATAACTCTGTGTGTGTATCATAATTAGATATATTTTAAATTTAATGTGAAAGAACATAGAAAAAATATAAGAAATTACATATAAATTTGATTTATATAAATTATGTTTTGTTTCTTAAAAATTAGTTATCTATTAATTGTAATACTATAAAAAAATTTACATTAAAGTAAACTAATTTATTAAATAAATAAAAAATAAATAAATTTGAATGAACTTATGTTTGAATGATCTTGAGATGTATATCAAAATTTGATATTGAGTTTTTTGCAGGCTAGAATATATGCAAAAATCTTTTTAAAATTCTATGTTTTAGCGTTATTTGAATATCTAGCTCACACACTGAGAACACAATATGTTTTTATGTGGAAAACCCTGGAAAGGGGGAAAAACCACGGGGTCTTGCCCAATATGAAATGATTTCACTAATGTTTGGGTATATTACATTGGGCACACTCGTCCCTAAGGGCGATTAGATTATAAATGTCAACTGTTTGGTGAAAACCTAGTGACAAACGGGGATGAAATTATCGTGTCACTTGGTTCTGGCAGAAGTCTGGTGCAACTTTTAAATTCAGGTGTCAGTTGGTAGCCTAGCATTGGTTTGGCAGAATTTCAGAGTCAGGTGGTGGTATAGTAGAAGTCTGGCATCAGATGGTAGTGCAGCGGAACTCTGGGCATCAAGTGATGGTCAAATAGAACTCTGGGTTTACTCTTGGTGTCATGTGGCAGTCCAATAAAACTCTGGGCCTTAGGTGGGGGTCTAATAGAACTTCAAACCTTAGGTGGTGGTCTGGCGGAACTCCAAGCCTCAAGTGATGGTCAGGTAGAAGTCTGGGCCTCATATGGTGGTTCAAAGGAGCCCAGGGCCTCAAGTGGTAATTTGGTAGAGGTGAGGGCCTCAAGTGGTGGTCTAACGGAGCTCGAGGCCTCAAGTGATGGTCTAGTGGAGCTCAAGGCCTCAAGTGGTGGTCCGGTAGAGCTCAAGGCCTCAATTGATTGTCTGGTGGAGATGAGGGACTCAAGTGGTGGTCCGATGGAGCTCAGGGCCTCAAGTAGTCATCTAGTGGAGGTGAGGGCCTCAAGTGGTGGTCCGACAAAGCAACGACGTCAGGCAGTGGTTCGGTAGAACTCAGGCGGTTGTCGAGGAGCAAAGGAGGTAATAGTGATCTCTTATCTCTCTCTCTCTTGAATTCTTTGGCTTGGGGGTCCCTTTTCAAGAGAAAAGGGGACTTTATTTATAGATTTTTGGAGTGGCATGGCCCATAAATAGATGGGAGAGCAAGGGCAAATAGGGAGTGGTTGGATGGACGACCAATGTTAAAGCCCTTGATCATGGACCGTTTGATGGACATTTGAATGTTTTAGTGGTTTTGGAATTTGGTGATCTTGGGCTCATTGGATTTGTCTTATCGAGCTACTAGATTCAACTATAAGCACGTTATGTTTGGAAACCATTTGGTAATGCAAATTGTCATTCAAACCTTCCAACATTGCTTCTAACCCTTGATTTTGATCCATTTGGGCTCGGATTGGGTTGGATTTTGTGTCATTGGGTTTGTATTCTAGAGACGTTCAGTTTGATAGTAAGTTTGTTGAAATCAGAGTTTGAATGGTCCCAATTTTAATTTTGGAAGTTTCCAACTTGATTTTGCATCGAGGATCATACCCGATCGAGATATTTTTTTGATGACGTATCATAGTTATTTTTGCAAAGCATTTTGTAAAATTTAGATCAATCTTATTGCAAAGCATATTCAAAATAATTTTTTTAAATATACCATCCTTCATTCACAAAATTAATCATAATTTATAATAATATATAAAAAATATTACTTACTTTTTGTAATTAATAAAAATAAAAAAATTATATCCTATCAGTTGAAATTGAAAACCAATATATAACTTCAAAAAACACATGAGAGTTGTTAGGAATAACAAAAATTCTAGTAGAGTAAATATATAAGCAAAATAAAAAATAGAAATATTCTATTAAATTAATTGACTTTAACTTACAACCGAATATTACAAAGAATCGAAGTGATTTGTATTTAACCTATTGTTGATGGCGCTGGAGATTCAAAGTGCTATGATTTTCGGAATAGTTAAATAATGATAAAAATATTGCGAATAGGCATAGAGGAGAAGTTAAGAGGAAATATTATGAGAATAAAAAATGTTATGATATAGTTAAGGACTTTCGAGAATGCTAAAATGCCTTTTTATTTGATTACATAATACTAATTTACTTAATTATTAGCATAATTTAAGTAAATAAATACAATAATTTATTATTTTCTATTGTTGCATCCTGGAGTATTCGTGGCGGTAGAGAAATATAGTTTAATGTCTTAGTATTGTACGAAGATCCAGCACACAATTAGATAAGTGAGAGGGTGTAGCATTCATAAGAGACACCAGAGTTTTTTACGTGGAAAACCCCAGAAAGGGGGAAAAACCACGGGGCCAGGCCCAGTTTGAATGAATCCACTAGTATTTGTAGTCGATTACAAATGAGGCCCTTCCTTGGGAGAAGGCCTTGGATTGATGTAGCAAATATACATCATATAGATTGCATTACATGGTAGGAGTGACATATACATGTTTGTTTGGTCGGAAGGACCGTAGTCGGCAGGAGACCGGGGTCAGAAAGACCGTTGTTTGTTAATGGAGGTCGGAATGACCATAGTAGGCGACGGAGGTTGGGAAGACCGTAGTCGGCAGGAGACTGGGGTCTCAAAGACCTTTGAATGTTGATGGAGGTCGAAAGGACCATAATAGGCGACGGAGGTCGGGAAGACCGTAGTAGGCAGGAGACCGGGGTCTGAATGTCGGGCTTTAAGCAGGACGTCGGGTCTTCAGCAGGACGTAGGGACTGAACGTCGGGCCTTAAGCAGGACGTCGGGTCTTCAGCAGGACGTAGGGACTGGACGTCGGGCCTTAAGCAGGACGTCGGGTCTTCAGCAGGACGTAGGGACTGGACGTCGGGCCTTAAGCAGGACGTCGGGTCGTCAGCAGGACGTAGGGATTGGACGTCGGGCCTTAAGCAGGACGTCTGGTCTTCAGCAGGACGTAGGGACTGAACATCGGGCCTTAAGCAGGACGTCGGGTCTTCAGCAGGACGTCGGGTCTTCAGCAGGACGTAGGGACTGGACGTCGGGCCTTAAGCAGGACGTCGGGTCTTCAGCAGGACGTAGGGACTGAACGTCAGGCCTTAAGCAGGATGTCGGGTCTTCAGCAGGACATAGGGATTGAACGTCGGGCCTTAAGCAGAACGTTGGGTCTTCAGCAGGATGTAGGGACTGGACGTCGGGCCTTAAGCAGGACGTCGGGTCTTTAGCAGAACGTCGGACCTGAATGTCGGACCTTTAGTAGAACGTCGGGCCTGAACATCGAGCCTAAATGTCGGGCCTTGAGATGGTGGTGCGGAGAAACTACGGCGGTGGTCCGGCGAGGCTCCGACGATGGTCCGTTGGGATCCAACGGTGGTCCGGCGAGGCTCCTGCGGTGGTCCGGCGAGGTTCCGTCGGTGGTCGAGGAGGAGCTTCTTCCTCCTCTTCCCCCTCTTCTCCTCTTCTCTTCTTCCTTGGACCTTCCTCTTGTGAGGAATGAGGGCTCTATCTATAGATTTTTTGGAGTGGCGTGGCCCGTAAATAGGCGTGAGATCAGGGGCGAATAGGGAGTGGTTGAATGGACGGTCGATATTGAATCCTACGATTGTGCACCGTTCGTTGGTCATTTAAATGCCTTAGTGATGTCGGAATTCAGTGATCTTGGGCTTGTTGGATTCGCCTCGTCGAGTCCTTCGATTCGAGTATAAGCTCGTCAAAATCGGAGACCGTTTGGTAACGCAAATTGCAGTTTGAACCTACCAATAGTGCTTTGAGCCCTTGATTCGGACTCATTTGGGCTCGGATTGGGTTGATCTTAGTGTCGTTGGGTTCGTATTTCCGAGACGCTCTATTCGACTATAAGCTCACTGAAATCGGAGTTTGGTTTCTCCCATAATTAAATTTTGAAGTTTCCAACTAGCTTTTTGCTTCGAGATTCGTGCCCGATCAAAAAAATTTCATGAGGACGTATCAGTTGCCCCCCTATTTTCGGACGTCGAAGCTCCAGGAGTCCGAAAATATAAGTGTCGACAATTTGCTTTGGCCGAAACGCCAAAAATTGCGTTTCAAAAATTAAGTGTTTGCTCAAACTTGATTGTAGAGGTCCCGTTGAGCTCCGAAAGTGTTAAAATTGAGTCCGGAACGTCGAAAAACGTGTTCGGGGACCCCAAAAACGTCCGATTCGGACCATCCGAGCCGAAAATCGGGCCCTAATACGTGTAGGCGGTCGAACCAGCCGGCCGGCCGGCCGGCCACTGCCCGCCGCCGCTCGCCGGCGGCGGCACCCTCGGAACCGCGCCGCGCGGTCTTTGACCGCGCCTTGACCGCGGGCTGTTCTGCGCGCGGAACAGCGGCCCGAGATCCGAGGGCCACTCACGCGGATCGAGTGCGTGCGAGAGCAATTTTTGGCGCAGATCGCGCCGTTTCGCGGCTGCACCGCCAATGTGGGCCCCACAAACCGAGAAAAATCCGTTTTTTGCTATTTTTTAGTTCAAAAAATTCCGAAAAAATCTCAAAAAATTCCAAAAAATTCGGAAAAAAAATTAGAAAAATTGAGGATTCCGAAAATAGCAATAACTCCCCTTCATTCTCTCCAAAATCTATAAATAGGCCCCCTAGGCCTTTAGAAAAAATGCCCCTCTCCTCTTCTTCTCCTCCTTTCTTCTCTTCTCCCTCTGTCCTTTCTATTGAGGCCTTCCCTCAGTTTTCTGAGGCCCCTCTCTTGGCAAGGAAGTCCGGAGATTTTCCCTTCTTCTCTTCTCCCTCTGTCCTTACTATTGAAGCCTTCCCTCGATTTTTCGAGGCCCCTCTCTTGGTAAGGAAGTCCGGAGATTTCCCCCTCGATTTTTCGAGGCCCCTCTCTTGGTAAAGAAGTCTTCTTCTTCTCTCTCCCTCTGTCCTTACTATTGAGGCCTTCCCTCGATTTTTTGAGGCCCCTCTCTTGGCAAGGAAGCTTGGAGATTCCCCCTTCTTCTTCGAGATATTCTACGGAGGTCTGATGTTAATTAGTTTGCGATGGAGGTCGGATAGACCGTTGTAAAGAGGGAGGTTGAAATGACGGGCATACTTCCAGCATCGGGGAGAAGTATGATGACAGGCAGGAATTCAACGTCGGGTAGTCATACAGCGTTGGGCAGAAGACCGACGAAAGTCTATTAACTGGTAGAAGTCCGACATCTGGTAGAAGTATGAAGTCGGGTAGAGGTGCAGCGCCATGTACAAGACCGACGAAAGTCCGTCGACAGGCAAAAGTCTGACGACGGTTAGTAGTCGGGTAGAAGTACGGCCTTGGGCAGAAGACCAATAAATGCTCGTCGACGAGCAGAAGTCTTACGACGAGTAGAAGTCTGCTGATGAGCAGAAGTTCGACGACAGGGAGAAGTCTGACGTCGTGTATAAGTACGGCCTCAGGTAGAAGACCGATGAAAGTTCGTCGACGGGCAGAAGTCCGACGACAAGTAGAAGTTCGCTGACGAGCAGAAGTTTGACGACAAGGAGAAGCCCGACGTCATGTAGAAGTACGGCCTCAGGCAAAAGACCGATGAAAGTTCGTCGACTGGCAGAAGTCCGACGACGAGTAAAAGTCTGCTGACGAGCAGAGGTTCGACGACAAGGAGAAGTCCGACGTCGTGTAGAAGTACGGCCTCAAGAAGAAGACCGATGAAAGTTCGTCGACGGGCAGAAGTCCGACGTCGAGTAAAAGTCTGCTGACGAGCAGAGGTTAGACGACAAGGAGAAGTCTGATATCATGTAGAAGTACGGCCTCAGGCAGAAGACCGATGAAAGTTTGTCGACGGGCAGAAGTCCGACGACGAGTGGAAGTCCGCTGACGAGTAGAAGTCTGACGGTAGGGAGAAGTCCGACGTCGGGTAGAAGTACTGTCAGGCAGAAGATCGACAAAAGTCCATTGACAGACAGAAGTCCGATGAAGGGTATTAGTCCGATGACAGGAAGAATTCTGGCGTCGGATAGTAGTCCGTCGAAAGTCCTGCAAGGCAAAAGTTCAGCGACAGGAGGAAATTTAAAATCGTAGAAATTTTAACTTTGTGCAGAAGTCCATTGACGACATTCTAGTGACGTTAACCAAGGTTGTATAATCTATCCAAGGTTGTTTGTCAAAGCCTTTGCTCGATGATGTTAATCGATATTGGATATGCTAATGATGTAAGACCTATCCGAGTTTGTATGTCGGAGACTTTGCTCGACGACGTTAACCTGTATGGAAGAGGTCGGGAGAATCCACCAAGGATGTAGGACCTTTCCGAGGTTGTATGTCGGAGCCTTTGCTCGACGACGTTAACCTAACCTGTGTGGAAGAGGCCGGGAGAATCCACCAAGGATGTAGGACCTTTCCGAGGTTGTATGTCGGAGCCTTTGCTCGACGACGTTAACCTGTGTGGAAGAGGCCGGGAGAATCCACCAAGGATGTAGGACCTTTCCGAGGTTGTATGTCGGAGCCTTTGCTCGACGACGTTAACCTGTGTGGAAGAGGCCGGGAGAATCCACCACCAAGGATATAGGACCTTTCCGAGGTTGTATGTCGGAGCCTGTGCTCGATGACGTTAACCTGTATGGAAGAGGTCGAATCGGATCCCCCTGGGATTTGCTCGACGATTTTGCCTTGATTGGGAGAGGGCGTATGCCACGTGTATCCTGAATCAAAGGTTAAGAAGGGTCTATCTTTAGACCATTACTGCCTTTTTGAGGTTTGAAATCAAGACCTTGTCCAAGGAGTAGAAGCCCAGCAGGGGACTGTATAAGGCTTGTAATTGATTGGAAGTATCCTTGCATGTCGCTGGGATTTTCCCAAAATATCATCTTGATATATAAAGCATAAGATGATCTTTTTTACCAGAACTTGGGTCAAAGTTGCCCCCCAGTCCGTATCTGATGCAATAATGACTGATGTCAGGAAGTTGATAAGAGCGATCTTTTGAGATTGGAGCAGAAGTTGCCCCCCAGTAGGGAATCACTTTCCCACAGACGGCGCCAAACTATTGCGTCCTGGAGTATTCGCGGCGGTAGAGAAATATAGTTTAATGTCTTAGTATTGTACGAAGATCCAGCACACAATTAGATAAGTGAGAGAGTGTAGCATTCATAAGAGACACCAGAGTTTTTTACGTGGAAAACCCCTGAAAGGGGGAAAAACCACGGGGCCAGGCCCAGTTTGAATGAATCCACTAGTATTTGTAGTCGATTACAAATGAGGCCCTTCCTTGGGAGAAGGCTTTGGATTGATGTAACAAATATACATCATATAGATTGCATTACCTGGTAGGAGTGACATATACATGTTTGTTTGGTCGGAAGGACCGTAGTCGGCAGGAGACCGGGGTCAGAAAGACCGTTGTTTGTTAATGGAGGTCGGAATGACCATAGTAGGCGACGGAGGTTGGGAGGACCGTAGTCGGCAGGAGACTGGGGTCTCAAAGACCTTTGAATGTTGATGGAGGTCGAAAGGATCATAATAGGCGACGGAGGTCGGGAAGACCGTAGTAGGCAGGAGACCGGGGTCTGAATGTCGGGCTTTAAGCAGGATGTCGGGTCTTCAGCAGGACGTAGGGACTGAACGTCGGGCCTTAAGCAGGACGTCGGGTCTTCAGCAGGACGTAGGGACTGGACGTCGGGCCTTAAGCAGGACGTCGGGTCTTCAACAGGACGTAGGGACTGGACGTCGGGCCTTAAGCAGGACGTCTGGTCTTCAGCAGGACGTAGGGACTGAACGTCGGGCCTTAAGCAGGACGTCGGGTCTTCAGCAGGACGTAGGGACTGGACGTCGGGCCTTAAGCAGGACGTCGGGTCTTCAGCAGGACGTAGGGACTGAACGTCGGGCCTTAAGCAGGACGTCGGGTCTTCAGCAGCAGGACGTAGGGGCCTTAAGCATTGAACGTCGGGCCTTAAGCAGGACGTTGGGTCTTCAGCAGGATGTAGGGACTAGACGTCGGGCTTTAAGCAGGACGTCGGGTCTTTAGCAGAACGTCGGGCCTGAATGTCGGACCTTTAGTAGAACGTCGGGCCCGAACATCGGGCCTAAATGTCGGGCCTTGAGATGGTGGTGCGGAGAAACTACGGCGGTGGTCCAGCGAGGCTCCGACGATGGTCCTGCGAGGATCCAACGGTGGTCCGGCGAGGCTCCTGCGGTGGTCCGGCGAGGTTCCGTCGGTGGTCGAGGAGGAGCTTCTTCCTCCTCTTCCCCCTCTTCTCCTCTTCTCTTATTCCTTGGACCTTCCTCTTGTGAGGAATGAGGGTTCTATCTATAGATTTTCTGGAGTGGCGTGGCCCGTAAATAGGCATGAGATCAGGGGCGAATAGGGAGTGGTTGAATGGACGGTCGATATTGAATCCTACAATCGTGCACCGTTCGTTGGTCATTTAAATGCCTTTTTGATGTCGGAATTCAGTGATCTTGGGCTTGTTGGATTTGTCTTGTCGAGTCCTTCGATTCGAGTATAAGCTCGTCAAAATTGGAGACCGTTTGGTAACGCAAATTGCAGTTTGAACCTACCAACAGTGCTTTGAGCCCTTGATTCGGACTCATTTGGGCTCGGATTGGGTTGATCTTAGTGTCGTTGGGTTCGTATTTTTGAGACGCTCTGTTCGACTATAAGCTCATTGAAATCGGAGTTTGGTTGCTCCCATAATTAATTTTTGAAGTTTCCAACTAGCTTTTTGCTTCGAGATTCGTGCCCGATCAAAAAAATTTCATGAGGACGTATCAGTTGCCCCCCTATTTTCGGACGTCGAAGCTCCACGAGTCCAAAAATATAAGTGTCAACAATTTGCTTTGGCCGAAACGACAAAAATTGCGTTTCAAAAATTAAGTGTTTGCTCAAACTTGATTGTAGAGGTCCCGTTGAGCTCCGAAAGTGTTAAAATTGAGTCCGGAACTTCGAAAAACGTGTTCGGGGACCCCAAAAACGTCCGATTCGGACCATCCGAGCCGAAAATCGGGCCCTGATACGCGTAGGCGGTCGAACCAGCCGGCCGGCCGGCCGGGCCACTGCCCGCCGCCGCTCGCCGGCGGCGGCACCCTCGAAACCGCGCCGCGCGGTCTTTGACCGCGCCTTGACCGCGGGCTGTTCTGCGCGCGGAACAGCGGCCCGAGATCCGAGGTCCACTCACGCGGATTGAGTGCGTGCGAGAGCAATTTTTGGTGCAGATCGCGCCGTTTCGCGGCTGCACCGCCAATGTGGGCCCCACAAACCGAGAAAAATCCATTTTTTTGCTATTTTTTAGTTCAAAAAATTCCGAAAAAATCTCAAAAATTTTCAAAAAATTTGGAAAAAATTTAGAAAAATTGAGGATTCCGAAAATAGCAATAACTCCCCTTCATTCTCTCCAAAATCTATAAATAGGCCCTATAGGCCTTTAGAAAAAATGCCCCTCTCCTCTTCTTCTCCTTCTTTCTTCTCTTCACCCTCTGTCCTTTCTATTGAGGCCTTCCCTCAGTTTTCTGAGGCCTCTCACTTGGCAAGGAAGTCCGGAGATTCCCCCTTCTTCTCTTCTCCCTCTGTCCTTACTATTGAAGCCTTCCCTCGATTTTTTGAGGCCCCTCTCTTGGCAAGAAAGTCCGGAGATTCCCCATTCTTCTCTTCTCCCTCTGTCCTTACTATTGAGGCCTTCCCTCGATTTTTTGAGGCCCCTCTCTTGGCAAGGAAGTTCGGAGATTCCCCCTTCTTCTTCGAGATATTCTACGGAGGTCTGATGTTAATTAGTTTGCGATGGAGGTCGGATAGACCGTTGTAAAGAGGGAGGTTGAAATGACGGGCATACTTCCAGCATCGGGGAGAAGTATGATGACAGGCAGGAATTCAACGTCGGGTAGTCATACAGCGTCGGGCAGAAGTCCGACAAAAGTCTATTAACTGGTAGAAGTCCGACATCTGATAGAAGTATGAAGTCGGGTAGAGGTACAGCGCCATGTACAAGACCGACGAAAGTCCGTCGACATGCAAAAGTCTGACGACGGTTAGTAGTCTGACGGCAAGCAGAAGCCCGTAGTCGGGTAGAAGTACGGCCTTGGGCAGAAGACCAATAAATGCTCGTCGACGAGCAGAAGTCTTACGACGAGTAGAAGTCTGCTGATGAGCAGAAGTCCGACGACAGGGAGAAGTCTGACGTCGTATAGAAGTACGGCCTCAGGTAGAAGACCGATGAAAGTTCGTCGACGGGCAGAAGTCCGACGATGAGTAGAAGTTTGCTGACGAGCAGAAGTTCGACGACAAGGAGAACCCCGACGTCATGTAGAAGTACGGCCTCAGGCAAAAGACCGATGAAAGTTCGTCGACTGGCAGAAGTCCGACGACGAGTAAAAGTCTGCTGATGAGCAGAGGTTCGACGATAAGGAGAAGTCCGACGTCGTGTAGAAGTACGGCCTCAGGCAGAAGACCGATGAAAGTTCGTCGACGGGCAGAAGTCCGACGACGAGTAAAAGTCTGCTGACGAACAGAGGTTCGACGACAAGGAGAAGTCTGATATCGTGTAGAAGTACGGCCTCAGGCAGAAGACCGATGAAAGTTTGTCGACGGGCAGAAGTCCGACGACGAGTGGAAGTCCGCTGACGAGCAGAAGTCTGACGGTAGGGAGAAGTCCGACGTCGGGTAGAAGTACTGTCAGGCAGAAGATCGACAAAAGTCCATTGACAGACAGAAGTCCGATGAAGGGTATTAGTCCGATGACAGGAAGAATTCTGGCGTCGGATAGTAGTCCGTCGAAAGTCCTGCAAGGCAAAAGTTCAGCGACAGGAGGAAATTTAAAATCGTGTAGAAATTTAACTTTCTGTAGAAGTCCATTGACGACATTCTAGTGACGTTAACAAAGGATGTATAATCTATCCAAGGTTGTTTGTCAAAGCCTTTGCTCGATGATGTTAATCGATATTGGATATGCTAATGATGTAAGACCTATCCGAGTTTGTATGTCGGAGACTTTGCTCGATGACGTTAACCTGTATGGAAGAGGTCGGGAGAATCCACCAAGGATGTAGGACCTTTCCGAGGTTGTATATCGGAGCCTTTGCTCGACGACGTTAACCTGTGTGGAAGAGGCCGGGAGAATCCACCAAGGATGTAGGACCTTTCCGAGGTTGTATGTCGGAGCCTTTGCTCGACGACGTTAACCTGTGTGGAAGAGGCCGGGAGAATCCACCAAGGATGTAGGACCTTTCCGAGGTTGTATGTCGGAGCCTTTGCTCGACGACGTTAACCTGTGTGGAAGAGGCCGGGAGAATCCACCAAGGATGTAGGACCTTTCCGAGGTTGTATGTCGGAGCCTGTGCTCGATGACGTTAACCTGTATGGAAGAGGTCGAATCGGATCCCCCTGGGATCGATTTTGCCTTGATTGGGAGAGGGCGTATGCCACGTGTATCCTGAATCAAAGGTTAAGAAGGGTCTATCTTTAGACCATTACTGCCTTTTTGAGGTTGAAATCAAGACCTTGTCCAAGGAGTAGAAGCCCAGCAGGGGACTGTATAAGGCTTGTAATTGATTGGAAGTATCCTTGCATGTCGCTGGGATTTTCCCAAAATATCATCTTGATATATAAAGCATAAGATGATCTTTTTTACCAGAACTTGGGTCAAAGTTGCCCCCCAGTCCGTATCTGATGCAATAATGACTGATGTCAGGAAGTTGATAAGAGCGATCTTTTGAGATTGGAGCAGAAGTTGCCCCCCAGTAGGGAATCACTTTCCCACAGACGGCGCCAAACTATTGCGTCCTGGAGTATTCGCGGCGGTAGAGAAATATAGTTTAATGTCTTAGTATTGTACGAAGATCCAGCACACAATTAGATAAGTGAGAGAGTGTAGCATTCATAAGAGACACCAGAGTTTTTTACGTGGAAAACCCCTGAAAGGGGGAAAAACCACGGGGCCAGGCCTAGTTTGAATGAATCCACTAGTATTTGTAGTCGATTACAAATGAGGCCCTTCCTTGGGAGAAGGCTTTGGATTGATGTAACAAATATACATCATATAGATTGCATTACCTGGTAGGAGTGACATATACATGTTTGTTTGGTCGGAAGGACCGTAGTCGGCAGGAGACCGGGGTCAGAAAGACCGTTGTTTGTTAATGGAGGTCGGAATGACCATAGTAGGCGACGGAGGTTGGGAGGACCGTAGTCGGCAGGAGACTGGGGTCTCAAAGACCTTTGAATGTTGATGGAGGTCGAAAGGATCATAATAGGCGACGGAGGTCGGGAAGACCGTAGTAGGCAGGAGACCGGGGTCTGAATGTCGGGCTTTAAGCAGGACGTCGGGTCTTCAGCAGGACGTAGGGACTGAACGTCGGGCCTTAAGCAGGACGTCGGGTCTTCAGCAGAACGTAGGGACTGGACGTCGGGCCTTAAGCAGGACGTCGGGTCTTCAACAGGACGTAGGGACTGGACGTCGGGCCTTAAGCAGGACGTCTGGTCTTCAGCAGGACGTAGGGACTGAACGTCGGGCCTTAAGCAGGACGTCGGGTCTTCAGCAGGACGTAGGGACTGGACGTCGGGCCTTAAGCAGGACGTCGGGTCTTCAGCAGGACGTAGGGACTGAACGTCGGGCCTTAAGCAGGACGTCGGGTCTTCAGCAGGACGTAGGGATTGAACGTCGGGCCTTAAGCAGGACGTTGGGTCTTCAGCAGGATGTAGGGACTGGACGTCGGGCTTTAAGCAGAACGTCGGGTCTTTAGCAGAACGTCAGGCCTGAATGTCGGACCTTTAGTAGAACGTCGGGCCCGAACATCGGGCCTAAATGTCGGGCCTTGAGATGGTGGTGCGGAGAAACTACGGCGGTGGTCCAGCGAGGCTCCGACGATGGTCCGGCGAGGATCCAACGATGGTCCGGCGAGGCTCCTGCGGTGGTCCGGCGAGGTTCCATCGGTGGTCGAGGAGGAGCTTCTTCCTCCTCTTCCCCCTCTTCTCCTCTTCTCTTATTCCTTGGACCTTCCTCTTGTGAGGAATGAGGGCTCTATCTATAGATTTTCTGGAGTGGCGTGGCCCGTAAATAGGCATGAGATCAGGGGCGAATAGGGAGTGGTTGAATGGACGGTCGATATTGAATCCTACAATCGTGCACCGTTCGTTGGTCATTTAAATGCCTTTTTGATGTCGGAATTCAGTGATCTTGGGCTTGTTGGATTCGTCTCGTCGAGTCCTTCGATTCGAGTATAAGCTCGTCAAAATCGGAGACCGTTTGGTAACGCAAATTGCAGTTTGAACCTACCAACAGTGCTTTGAGCCCTTGATTCGGACTCATTTGGGCTCGGATTGGGTTGATCTTAGTGTCGTTGGGTTCGTATTTTTGAGACGCTCTGTTCGACTATAAGCTCATTGAAATCGGAGTTTGGTTACTCCCATAATTAATTTTTGAAGTTTCCAACTAGCTTTTTGCTTCGAGATTCGTGCCCGATCAAAAAAATTTCATGAGGACGTATCAGTTGCCCCCCTATTTTCGGACGTCGAAGCTCCAGGAGTCCGAAAATATAAGTGTCGACAATTTGCTTTGGCCGAAACAACAAAAATTGCATTTCAAAAATTAAGTGTTTGCTCAAACTTGATTGTAGAGGTCCCGTTGAGCTCCGAAAGTGTTAAAATTGAGTCCGGAACGTCGAAAAACGTGTTCGGGGACCCCAAAAACGTCCGATTCGGACCATCCGAGCCGAAAATCGGGCCCTGATACGCGTAGGCAGGTCGAACCAGCCGGCCGGCCGGCCGGCCACTGCCCGCCGCCGCTCGCCGGCTGCGGCACCCTCGGAACCGCGCCGCGCGGTCTTTGACCGCGCGCGCGCGGTCTTTGACCGCGCCTTGACCGCGGGCTGTTCTGCGTGCGGAACAGCGGCCCGAGATCCGAGGTCCACTCACGCGGATTGAGTGCATGCGAGAGCAATTTTTGGTGCAGATCGCGCCGTTTCGCGGCTGCACCGCCAATGTGGGCCCCACAAACCGAGAAAAATCCGTTTTTTGCTATTTTTTAGTTCAAAAAATTTCGAAAAAATCTCAAAAATTTTCAAAAAATTTGGAAAAAATTTAGAAAAATTGAGGATTCCGAAAATAGCAATAACTCCCCTTCATTCTCTCCAAAATCTATAAATAGGCCCTATAGGCCTTTAGAAAAAATGCCCCTCTCCTCTTCTTCTCCTCCTTTCTTCTCTTCTCCCTCTGTCCTTTCTATTGAGGCCTTCCCTCAGTTTTCTGAGGCCTCTCACTTGGCAAGGAAGTCCGGAGATTCCCCCTTCTTCTCTTCTCCCTCTGTCCTTACTATTGAAGCCTTCCCTCGATTTTTTGAGGCCCCTCTCTTGGCAAGAAAGTCCGGAGATTCCCCATTCTTCTCTTCTCCCTCTGTCCTTACTATTGAGGCCTTCCCTCGATTTTTTGAGGCCCCTCTCTTGGCAAGGAAGTTCAGAGATTCCCCCTTCTTCTTCGAGATATTCTACGGAGGTCTGATGTTAATTAGTTTGCGATGGAGGTCGGATAGACCGTTGTAAAGAGGGTGGTTGAAATGACGGGCATACTTCCAGCATCGGGGAGAAGTATGATGACAGGCAGGAATTCAACGTCGGGTAGTCATACAGCGTCGGGCAGAAGTCCGACAAAAGTCTATTAACTGGTAGAAGTCCGACATCTGATAGAAGTATGAAGTCGGGTAGAGGTACAGCGCCATGTACAAGACCGACGAAAGTCCGTCGACATGCAAAAGTCTGACGACGGTTAGTAGTCTGACGGCAAGCAGAAGCCCGTAGTCGGGTAGAAGTACGGCCTTGGGCAGAAGACCAATAAATGCTCGTCGACGAGCAGAAGTCTTACGACGAGTAGAAGTCTGCTGATGAGCAAAAGTCCGACGATAGGGAGAAGTCTGACGTCGTATAGAAGTACGGCCTCAGGTAGAAGACCGATGAAAGTTCGTCGACGGGCAGAAGTCCGACGACGAGTAGAAGTTTGCTGACGAGCAGAAGTTCGACGACAAGGAGAACCCCGACGTCATGTAGAAGTACGGCCTCAGGCAAAAGACCGATGAAAGTTCGTCGACTGGCAGAAGTCCGACGACGAGTAAAAGTCTGCTGATGAGCAGAGGTTCGACGATAAGGAGAAGTCCGACGTCGTGTAGAAGTACGGCCTCAGGCAGAAGACCGATGAAAGCTCGTCGACGGGCAGAAGTCCGACGACGAGTAAAAGTCTGCTGACGAACAGAGGTTCGACGACAAGGAGAAGTCTGATATCGTGTAGAAGTGCGGCCTCAGGCAGAAGACCGATGAAAGTTTGTCGACGGGCAGAAGTCCGACGACGAGTGGAAGTCCGCTGACGAGCAGAAGTCTGACGGTAGGGAGAAGTCCGACGTCGGGTATAAGTACTGTCAGGCAGAAGATCGACAAAAGTCCATTGACAGACAGAAGTCCGATGAAGGGTATTAGTCCGATGACAGGAAGAATTCTGGCGTCGGATAGTAGTCCGTCGAAAGTCCTGCAAGGCAAAAGTTCAGCGACAGGAGGAAATTTAAAATCGTGTAGAAATTTAACTTTGTGTAGAAGTCCATTGACGACATTCTAGTGACGTTAACCAAGGATGTATAATCTATCCAAGGTTGTTTGTCAAAGCCTTTGCTCGATGATGTTAATCGATATTGGATATGCTAATGATGTAAGACCTATTCGAGTTTGTATGTCGGAGACTTTGCTCGACGACGTTAACCTGTATGGAAGAGGTCGGGAGAATCCACCAAGGATGTAGGACCTTTCCGAGGTTGTATATCGGAGCCTTTGCTCGACGACGTTAACCTGTGTGGAAGAGGCCGGGAGAATCCACCAAGGATGTAGGACCTTTCCGAGGTTGTATGTCGGAGCCTTTGCTCGACGACGTTAACCTGTGTGGAAGAGGCCGGGAGAATCCACCAAGGATGTAGGACCTTTCCGAGGTTGTATGTCGGAGCCTTTGCTCGACGACGTTAACCTGTGTGGAAGAGGCCGGGAGAATCCACCAAGGATGTAGGACCTTTCCGAGATTGTATGTCGGAGCCTGTGCTCGATGACGTTAACCTGTATGGAAGAGGTCGAATCGGATCCCCCTGGGATCGATTTTGCCTTGATTGGGAGAGGGCGTATGCCACGTGTATCCTGAATCAAAGGTTAAGAAGGGTCTATCTTTAGACCATTACTTCCTTTTTGAGGTTGAAATCAAGACCTTGTCCAAGGAGTAGAAGCCCAACAGGGGACTGTATAAGGCTTGTAATTGATTGGAAGTATCCTTGCATGTCGCTGGGATTTTCCCAAAATATCATCTTGATATATAAAGCATAAGATGATCTTTTTTACCAGAACTTGGGTCAAAGTTGCCCCCCAGTCCGTATCTGATGCAATAATGACTGATGTCAGGAAGTTGATAAGAGCGATCTTTTGAGATTGGAGCAGAAGTTGCCCCCCAGTAGGGAATCACTTTCCCACAGACGGCGCCAAACTGTTGCGTCCTGGAGTATTCGCGGCGGTAGAGAAATATAGTTTAATGTCTTAGTATTGTATGAAGATCCAGCACACAATTAAATAAGTGAGAGAGTGTAGCATTCATAAGAGACACCAGAGTTTTTTACGTGGAAAACCCCTGAAAGGGGGAAAAACCACGGGGCCAGGCCCAGTTTGAATGAATCCACTAGTATTTGTAGTCGATTACAAATGAGGCCCTTCCTTGGGAGAAGGCTTTGGATTGATGTAGCAAATATACATCATATAGATTGCATTACCTAGTAGGAGTGACATATACATGTTTGTTTGGTCGGAAGGACCGTAGTCGGCAGGAGACCGGGGTCAGAAAGACCGTTGTTTGTTAATGGAGGTCGGAATGACCATAGTAGGCGACGGAGGTTGGGAAGACCGTAGTCGGTAGGAGACTGGGGTCTGAAAGACCTTTGAATGTTGATGGAGGTCGAAAGGACCATAGTAGGCGACGGAGGTCGGGAAGACCGTAGTAGGTAGGAGACCGGGGTCTGAATGTCGGGCTTTAAGCAGGACGTCGGGTCTTCAGCAGGACGTAGGGACTGAACATCGGGCCTTAAGCAGAACGTCGGGTCTTCAGCAGGACGTAGGGACTAGACGACGGGCCTTAAGCAGGATGTCGGGTCTTCAGCAGGACGTAGGGACTGGACGTCGGGCCTTAAGCAGGACGTCGGGTCTTCAGTAGGACGTAGGGACTGGACGTCGGGCCTTAAGTAGGACGTCGGGTCTTCAGCAGGACGTAGGGACTGAACGTTGGGCCTTAAGCAGGACGTCGGGTCTTCAGCAGGACGTAGGGACTGGACGTCGGGCCTTATGCAGGACGTCGGGTCTTCAGCAGGACGTAGGGACTTAACGTCGGGCCTTAAGCAGGACGTCGGGTCTTCAGCAGGACATAGGGACTGAACGTCGGGCCTTAAGCAGGAACGTCGGGTCTTCAGCAGGATGTAGGGACTGGACGTCGGGCCTTAAGCAGGACGTCGGGTCTTTAGCAGAACGTCGGGCCTGAATGTCGGACCTTTAGTAGAACGTCGGGCCTGAACATCGGGCCTAAACATCGGGCCTTGAGATGGTGGTGCGTCGAAACTACGGCGGTGGTCCGGCGAGGCTCCGGCGATGGTCCGGCGAGGCTCCAATGGTGGTCCGGCGAGGCTCCTGCGGTGGTCCGGCGAGGCTCCGGCGGTGGTCGAGGAGGAGCTTCTTCCTTCTCTTCCCCCTCTTCTCCTCTTCTTTTCTTCCTTGGACCTTCCTCTTGTGAGGAATGAGGGCTCTATTTATAGATTTTCTGGAGTGGCGTGCCCCGTAAATAGGCGTGAGATCAGGGGCGAATAGGGAGTGGTTGAATGGACGGTCGATATTGAATCCTATGATCGTGCACCATTCGTTGGTCATTTAAATGCCTTAGTGATGTCAGAAATCAGTGATCTTAGGCTCGTTGGATTTGTCTCGACGAGCCCTTCGATTCGAGTATAAGCTCGTCAAAATCAGAGACCATTTGGTAACACAAATTGTAGTTTGAACCTACCAACAGTGCTTTGAGCACTTGATTCGGACTCATTTGGGCTCGGATTGGGTTTATCTTAGTGTCGTTGGGTTCGTATTTCTGAGACGCTCTGTTCGACTATAAGCTCACTGAAATCGGAGTTCGGTTGCTCCCAGAATTAATTTTTGAAGTTTCCAACTAGCTTTTTGCCTCGAGATTCGTGCCCGATCAAAAAAATTTCATGAGGACGTATCATCTATTAATGGTAAATTATAATTCTTAATTTGAAAGTTAAAAAATAATTAATTAAAATATTATTTTTAATATATAAAAAAATCAAATTTAAATGCACATATAATCAGTCAAATGTCCATTTAAAAATTATTAAGAAATCCCATTCTAAAATAAAATAATATTAAATATATTTTTAATAAAATCGTAGTTCTAAGTTTTAATTAATAGTTTTTTATAATTTATGTTAAAAGAAATGTATCATAATATTAGAAAACATAAAAAAAATGCTTTATAATTTATATAAAAAATAACATAGAAGACTAAAAAGAATTGAAGACTACAAAGATGCCAGATGAGCAAAGAATGAGTGTGTTAATTCCTATTTTTAAGAATAAAAGTGATGCACAAGATTGTGCAAATTATAGAGAAATTAAGTTAATGTGCCATATTTTAAAACTATAGGAGTGAGTTATGGAGCAAAGGTTGTGGCATGATACTAATGTTACTCAAAATCAATTTGGATTCATGCAGGATAGGTCATCTATGGAATCTATACATTTATTGAGAGGTTTGATGGAGAATTATAAAGAGAATAAGGAGGATCTACAAATGATATTTATTGATTTAGAGAATGCATACGATAAAGTTACAAGAGAAGTACTATGGAGAGTTCTTGAAAAGAATGGAGTTAATAATTCTTTTATTCAAATCATTAAAGATATGTATGCAGGAGCTATTACTTGTGTTCAAACACAAAGTGGTTTAACCAAATACTTTCTTATTTATGTTGGATTACATCAGGGATCAACCTTAAGCCCCTATCTTTTTTTCTTTAGTCATAGATGTTCTCAATAGTTTGCAAGAGGATGTACCTTGGGGCATGCTTTTTGCTGGTGATATTTTTCTTGTTGATAAGACTAAAGAGGAAGTTAAGGGTAAACATGAATTATGGAGGTCAACCTTAAAGTCTAAAAGTTTTCGCTTGAGTACATCTAAAACTAAATATAAGGAGTGTAATTTTAATAATAATAGACCTAGTGAGGGGATTGTGACTTTGGGAAATCAAGTCATTAATAAGAGTACGCATTTTAGATATCTTGGATCTATTCCTTAGAGTGATAGTAAAAAAGATGAGGATATTATAAACAAAATTAAAGTTAGATGGTTGAAATGCAAAAATGTATTGGGCTTGTTGTGTGATAGAAAAGTACCCCTTAAACTTAAGGGAAAATTTTATAAGATGGTGAAAACCTATAATGCTTTATGGTGCCGAATGCTGGACATTAAAAGAGAAGCATAATACTAAGCTAGGTATTGCAGAGATAAGGATGCTCATGTGGATGAGTGACTTTACCTATAGAGATGGGATACAAAATGAGCATATATGTGAAAAGATTGGAGTAGCTCCAATGGAAAATAAGATTAGAGAGAGTCATCTTAGATGGTTTGGTCACATAAAATGGTGGCCTTCAAATGACCCAGCTAGGTGTTGACCTCGTTTTTGTCCTGATTTGCCCTTGACTGTGTTTAGTCGTGTTGATCAAGCCTCGTCGAGCCCTATTCGATTCGAATCGACATTAATTTGAGTTTGATTTATTTTATATTATTTTATTGAATTAAGTTTGATCAAGTCGAGGCGAGCTCGAGTTGACCCGAATCGAACCAGACCTGACTCGATTTTGAGCTTGATTTCTTCCCCATGAGTTTAACTAAATCCTAATCAAGAATTGGTTAAATCTCCAAGCCAATTTGAATCCGTTGGATCAAGCATTTGATTGGACGGCTGCGATTCCCCTTTTCTCCCTTGGTGCCCTAAATGAGGCCGAAGCCTCCATCCCACTGACTATCGGTTCGGAACAGACAAGGGGAGGCGGAAGAAACTCTCCTGCTCTCCCACACACCCGATCTCTCTCCCGATTTTCTCTCTTCCCCCCTAGCCCTCTATCGATCTCTCCAGCTCTCTCACACCGACTCCCTCTCCGTCTCTCGCATGAACTAGGGGAGACTGAAGCCGACGGTAGTCACCTTATCTCCCTCCTTTGAAACCCGTTCGGCCTCCAAGACCGATCCCGACGAGACCTCCCCATCTCCGACCGAACCCACGCTGCCTGGACTGACCCCCGTGCCTCTCTCTTTCGAGCGACCTAGCCGAGTCTGACGACCCGATGCCGGCTTCCCTTGTGCGACCCAAACCTGAACCTAGGTTCGAGCCCTTCTGACCTCCAGGATCGAGGCCGACGACAGCTGCTCGATCTCTCTCCTCCAAACCCAGCACCTGGACTGTCCCGAGCTTATCTACCGTGCAAAGTGAGTATCTCCTTCTTCTTCCTCTACATTCAGCTCTCAAAAAAAAAATGTTACGTTGGTGAAATGCTTAAGTTTCTGGAGTGACCTTCTTTTTACTGCGATGGCTATATCGGTGGATATAATGCTTCTTAGTAGTATGATTTAAGGCTATATGTAGGTATGATTTGTAGGCTTCTCAAAGATTACAGTGAAATTTAACTAACTTTTATATTTCATTCTATAGTTTTATGTGAAAGCCAGGGCAAGTGGCAGAGCATGGGTATATCTAGTTCTATCTGAAAATTTGGAAGCTATAAGATTTGTTGGTTACACATTAAGGGTTACTATCCTTGAAACATATGTTGTTAGCATCTGTTAGAATATTTTGTTTTATAGACCAAAGTTTGGATAGCTTATTGTGAGGTGCTATGATTAAGACTTTGATAATTGTGGTTGCTTTCTTCCATTCCAACCTTGGTGAACTTTCAGTAGATTATTTTGTAATGATTTTAACTAAGCGTGTATGTGAAAGTTTTAAAATGATTTGTGAACGTAAGATGACGATCTCTACTTTAGCCTACCCCATGAGAATCTTGTAAATATCGCATGTTGGTTGTTTGATGAAATGCCATTAGGAGAGGTTTGTGAATTTGTTTCAAGCCAATACAACGATACATGCTTTTATATTGGGTAGCTTGTTTGAAATCTCATAAAATTTGGGGGATTTCCCTTTAATTGATTTATCTGAGCCTTGCCAATACTTGGTTTTAATGATAAATTTGGAGACAAGTATTTGAACTTTCATGGCTTTGTTTGTATCAGATATTCATGTGAGATCTATAACCACATGCTTTTATGGTTGTGATTCATTCCATAAACGAAGACTAGTTTGAGATCGATTACATGTTTGTGTCATTCGTTCACGATTTACTCTTGTGAAACGGGCTTAGTTGAGGTTTATGTTTTGTCACCACGAGCCTTATCCAAAGTGAGTTAAAGAAAAAATAAATGAGCATGAAATTTCATGACTTTTCTTCACCTGCATTTGTGGTCATTTGACTTGTCTCACCAATTTTAGAGAATCTTCACGTGATTTACGATTCACTTGAAAATTCAAGTTGATTTAATTCAAGTTTTACATTGTTGTGTGCTGGATTGTTCTCCTCAAGCTTTAAAAGCGGATTATGGTGATTTGTATTTGGAAAATCTCTTGAGTTGAATTTGGGTTTTCTGTCTTTTATTTTATCTAATTATGAGCTTTAGTTCAATAGCATGAAACACTACCATCAATGAAGAGGGAAAAGAGTATCGTTGTAAGCATATGAATTCCATCGTACAAGTGAAGTAGCCAAATATATGGACTATGGTGGATATCTGATGGCATGTAATGTGAAGATTAGGAGCTTGGTTGAAAGCAATTGTGCATCTAATGTCTTGAATCAATGTTGTAATGTTTTGATGGCATTCTCTCTTCTCTTTCATCAATATGCATCTAAGGTGGGTTGTATTTTAGAAGTATTTTCAGTATGGTGAAAGAGACTTTGAGGCCTTTTTGCAAAATCCTATTATATGCATTTATGTCTTTTGCGATGGAATTTTTGTATGGCATTTTGACATGTATCATGTCGTGTTTTGAGGGAAAGGGATTGGAATACTTCTTTGCATTTATATGGAGAAGTTAGTAATTATTTGGGGAATATTTTGTGAATGTTGGAATAAAAGAGTGTATGTGTTGGAAGATTTCTTGAGTTGTCAGATTAGAGTTCATATGAGTCGTGCTTCATTTTCTTACTTAGTCTTATGTGGTGAATGGAGAAACAAAAAATGGGAATAATACTTTGTATCGAGTGGAAGTTGTTGGACAGTGATTCATAGTGTGATTGGGGTATGGTTCCTAATATTTTAGGGAAGTGAATTAGCTCCAAAACTTATGTCTTGTTATTTTTGTTTGGCTCAAGTTGGATCGAAATGAAATGGTGAGATTTTCTTTCGCTCTCTTGGATATTTGGTGGCATGAAACATAGAGAATAAAGAATTTGCTAAGGGATCTTTCGAATCGTTTTATGGCTTAAAGGCTTTTACGATTTATCTTATATATCAGAAATTTTCATGATTTGTTTTGTGATTAGAAAGTTCTACAAGCTATTTTACGTTGAAAGATTTTGTGTTGGAAAAGATTTGTGAATGTTTTGTAATAAAAAATCTCATGAAGTCTTCTCGTTAGAAGAATTTCATGAATTTTACCCCACTCCAAATGAGAAAGAGGCACTTGATCGTTGGTCTTTTTCTGTGGAGTTTTGTGTCAAAAGATTTTCATAGATGCTTTGTGTGGAATTTTGTGTAATATTTCATTTAGAAGTTTTTAATGAGGTATTTTAGGACTTCTAGCTTTATGATTAGCTTTGTGTGGTGGACTCATTGATGTCTTTGTAAGAGCGATGTGGTATTTCGTGGGGAAGTCGTCTTTCTTCTCGCTTGCACTTGTTTTCCAGATGGTTTTGGATTAGTGGGTAGTGAGAGCATGTTGTTTTGGGTTTCAAGTGAGAGGTCTATTTTGGAGATTTGTTTCTCTTTGTTATTTGGAGCTTTGTTTAGAGGGTAGGTTTAGTTGTTTGAGTTGAGTCTTATATCAAGTGCCTTATTTGGATTGTGGGAACATCAAAGGGCATTATTAATGTTGCTTTAGGGTACACTTGACTTTAAAGAAGTGTGTCCAAAACAACAATGCCTACATTCCTTTCATTTATAATTTTCATTCTTCTCTTTCTACTGCATTGCTACTTATTATCTAACTTTCATGCATAAATCTCTAAGCCTAGTGACACACGTACGAAAATTCTAAGGGTTAGAAAACAAAACCTCCTTTTATCCCTACAACTTTAGTGACACATAAGGACAAAAATTAAGGACCGAGTCTTAGAAAATATAGACTTAGGGTGCATGCTCCTTATAGGATAAAGACATCAAAATAAAAAAAAAACTTAGTGACACGTCTTCCTAGGTTCTAGTTTTCTTAATCCACTAATAATCAACCAAACAATCTTAATCTAATTCTTAAAATTTATTAAAAATACTTAATCCTTAATCAACTTATAATTAATATTTATAATTGTTGAATTCTAAATTTAAAAACATACATCTAAATCAAATTTGACTAATCTAATAATTAACTCCCAACTAATTTAAAATCTAAAAGATGTAGATATCCTTAGGAGATTAAATTATAAATGAAATTTATTAGGATTAAAATACTCTTAAAGATCAAACTTAGAGTAATCTTTTAAAATCAATTAACAAATCTCCTAATACATAACAACCACTCCATAAGTGAAGTTTATTGGATGGACTACTCCGGGCTGCGGGGCTAAGTGTCCTAAGGAGGCCTGGTTCCTCGAGCCTGGTGGCACAACGCCACGAATGGATCCAATGAGGTGTTAAAATTTAAAATTAATTCCTTAATTGGTTTAATTCAAACTTTAATTGATAATAAATTACCCAATTCACATTTTTTCTTTTAATTTACAACCAACAAAATAATCAATCAAATCCTTAACTACAATCTCTAAAATTAATCCTGAACTACTAATATTTAAACTTGAATTAAAATCCTTCTTTTGCCTCCTAACAAACCAAATACAAGCAACTTCAATTAAACTATCCTATATAGGACCTACCCAAAACTACACACTGTTACGCATATCCTAGACTTGTTTGATTAGAATAAGACTTTTAGCTCTAGGTTAGGCTCACATTTTCTTTTGTTATTCAATGCTTGCTACATTTACATGTTCTATAAATGCAATTATTAAATTTCTTGTTAGTTATATTTAATTTTCTGTTAGTTATACTTTTGTTATTTACCTGTATTTCTTTTCTGAATGGCATCTACGCTCATATATATATCTTTCTCTTTTGTCTTATTTTGCAAGGTACGCCGGGTCTTACACGATCAAGAATTAATGGACAATTTGCTTGCTTGGAATTATTAAGTGGCTGCGCCACGCTCAGGTATGATTTTTGCAACCTAAACTCCTAATTATATATATCGAAACTGTTACACATCACACACATTTTGTTGATAGGTATTCTAGCATGTTTAGGTAGCCAGCCTTAGGCTAGTTCACTGACGAAGCTTTGGCTCTATAGGTCAAAGCTTGCCCCTTTCTGTGAGCCCTAGAGACCATTAGGGTCATTTAGGCCTGTAGAGTAGGCCACCTACTTGTGCCATTGGGCATCGTTGTTTTCCCACACGAAGTGGGCATCGCTGGAATTTTGGCCTTTTCCAGTTTTGGGTACGATACCCCCCCTTTTTTCTTTCTTTTTTTTCTGTGCGCCTTAGAGACCATTAGGGTCATTTAGGCCTGTAGAGTAGGCCACCTATTTATACCACTGGGCATCGCTGTTTTCCCACACGAAGTGGGCATGACTATGATGATTTTCTGTGCGGGTACCTGGCCAGGAGGGTACCCTTATGATGTATTTATTTACTTTTTCTGTACTCTGGATGTCATGCATACATCTGTTCTTATATACTTTTCTCCATAACACACCTTACATGCATGCATTGCATTAGTGGACCTAAGGATCTTTCTTATTTATGCATCTTTTCATGCATCATACAACGATAGGTCTATTCGTCTGCATATTATAGAGTCGTTGATTTAAGTCTTCTGAACTATTAATCCTTGATTCCTTAGGATAGAGCCTCCTATCTTGCATACATATAAGACGATTGGTTGTGATTAGGATTTTAGCTGGCTTCCCTTTTCAGGCAGGGATATAAGTCCAGGATTGCACTAGTTAGGTCGTAGATGTTAGTATCCTATGTACGATACTACATCTTTTATAGATTTAGGGTCTAAAGGTGAGTGGTACAAGTGTACCCCTATACACCTTATTGGTGGGTAAGCTATCCATCCTTTCGGAAGCTATAAATCCTACCCATCCGCGTCACACAGATGACGCCACCTCCCTCTTTCTCTCGTGCATGTCTGAGTGCGTTGTCTTCTCTCTTTTTCTCCAGATTCCACTTCTTTGAGCCGACCGGATGTTGACTGAACCATGTGTGATCTGATCGAACCAAATTGGGACCTTCTTCCACTTTGATTAGGAAAATCTAGAAATCCCTTGCACTAAACCCACTTTAGAGGAGATAATCTAACGTCCTTAATCGAGAGTCTTCTTAGATCGAGGTCTAAGATGTAATTAACTACGGGGGCTTGCGCCCGTAGGAAACCGATCCCCACAATCAAATAAACCCTATTCGATGCTGATGTATCGAATAGGGGAAATCTCGTGAATTTAGGGTTATAGATATTATTATCCATCGAGGTGCACAGGTGAAAAGCCGCTATCCTCCATGGCTAATCGTATCTATAACTCCATCTGCTCTTCCATCGGCCTGCTTGTGTCGATTGTAAATGTCTATAACCATTTTGTCCTACGGGATAGTGTGATCGTACCCTTTGCATTCGAACCACACGAGCGGAATCCTTTCGGAGACCCACAGATTTTTGGCGACCACGGTGGGACATGTTTCTCTCTCCATCTTTGGGTGTTGTATTATTCATTTCTATAGGTAATCCTGGTTTGGTGCCTAGTTTGAGTTCCTATTTTCTACTCCACTATCTTCTTTTAATCTTTAGTGATAGTTAAACCTTTTTAATGAATAAAGATTTAATTAAAATTTTGAGTTTATTAGATCTTTGCTTCTTTTTTATTATTATTTTATTATTCTCAAATTCAAATCCAGATCAATCTATTTCAAATCATCTTATTCTGATCGAAATTTTGATATCTGTGAATTCCTAGTTGGAATTCTTTTAGATTTAATCTTGATCCTATCATTTCATATGAAAATCCATATCCTTTTTTTTTATTGCATGATTTATATAGTTGGCATGAACTCTAGTCTCCATCATCTCTTTTTGCTAAGCTCTTTTAGACTAGATCTTGATTCATATCAGTACAAATAGAAATTTAATTTCTACTTTCAATGGAAGGGTCCCTAAATTTGATATATATGAATTTTTCAAAAGAAAACTTTATTTGAGAAAAGTTTGAGGGTTTGAAATATAAGATAAATTGTTGACGGAATTTTCTTCAGAGAATAAGTGACTTATTTTCCTTAATGAAAATTTACCTCATTTTTTTTTTTCTATTTAAAATATGAAGTAAGTGTTGGTTGACCCATCTAAATACTTAAAGAATAATATTCATGATGATCCATAAAAAAAGAGTATGTTCTCTCCCTCAATCCCTTGTGTGGGATGACCTTATTTTTGAACTAAAATCTTTGACAAATTGGAATTGGGCTTAGAAATGAAAATTTTCTCTATTAGCTTGCAAATTTTCTATCTCGTAGGTATTCTTTGCATACATATGAATCTATTTCATAATTTTCTCAATCAAGTGGTTCATTTTATCATAGGATCGAGTTTGTTTTGTGAATTTTTCTTCCTTACATAAGAGAGTGAGTTTTTTTCTCTTATGTTTGGAAGATAATTCTACAACTGAGAAAATCTTCTTTTAGAGGTTGAGAAAGGAAGCCATTTAAAAAAAAAAGAGAGGCGCAATGTTCGCCAAAATATGAAAGATGCACAAAGTGTATCAAAATGAAAAGATGCGAAAAGTGCGCTAGAAAAAAAAAAGAGAGGCGCAATGTTCGCCAAAGTTATTAAAATGGGCACAAAGTGGACCCAAAATGAATAAGTAAATGGCTCACCTTTCTTGGAAATCTCTAAATCTCAGAAAACTCGTGTGTCCTTTGATATTTTTGATACTTGAGTTTGAAAATTATGACTTTGGATTCATTATTATGTAATAATATTCTATTAGATCTGAAAATATTTTCATGCAAGAAAATTGAGAAAATTTACTTTCTTCTTCTAATTTATATCTTTTTGAATTAGATTTTAATTCAAAAAATACTTTTCTAAGGGAGAGAGCCCAGTTTAGCTTATAGGGAGCTTAAACTGGGTTAGGAAAATTTAAATCCCTAACCTTCTTGGGTTTAGATGGAGTCAACCCACTCTTTACTAAGTTTTCAAATTTGGTTCAATTTGTTATTTTGATTAATCCAAAGTAATCAAGAGGTAAATCTTTCGTTTTGGTGAAATAATATTCTTACTCTTTGATAAAATTTCCCCTCTTTGAAAAATTATGTGAATCAAACTTATCTCAACTAATTGGTGAGTGTTTAGCATCTTTTAGTGCCTCCACTATTGAGCATATTTAAATACTCACCTTGTTCTTTTGAAAATTTATGTATGAAAATTTTCGGACCCCTACATTTGATTATAAATCATTCTTGTGGACTGATGTGATTCTTCCCTTGATTGCACTCTCGTTCTCTTTCGGATCTTGGTTGTTTTGAGTTGTGATTATTTTGCTTACAAACAACCATTTGGCATGCATTATTTATCTTGATATCTTTATGCCGCCATCTCTTGATTGGGAGCCACTCTCCCATTCATGTTGTCGTCTTGTTCACTTGTTTGGGAGCCGCTATCCCACTCAAGTGGTTGTCTTTGTTCACTTGCTTGGGAGTCACTATCCCATGCAAGTTGTTAATTTTGTTCACCTGCTCGAGAGCCACTCTCCCATTCAGGTCGTTGTTTTTGTGCTTGCTTGCTTGGGAGCCACTCTCCCATTTAAGCTATTGATTTTTTCCACCTTCTTGGTAGCCACTATCCCATGTAGGGTGTCATTTCTGTTCACTTGTTTGGGAGCCACTCTCCCATTCAAGTTGTTATTTTGCTCACTTGTTTGGGAACCACTATCCCATTCAAGTTGTAGTCTTTGTTCACTTGCTTGGGAGCCACTTTCCCATTCAAGTTGTTGCTTTGTTCACTTGTTTGGGAGCCACTCTCCCATTCATGTTCTGATTTCATTTCTTAGTCGGGTTCATCCCATTGGATCTTTATATATGTGATTGTTCTGTTGTGTCATTTCTCATATTGGTGTCATATTATCTTTGCCTTGATTTTTTCATGTGAGTATTCATCTTCATGCCATGTCATTCTTCCTCCACGGACAGACCCGTAGGAGAGATTTCTCATTCGATATTTCAGGTGGATTTCTTTGTTCAAGAGATCCCCTTTCGCCACTTCACTTCTTTTTCGCTCTTTGTTCCGCCGTTTCGAATATGGTCAGGTGAACATTGAGTCATCCTCATTCACCGTTTCGAATATGGTCAGGTGAATGTTGGATCCTTTTTCTCTCTTTTGCCCTGCTGTTGCGAATGTGGTCAGGCAGGCATTAGACCGCTTTGAGAAGCTCTTTATTCGCTGTTGCGAATATGGTCAGGTGGATATTGAGCTGTTCTCATTCGCCGTTGCGAATATGGTCAGGCGAATGTTGAACCCCCTTTCTCTTTCTCTCGTTGTCTCGCTGTTTCGATCTGGTCAAGCGAACATTGGGTTGTCCTCATTCACTGTTTCGATCTGGTCAGGTGAATGTTGGACTTTGTCTTTTGTCCCACCGTTGCGATTTTGGTCAGGTGGACATTAGACTTTCGGGAGGGCTCATTATTCGCTGTTGCGAATATGGTCAGGTGGATTTTGAGCCATTCTCATTTGCTGTTGCGATCTGGTCAGGCGAATGTGAACTCCCTTTTCTGGTTGAGAGAGCCCGACAGAGTCCCTGGGAGGCATTCCTCACTACTCTTTTCTCTTTTGTCCCACCGTTGCGATTTTGGTCAGGTGGACATTAGACTTTTGGGAGGGCTCATTATTCACTGTTTCGATCTGGTCAGGTGGATTTTGAGCCATTATCATTCACTGTTTCGATCTGGTCAGGCGAATGTTGAATTCCCTTTTTCTGGTTGAGAGAGCCCGACAGAGTTCCTGGGAGGCATTCCTCACTACCTTGTCCTCTTCTTATCTCCTCGGTATATGCGTCGGGTGATTGTTGAGTGTACTTTCCTCTTTTGTCCCACCGTTGTGATTTTGGTCAGGTGGACATTAGACTTTTGGGAGGGCTCATTATTCGCTGTTGCGAATATGGTCAGGTGGATTTTGAGCCATTCTCATTCGCTGTTGCGATCTGGTCAGGCGAATGTTGAACTCCCCTTTCTGGTTGAGAGAGCCCGACAGAGTCCCTGGGAGGCATTCCTCACTACTCTTTTCTCTTTTTTCTCACCATTGCGAATATGGTCAAAGTGGACATTAGACTTTTCTTCGACCCTTTGTTTTGTTGTTTCGATATGGTCAGGTAAACATTGGGTCATCCTCATCTGCCGTTGCGAATATGATCAGGTGGATGTTGGATCACCTTTTTTCTTCTATTCTGCTGTTTCGATCTGGTCAGGCAGATAGTCGATTCCTTACTCTACTCTTGTTCACTGTTTCAATCCGGTCAGGTGAGCACTGAGTTTTCCCCATTCACTGTTTCGATCTGGTCAGGTGAATGTGGGGCGTTTTTCTTTTTTTTTCTGTTCTGCTGTTTCGATCTGGTCAGGCAGACAGTCGATTCTTTACTTTTCTTTGCTCCTGTTCACTGTTTCGATCTGGTTTGGTGAGCACTGAGTTTTTCCCCATTCACTATTGCAAATATGGTCAGGTGGATGTGGGACCCCCTCTTTCTTTCTCCTTCTGTTCTGCTGTTTTGATCTGGTCAGGCAGACAGTCATTTCCTTGTCGTACTCTTGTTCACTGTTTCGATCTGGTCAGGTGAGCACTGAGTTTTCCCTATTCACTGTTTCGATCTGGTCAGGTGAATGTGGGACGTTTCTCTTTTTCCTTCTGTTCTGCTATTTCGATCTGGTCAGGCAGACAGTCGTTTCCTTTTCTTACTCTTTACTCACTGTTTCGAATATGGTCAAGTGAGTATTGAGTTTTCTCCATTCACTGTTTCGATCTGGTCAGGTGGATGTGGGAGCTTTCTTCCTTCCTCTGTGCTGCTGTTGCGATGTGGTCAGGCAGATAGATGATTTCCTTATCTTTGATTATTCTTCATCACCTCTTTATGATTATTACTCTTTGCTATTTGATATAATTTTCAAGTGATGGTTGAATTTGCTTCTCCTCGCATCATCTTAGACATGTGTTCTAGGTGATCGTTGAGTCTTTCTTTAGTTCTTTATGTCACTACTTTGATTTTGCTCATATGAGCATGAAATCCCTATCCCTTCTATTCTGTTGTTGTGATTAGGCAGATAGTTGAGCTTCTTCTCTTGGCTCTTTCTCACTATTCTATTTTAGTCAGGTGAGTATTGAGTCTTCTTCGTTCGCTGTTTCGATTTGGTCAGGCGAATGTTTGATTTCTTTCTTTCTTCTGTCCCACCATGTTTGTATGATTGAGTGATTATTATATGAATAAATGATTGTTGTATGACTATATGATTATTTGCATGATTTGATGAATGTTGGATGATTATATGAGCATATAATTGAGTGGCTATTGCATGATTATGTGAATCATTGTATGATTACATGATTGCTATGTTATTATTTCATGATTGTTTGTTTATCGTATGGTTTGGTAATCACTATGTAACTAAACAGTTATTGTATGACCGCATCATTATTGCATGATTAGATAGTTGCATCATTGTGTGATCATAATAAAGATTGCTTGATTATTGTAGAAGTGCATAATCATTGCATTGTCATATGATTGTTGGTGACCATTACATAGTCATTTGCTCATTATTATGTGGTTTGGTATGATTATGTGTTTATCGTATATATATCGCATGGTTATGTGGTTATTATGTAGTAGCATGAGTGTGATATGATTTACTTATTACTATGTGATTAGGTGATTATGATATGAATGCACGATAATTGTTTGACTATACGATATTATGTGAATGTACGACTGTTGAGTGATTTGATAGCATGAGTATTATACGATTGCATGAGCATTGTGTAATTGTGTGATCATAGCATGGTGGGACACTTATTGCATGCTTTTGGTAAGGTTGTATGCTTCTCAATTCTCATTAGTTGTTCGTAGGATTGCATCTTCCTAGCGAGTCTTCTTAGTTGATCGTAGGATTGCATCTTCCTAGCGAGTCTTTCTATTTTGGTCGTAGGATTACATCTTCCTAGCGAGTCTCTTTAGTTGATTATAGAACTGCATCTTCCTGGTGAAGCTCGTTCGTGGTTCGTGGTTGTACCTCCTATAGAGATAAGGAGGTCAACGCCAACACGTACGATTCACCCATTGTTCACCGCACCTGTTGGGGTGGAGTTTGTTGACCTCGTTTTTGTCCTGATTTGCCCTTGACTGTGTTTAGTCGTGTTGATCAATCCTCGTCGAGCCCTATTCGATTCAAATCGACATTAATTTGAGTTTGATTTATTTAATATTATTTTATTGAATTAAGTTTGATCAAGTCGAGGCGAGCTCGAGTTGACCCGAATCGAACCAGACCTGACTCGATTTTGAGCTTGATTTCTGCCCCATGAGTTTAACTAAATCCTAATCAAGAATTGGTTAAATCTCCAAGCCAATTTGAATCCGTTGGATCAAGCATTTGATCGGACGGCTGCGATTCCCCTTTTCTCCCTTGGTGCCCTAAATGAGGCCGAAGCCTCCATCCCACTGACTCTTGGTTCGGAACAGACAAGGGGAGGCGGAAGAAACTCTCCTGCTCTCCCACTCACCCGATCTCTCTCCCGATTTTCTCTCTTCCCCCCTAGCCCTCTATCGATCTCTCCAGCTCTCTCACACCGACTCCCTCTCCGTCTCTCGCGTGAACTAGGGGAGACTGAAGCCGACGGTAGTCACCTGATCTCCCTCCTTTGAAACCCGTTCGGCCTCCAGGACCGATCCCGACGAGACCTCCCCATCTCCGACCGAACCCAAGCTGCCTGGACTGACCCCCGTGCCTCTCTCTTTCGCGCGACCTAGCCGAGTCTGACGACCCTATGCCGGCTTCCCTTGTGCGACCCAAACCTGAACCTAGGTCCGAGCCCTTCTGACCTCCAGGATCGAGGCCGATGACAGCTGCTCGATCTCTCTCCTCCAAACCCAGCACCTGGACTGTCCCGAGCTTATCTACCGTGCAAAGTGAGTATCTCCTTCTTCTTCCTCTACATTCAGCTCTCAAAAAAAAAAATGTTACGTTGGTGAAATGCTTAAGTTTCTGGAGTGACCTTCTTTTTACTGCGATGGCTATATCGGTGGATATAATGCTTCTTAGTAGTATGATTTAAGGCTATATGTAGGTATGATTTGTAGGCTTCTCAAATATTACAGTGAAATTTAACTAACTTTTATATTTCATTCTATTGTTTTATGTGAAAGCCAGGGCAAGTGGCAGAGCATGGGTATATCTAGTTATATCTGAAAATTTGGAAGCTATAAGATTTGTTGGTTACACATTAAGGGTTACTATCCTTGAAACATATGTTGTTAGCATCTGTTAGAATATTTTGTTTTATAGACCAAAGTTTGGATAGCTTATTGTGAGGTGCTATGATTAAGACTTTGATAATTGTGGTTGCTTTCTTCCATTCCAACCTTGGTGAACTTTCAGTAGATTATTTTGTAATGATTTTAACTAAGCGTGTATGTGAAAGTTTTAAAATGATTTGTGAACGTAAGATGACGATCTCTACTTTAGCCTACCCCATGAGAATCTTGTAAATATCGCATGTTGGTTGTTTGATGAAATGCCATTAGGAGAGGTTTGTGAATTTGTTTCAAGCCAATACAACGATACATGCTTTTATATTGGGTAGCTTGTTTGAAATCTCATAAAATTTGGGGATTTCCCTTTAATTGATTTATCTGAGCCTTGCCAATACTTGGTTTTAATGATAAATTTGGAGAAAAGTATTTGAACTTTCATGGCTTTGTTTGTATCAGATATTCATGTGAGATCTATAACCACATGCTTTTATGGTTGTGATTCATTCCATAAACGAAGACTAGTTTGAGATCGATTACATGTTTGTGTCATTCGTTCACGATTTACTCTTGCGAAACGGGCTTAGTTGAGGTTTATGTTTTGTCACCACGAGCCTTATCCAAAGTGAGTTAAAGAAAAAATAAATGAGCATGAAATTTCATGACTTTTCTTCACCTGCATTTGTGGTCATTTGACTTGTCTCACCAAGTTTAGAGAATCTTCACGTGATTTACGATTCACTTGAAAATTCAAGTTGATTTAATTCAAGTTTTACATTGTTGTGTGCTGGATTGTTCTCCTCAAGCTTTAAAAGCGGATTATGGTGATTTGTATTTGGAAAATCTCTTGAGTTGAATTTGGGTTTTCTGTCTTTTATTTTATCTGATTATGAGCTTTAGTTCAATAGCATGAAACACTACCATCAATGAAGAGGGAAAAGAGTATCGTTCTAAGCATATGAATTCCATCATACAAGTGAAGTAGCCAAATATATGGACTATGGTGGATATCTGATGGCATGTAATGTGAAGATTAGGAGCTTGGTTGAAAGCAATTGTGCATCTAATGTCTTGAATCAATGTTGTAATGTTTTGATGGCATTCTCTCTTCTCTTTCATCAATATGCATCTAAGGTTGGTTGTATTTTGAGAAGAATTTTCAGTATGGTGAAAGAGACTTTGAGGCCTTTTTGCAAAATCCTATTATATGCATTTATGTCTTTTGCGATGGAATTTTTGTATGGCATTTTGACATGTATCATGTCGTGTTTTGAGGGAAAGGGATTGGAATACTTCTTTGCATTTATATGGAGAAGTTAGTAATTATTTGGGGAATATTTTGTGAATGTTGGAATAAAAGAGTGTATGTGTTGGAAGATTTCTTGAGTTGTCAGATTAGAGTTCATATGAGTCGTGCTTCATTTTCTTACTTAGTCTTATGTGGTGAATGGAGAAACAAAAAATGGGAATAATACTTTGTATCGAGTGGAAGTTGTTGGACAGTGATTCATAGTGTGATTGGGGTATGGTTCCTAATATTTTAGGGAAGTGAATTAGCTCCAAAACTTATGTCTTCTTATTTGTATTTGGCTCAAGTTGGATCGAAATGAAATGGTGAGATTTTCTTTCGCTCTCTTGGATATTTGGTGGCATGCAACATAGAGAATAAAGAATTTGCTAAGGGATCTTTCGAATCGTTTTATGGCTTAAAGGCTTTTACGATTTATCTTATATATCAGAAATTTTCATGATTTGTTTTGTGATTAGAAAGTTCTACAAGCTATTTTACGTTGAAAGATTTTGTGTTGGAAAAGATTTGTGAATGTTTTGTAATAAAAAATCTCATGAAGTCTTCTCGTTAGAAGAATTTCATGAATTTTACCCCACTCCAAATGAGAAAGAGGCACTTGATCGTTGGTCTTTTTCTGTGGAGTTTTGTGTCAAAAGATTTTCATAGATGCTTTGTGTGGAATTTTGTGTAATATTTCATTTAGAAGTTTTTCATGAGGTATTTTAGGACTTCTAGATTTATGATTAGCTTTGTGTGGTGGACTCATTGATGTCTTTGTAAGAGCGATGTGGTATTTCGTGGGGAAGTCGTCTTTCTTCTCGCTTGCACTTGTTTTCCAGATGGTTTTGGATTAGTGGGTAGTGAGAGCATGTTGTTTTGGGTTTCAAGTGAGAGGTCTATTTTGGGGATTTGTTTCTCTTTGTTATTTGGAGCTTTGTTTAGAGGGTAGGTTTAGTTGTTTGAGTTGAGTCTTATATCAAGTGCCTTATTTGGATTGTGGGAACATCAAAAGGCATTATTAATGTTACTTTAGGGTACACTTGACTTTAAAGAAGTGTGTCCAAAACAACAATGCCTACATTCCTTTCATTTATAATTTTCATTCTTCTCTTTCTACTGCATTGCTACTTATTATCTAACTTTCATGCATAAATCTCTAAGCCTAGTGACACACGTACGAAAATTCTAAGGGTTAGAAAACAAAACCTCCTTTTATCCCTACAACTTTAGTGACACATAAGGACAAAAATTAAGGACCGAGTCTTAGAAAATATAGACTTAGGATGCATGCTCCTTATAGGATAGAGACATCAAAATAAAAAAAAAACTTAGTGACACGTCTTCCTAGGTTCTAGTTTTCTTAATCCACTAATAATCAACCAAACAATCTTAATCTAATTCTTAAAATTTATTAAAAATACTTAATCCTTAATCAACTTATAATTAATATTTATAATTGTTGAATTCTAAATTTAAAACATACATCTAAATCAAATTTGACTAATCTAATAATTAACTCCCAACTAATTTAAAATCTAAAAGATGTAGATATCCTTAGGAGATTAAATTATAAATGAAATTCATTAGGATTAAAATACTCTTAAAGATCAAACTTTGAGTAATATTTTAAAATCAATTAACAAATCTCCTAATACATAACAACCACTCCATAAGTGAAGTTTATTGGATGGACTACTCCGGGCTGCGGGGCTAAGTGTCCTAAGGAGGCCTGGTTCCTCGAGCCTGGTGGCACAACGCCACGAATGGATCCAATGAGGTGTTAAAATTTAAAATTAATTCCTTAATTGGTTTAAGTCAGACTTTAATTGATAATAAATTACCCAATTCATATTTTTTCTTTTAATTTACAACCAACAAAATAATCAATCAAATCCTTAACTACAATCTCTAAAATTAATCCTGAACTACTAATATTTAAACTTGAATTAAAATCCTTCTTTTGCCTCCTAACAAACCAAATACAAGCAACTTCAATTAAACTATCATATATAGGACCTACCCAAAACTACACACTGTTACGCATATCCTAGACTTGTTTGATTAGAATAAGACTTTTAGCTCTAGGTTAGGCTCACATTTTCTTTTGTTATTCAATGCTTGCTACATATACATGTTCTATAAATGCAATTATTAAATTTCTTGTTAGTTATATTTAATTTTCTGTTAGTTATACTTTTGTTATTTATCTGTATTTCTTTTCTGAATGGCATCTACGCTCATATATGTCTTTCTCTTTTGTCTTATTTTGCGAGGTACATCGGGTATTACACGATCAAGAATCAATGGACAATTTGCTTGCTTGGAATTATTAAGTGGCTGCGCCACGCTCAGGTATGATTTTTGCAACCTAAACTCCTAATTATATATATCGAAACTGTTACACATCACACACATTTTGTTGATAGGTATTCTAGCATGTTTAGGTAGCCAGCCTTAGGCTAGTTCACTGACGAAGCTTTGGCTCTATAGGTCAAAGCTTGCCCCCTTCTGTGAGCCCTAGAGACCATTAGGGTCATTTAGGCCTGTAGAGTAGGCCACCTACTTGTGCCATTGGGCATCGTTGTTTTCCCACACGAAGTGGGCATCGCTAGGATTTTGGCCTTTTCCAGTTTTGGGTACGATACCCCCCCTTTTTTCTTTCTTTTTTTCTGTGAGCCTTAGAGACCATTAGGGTCATTTAGGCTTGTAGAGTAGGCCACCTATTTATACCACTGGGCATCACTGTTTTCCCACACGAAGTGGGCATGACTATGATGATTTTCTGTGCGGGTACCTGGCCTGGAAGGTACCCTTAGGATGTGTTTATTTACTTTTTCTGTACTCTGGATGTCATGCATACATCTGTTCTTATACACTTTTCTCCACAACACACCTTACATGCATGCATTGCATTAGTGGACCTAAGGATCTTTCTTATTTATGCATCTTTTCATGCATCATACAACGATAGGTCTATTCATCTGCATATTATAGAGTCGTTGATTTAAGTCTTCTGAACTATTAATCCTTGATTCCTTAGGATAGAGCCTCCTATCTTGCATACATATAGGACGATTGGTTGTGATTAGGATTTTAGCTGGCTTCCCTTTTCAGACAGGGATATAAGTCCAGGATTGCACTAGTTAGGTCGTAGATGTTAGTATCGTATGTACGATACTACATCTTTTATAGATTTAGGGTCTAAAGGTGAGTGGTACAAGTGTACCCCTATACACCTTATTGGTGGGTAAGCTATCCATCCTTTCGGAAGCTATAAATCCTACCCATCCACGTCATACAGATGACGCCATCTCCCTCTTTCTCTCGTGCATGTCTGAGTGCGTTGTCTTCTCTGTTTTTCTCCAGTTTCCACTTCTTTGAGCCGACCGGATGTTGACTGAACCATGTGTGATCTGATCGAACCAAATTGGGACCTTCTTCCACTTTGATTAGGAAAATCTAGAAATCCCTTGCACTAAACCCACTTTAGAGGAGATAATCTAACGTCCTTAATCGAGAGTCTTCTTAGATCGAGGTCTAAGATGTAATTAACTACGGGGGCTTGCGCCCGTAGGAAACCGATCCCCACAATCAAATAAACCCTATTCGATGCTGATGTATCGAATAGGGGAAATCTCGTGAATTTAGGGTTATAGATATTATTATCCATCGAGGTGCACAGGTGAAAAGCCGCTATCCTCCATGGCTAATCGTATCTATAACTTCATCTGCTCTTCCATTGGCCTGCTTGTGTCGATTGTAAATGTCTACGACCATTTTGTCCTACGGGATAGTGTGATCGTACCCTTTGCATTCGAACCACACAAGCGGAATCCTTTCGGAGACCCACACTAGGTAAGCAAAGTTATTCGAGTTGACTTTTATTAAGAAAGATAGAGGTAGACCTAAAAGGGCTTGGTTAGAAAATATTAGAAATTATCTTTCTTTATTAAATTTAAATGAGAATTTAACTTTTAACAAGACACAATGGAGAAAAAGGATTCATGTAACCGATCCCACTTAGTGGGACAGAGGCTTGATGAGGTTGTTGTTGTATAAAAATAGCATAGATATTAAAAAAGTTTGATTTAGTACATAAAAATGATAAAATATAAAACCATATAAAATTTATCAATTTAAATGATGATATTGATCATATCAATAAAAAAATTATAACTTTCTATGGCATTGTTCTTGAATAACATGATATTTATCATTAATTATATGCATACTTGAAATGCAAGTTTATAATATTTTATTCAGATAGCTTTATTTAGCTTGCAAACACAACTTCTGGTCACTAACTATCTTTATCTAACGACCGATTTTACTATTTCTTTTTATTCCTTGTTGTATATATACTAAAAGAAAATAAAAAGTGTGGAGAATATGATGACGGAAATCTGAAAGACTATTTAGTAAATATGAATTAAAATCACAAGAAAGTAGAATATGATGCATAAGGGATACAAAGAAGTATACGTATTAAGAAGGGTCGTGGATATAAAAAAAAATGATATTTAATGAATATGAATTAATTTCACAAAGAAAATGGAATATAAAACATATGGGGTATGAAGAGGTGAATAAGAAGGGGTTTAAGAAATAAGAAGTGTAGGAGATATGAAGTGGTAATTATAAGAAGGCTATCAATGAATATAAATCAAGACCACAAGAAAAGGAAATAGAAAACATATGCGATATGAATAGGGGAATATGAAGAGGTATTTAATAAATATGAATTAAGACCATAAGAAAAAGAAAGAGGAAGTGTGGGGATATGATGTGGAGAAGAAAAAATACATAAGGATATGAAGTGAGGAATATGATGAGATATTTGATGAATATGAATTAAGACTACAAGAAAAGGAAATAGAAAGTATAGGAATTACGAAGGAGGGAATACAAAGAGGTATTTAATGAATATATGAAGGGGTACTAAAATGAAATATGAAATTCAAAAAAAAATCTTCATTTATTTGCTTACATGAAAAGTAATTATATATTACTTATTTTTAAAATTATCAATTAATCATAATAAGAATATAAAATCAAAGAAAATGATTCTCTTTGAATAATTAAAATGAAATGTTAGAGTTTTATTTGGGAAGAAACTCAAGCAGCTTTTATAATAGTTATATAGATTTTTGTTGGGGAAGCTACCTAAAAATTTCCATTTGAAGTTCACATTGTAAAATAATAGAGGTGGATAACGAAAAGGCTATGAGTATGGAGGGTAAGGATATCTGAAAAGGGCCTTCTTGAATGATTTTGTGGGATAACATGGGTAGAAGGGAGTGGTTTGAGGGGTTTGCATAAGATTTGGTGAAGGTAAGTAATGCTTGTAATAAAAAAGGGTAGGAATAAATACAGTAGCTGGGTTAAAATTCAAAAGAAGAAGTACCTATGCAAATTGACCACTATTGGTAATAATCTGATCAAGTAGTGAGATAGATATTATGTACTAGAATATTTATGGCGATAGAGAAATATAAAGTTTAATGTCTTAGCTTTATATGAAGATCCAGCACACAATCAGATAAAAGAGAGGGAGCATCATTTATAACAGACACCATAGATTTTTAAGTGGAAAACCTTGAAAATGAGAAAAATCTTGGGGCCTAGCCCAATTTGAATGAATCCACTAGTATTTATAAATGATTACAAATGAGTCCCTTCCTTGGGAAGAAAAACTTGGCTTTATTTAATAAATATACATCATATGGATTACATTACATGTTGGAAATTGGAATAATAAAACTTGATATGTTGTTTTTGTTGGCTGGTGATGGAGATTGGAAAGATCGTATTTAGGTGATGGTGGTTAGAAGGACCATAATAGATGGGTGACAGTGGTCAGAAAGACTGTTGTCAGGTGACATAGGTCAGAAGGACTATAGTCGAGGGATGATAGAGGTCATAAAGATTGTTCTCTAGCAAAGGAGGTTAAAAGGTCCTTAGTCGGCGAGTGATAAAGGCCAAAAATATTATTTTCTGATAATGAAGGTCGAAAAGACAGTAGTTGGTAGGCGACGAAGGTCGGAAAGATCGTAGTCGAGTTAGGGTGGTTAAAAGGACCATAGACGACGGGCGCAGGAGGACCTAAAAGAACATTGTCAGGTGATAGAGCTTAGAAAGACCATTGTCAAGCAATGGAAGTTAAAAAGATTATATTCAGGTGACAGTGGTTAGAAGGGCCAAAGTCAGCAGACAACGGAGGTTGGAAAGACTGTTCTTAGGTGATGAGGTTAGAAAGAGTATTGTTAGGTGATAAATGTTGGAAGGATCGTAGTCGGTGGATGATGGATGTCATAAAGACAGTTATCTAGTAACGTAGGTCAGAAGGATAGTAGTCGGCAAGCAATAAAGGTTGAGAAGATCGTATTTGGGTGAGGGTAGTCGGAAGTGTAATAACAGAAACTCTTAACTATCGAGATACTATCTCTTTGGCCTAAGAGCCTCATGGGTTTATCCAGTTGGTGTAACTTCTAGTATGTCACCCATCCCAAAATTGCTTTGGGATGAGCCCGCTTAACTATGGAGTTTCTTATGGAAATTACAACCATTACACCAAAAGGTGCCTCGGATAATTAAGAGTTAGCTATTCTTTTATTTAAGGGGTTTCACAATCTCCCTCACTTAAGTAACTAATGTCCTCATAAATATCTATATACAAGAATCATCTGCCATGTAGATAGGACTCTAGATGTGGCCCCTACAAATTTAAGTGGTGGCTCTTATCATCTAGCACTTTATCCCATATAGTGGTTCAAGAGGTGACTCCCATGGCATAACACTTTGTCTTGTATGGCACTTAGTTCCCATGTTTTGGCTAGTTTATTGCTCTAATAACATTTGTAACAACCTAAACTCTTAATATCAAGTATTATCTACTTTGGCCTAAGAGCCTCATGATTTTTTCCTATTGGTGTAACTTCCTAGTATGTAACCCATCCCAAAATTGCTCTAGAAATGAGCATACTTAAGTATGAAGTTTTGTATAAAAAATTTAGCCATTACACCAAAAGGTGTCTCGATGTTTAAGAGTTGGATTTTCTTTTACTAAAGGGGTTTCATAGGAGCGACCATAGTTAGTGGGTGACAGAGGTTAGAAAGATTGTTGTCTGGCGATGAAGCTCAAAAGGATTCTAGTCAGCAGATGAAAATGGCTAGAAAGTCCATTGTCTTGTGGAAGTCCATAAAAAATGTGAAGCCAAGTAGAAGTCCAGTGTTTATTGGTGGTTGAGTGTAATTCTAACAAAAGTTGGTGGTCAGGTAGAACTCTGATGTCGGCTTATGTTCCAATAGAAGTTTGGGTGTTAGTTTGTTATCTCGCAAAAATCCATCATCAATCATTGTTCCGATAGAAATCTAACCTCAATCGGAGGTCCAGAAGAAGTCTAGGCATTAGTAGGTGGTCCGATGAAAGTTTAGGCAATGGTCGAGGAGGAGTTTGGTGGTAAGAGAGAATATCATATTCTTCCTTCCTCTTCCTTCCCCCCCCCCCCCCCCCCCCCCCCCCCCCCTTATGAAGAATTGAGGGTCTATTTAAAATTTTTTGAGAGTTGCATGGCCAACCAATATGAGGAAGATTGAGGGTAAATTAGAAGTTGTTTGAATGGACGGCTGATGTTGAATTCCATAATCATGAATCATTTACTAGGCATTTGAATGCCTTAATGATATTAGAATTCAAAGATCTTGGGCTTGTTGGATTTGTCTCACAGAGCCGCTCAATTTGACTTTAAGCATTTCATGTTTAAAAATCATTTAGTAACCTATATTATGGTTTGAATGTTCCAAATGTGCTTTGGTCATTGATTTGTACTCATTTGGGCTTGAATTGAGTCAAATTTTATGTCGTTGGGTTCATATTTTTGAGACATATAGTTTGACTATAATTTTGTTGAAATAAGAGTTTAGATGATCCCAAATTTAATTTTGGAATTTTCCAATTTGATTTTTCCTTGAGATTTGTGCCCAATCAAGATACGTTTTTGCTGATATAATAGTTTCCCCCTATTTTCAAACGTGAAAGCCTATAAAGTCAGAAAATATAAGTTATAGCTTTTGGGAAAAATTTTATGCAACTTAAAACTCCAAAATAATCTAATCCTTGGTGTAGAGGTCCCAGTTGGCTTTAAAATTGTTGAAATTGAGTTTTAAATGACAAAAAATATTCCCGAGGACTCCAACAATGTCTGAATTAGACTTTCAAGGCTGAAAATTGGTATCGGATGCAAAATTGGCTTACCTGGCCCGCTAGCTTACCCATCATGTCCCTGCCAGATTATGAGGCCTACTTTGGATGCACCTATGGCCCTCTAGGACATATTACTTGGACTGCCCAAGTTTATGAATGTGGGCCAAAAGTGGAGTAGTGGGTTGGGTTGACTCATGGCCTATTAATGAGTAGTGGGGAAGGTGGGAGTCATGGCCCATTAGTAGAGTAGTGGGAAAGGTGGGAGTTATGAACTATTAGTGTAGTAGTGGAGAAGGTGAGTTTAAATATATATATATATATATATATATATATATATATATATATATATATATATATATATATATATATATATTATATAATTATAAATATATATATATATATATATATGTGTGTGTGTGTGTGTGTGTAATATTTTTTTAGTATAATAAAATTATAAGTATGATAATTATTATTATTATTATTATTATTATTATTATTATTATTATTATTATTATTATATTTTTTTTCAACCTCCTTAACTTCCCCTCTCTTCTTTTTGATGATAAATACCCCCCTTTGGGGTTTGAAAAAAATGCACCTCCCCCCTTTTCTCCTCTCTTCCCCTATCTCTTGTAGTAGAGGCCTTCTCCTGGTTTTATATGTTAAGATAGTTGCTATTTGCATGCATTACATTTTTGCAACTTATGAAGTTTTGATGATTCCAAACAATATTGTTCAAATGTGTAGTTATCTCCTAACATTTTTTGGAAGAATTGTATTTGCTCTTGTGTGTACTAACATTTCAGGGAAAAAGAACTCCAGACTACGAAGACTTCAAATTAAAATCAGCATGAGATACCTTGAAATTTTTGAAGCTTGCACTTTGCTTAGAAATCAAATTGAAAGGGAGTGATTGTAACTTGAGTGAATAAAAACATGCACACACAAATAATGAGATCATATTAAATTTGTATTGATCGTACAGGACGATTTTCATTCGTACTGGACGATCAGACAGTTATCTCCTATAGAGCATATGGAACGAATAGGAACTTGCTCGAAAAATTTTCTAAGTCCTATTCGTCCAGGACGAAAATAAAATATCGTACAGGACGATCCGTCCTCTGTAAAATTTTTCGTCCAGACGAAATAAAATATCGTACAGGACGATCAGTCCTCTGTAAAATTTTCGTCCAGACGAAATAAAATATCGTACAGGACGATCAGTCCTCTGTAAAATTTTCGTCCAGACGAAATAAAATATCGTACAGGACGATCAGTCCTCTGTAAAATTTTCGTCCAGACGAATAAATTTTCGTCCAAAACGATTAACCGACTTAAGACAGTTTTCAGCAGTTTCTAGAATCGACCTTGTAATAACCGTTCGTACTGGACGAACCTAGTTCGTACAGGACGATCACCTGTACGAAGACATTTCGTACACATATTCAAATAGGGTCGTTTCAGATCGTTTAAGTAAAATCGTCCAGGACGATCCACGATCGTACAGGACGATCCACTGCGTACAAAATTGAATACTTGCAGTTTTTGGGCAGTTTTTCTTGTCTTTTGTATAAATAGTCCAAATTAGACTGCCACCCAATCTTTTTGTCATTTGATCTTCGTGCCTCTTGAGAGGATAGCCAAGGAGAGAGTGGAAGAGAGCATTCAAGGGAGGATTCCTACCACTGGAGCGAGAAGGCTTCACTTGGAGTTTAAAGGTAAGAGTCTCTACTTGTGAATTGGAATTACTTCACTCTTTTCCTTCTTCCTTCTAGATTCTTGTGAGAAGATCTGTCAAGGAGATTCGATTCTCTACCGACTCTTAGAGAGTGTGAAAGGACGAAGGGTTCTCTGCCTACACTTGGAGAGTGTGAACAGCCGAAGGGTTCTCTGCCCACACTAGGAGAGTGTGAAAGGACGTAGGTTCTCTGCCTACACTTGGAGTGTGTGAAAGGATGATGGTTCTCTGCCAACACTGGGCTTTGTGTAAAAGGACGGACGGTTCTCTGCCGCACCGGGGAGTGGTGAAAAGAGTGTGTTGTAAAGGCTTCTCCGCCTTGCTGTGGGTGCAAAAGGAGAGTCACTATTGGTGTTAGTGCAATACTCAGAGGGTGCCTCTGGGGAGTGGATGTAGGTCTGGTTATAGACCGAACCACTATAAATCTGGTGTCATTTACTTTACTGTTTTTACGTTTCCGCACTTTTTATTTCAGTTTTAAAAACTCTGTGGTTGAAAAACATTTTTCTACAAAATTTAAAAAAGAGATCTTATTTCAGTTTAATAATTTTTTTTTAAAAGGGGTCTTAATTTTAACTTAGTTTTTTAAACTACCAATTCACCCCCCCCCTCTTGGTAGCCTTGGGACATTCACTTAGGCTTAACAACCTAAGTATTAGACTCAACAAGTGGTATCAGAGCTTCGTTTCAATATCATAAGTTTGAACTACTTTTTGATTAACGTAGATGGCTACTTTCGGAAACCGGAACACACCTGAGGGTTACTCTATAACTAGACCTCCACTGTTTGACAATATTCCTTTTGATTTTTGGAAAACATGCATGTCTACTTTCTTACAGTCACTTGATTATCGCATGTGGATGTTAGTACAGGATGGGATACACAAAACCAACTAGATTAGTTGATGGAGTGATGGTAGAAATACCTTTTACTGATTGGACTGTAGAAGAACGTGACTTAGCACAATTAAATGCCAAATGTTTAAATAGTTTCTTTTGTGCTTTAAAATCTGAAGACTACATGCGGGTTTCCACTTGCAAAAGCGGAAAGGACATATGGGATAGACTTTGTATAACTTATGAAGGGACAAATGAGGTTAAACAATCAAGACTCAATATCTTGTTACATGACTATGAATTATTTCGCATGAAACCTAATGAATCTATTTCAGACATGTACACAAGATTTACACAAATTGTCACTTCTTTGCATGCACTTGGTAGGGAATTAACTAATGCTGAAATGGTCAATAAGATTCTTCGTTATTTACCTACTGCTTATGATGCAAAAATTACTGCAATTACAGAGTCTAAAGATTTAAACATTTATTCTATTGACAATCTTCTTGGTTCACTCATTGCTTATGAGCAAGGAGTAAGTCAAAGGAAGATTGATGCAGGTGAATCACGAAGGGAGAAGAATATAGCATTAAAAGTGGAAGAGTCAGAGAGTGAACACTCACAACCTGAGGATGAAGATGATGTTGCACTAATGACTAGACAATTCAGAAGCTTTTTAAGGAGGAAGCAGAAGAAACGCCAGCAATGGAATAGAGGTAAGTTTAACAGAAATGGCAGGGTTTCTAATGAATTAATTTGTTATGAATGCAGGAAACCTGGTCATATCAAGACTGATTGCCCAAAACTCAAAGCCACTCCTAGCAAGGAGAAGATTGAGGAGAAAAACCAATGGTAAAGAAGGGCAAGAAGAAGTTTCAAAGAGCTTTCTGGGCGGACTCAGCTTCAGACTCATCTGAGACAGAAAAAGAAGAAGAAGTCACTAATCTTTGCTTGATGGCAGACAATGTGGATCACTCAGATCAAGAAGAGGTATGTGACTTATCCTATGATGAATTATTTGAAGTTTCTGAACACATGCATGATGCATATAGGAAAATGAAAAGGATGCATGCTAGTGTTAGCTTAGAACTGGAAGAACTCAAAAAGGAACATGAAATCCTTAGGAAAGACCATGCTTTAATAGATGACAACCACATGAAACTACTTGATGAATATGATGACTTGAATAAAAATTTTGAAAATCTAAAATCATCCTATGCTGATCTTAAAAAGGAATTTAAAAGTTTTAAGGATGAATCTGAGAGCAAAGCATATAGAATCAATTATACCAATCGAATTTTGGAAGATATGAATTCATTTTACAAATTGACTATAAGAGCTCTCGAGGATAATAGGAAACCCCCCAGACTTGAAGATTTTAAAAATCCTAAATATTATCCTAAATTCATGAAATCCCTTAGAAGACAATCACATGGAAGAAAACTTAGGAATATTTTTTCTAATGTTAAATGTAATAATTGTGGATTTTTGGGACATATAGCTCACACCTGTACCTTGATGATGAAATCTAATTTGGTGTGGAGACCTAAGATGCATAAACCTAGACATATCATACATGCATCTGATTATAAATTGCTAAAAGGTGAACCCAAACTTGTTTGGGTTCCCAGGTCTAACATTTGATATTTTTGCAGGATTGCTCTCACACAAGACCTCGTGGGAGCATATGGTACCTGGATAGCGGATGTTCAAAGCATATGACTGGAGACACTACACAATTCATATCGCTAGAAGCCAGGAATGGAGGCAAGGTTACACTTGGAGATAATACCACAAAGAAGGTGGTTGGATCAGGTATGATTGGTAATTTCAAAAACTTTTTTATAGACAATGTGCTATTGGTTGAAGGCTTAAAGCATAATTTGTTAAGTATAAGTCAGTTATGTGACAAGGGTTATAATGTGAAATTTTTACCTACTAGCTGCATATTAAGCCTAAATGGGAAAGAAGTTTTAAATGGAAAAAGGGTAAAAAATGTTTACATGCTAGATTTGAATTCATTTCATACTCCTATTGCTTTCAGTTTGAAAATTATTTCTGATGAATCTTGGCTTTGGCATAGGAGACTTTGTCATTCTAGTATGAAAAATCTTAGGAGAATTACCCAAAAGAATTTAGTAAGAGGTATACCAAAACTAGACTTTACTAAGGACCATCTTTGTGATGCATGTCAATTAGGAAAACAAGTGAAGTCCTCTTTTAAGTCCAATAATGATCTTAGAACTAGTAAACCATTGGAAATTCTTCACATGGATCTTTTTGGACCAGTAGGAACTGTAAGTCTAGGAGGGAAGGTATACGGATTTGTTATTGTGGATGATTTCTCTAGGTTCACTTGGGTTAGATTTCTTTTTCATAAAAGTGAATCATTTGAGGAATTCAGAAATTTTTCAACTTGGATTCAGAGAAAACTAGGATGTGAAATAATGTCTATACAAAGTGATCATGGAGGAGAATTTGAAAATGATAGATTTGAAAACTTTTGTAAAGAAAAAGGGATTGATCACAACTTTTCTGCTCCTAGAACCCCTCAACAAAATGGGGTAGTTGAAAGGAAAAACAGAACATTAATAGAAGCCGCCAGAGCAATGTTGGCAGAATACTCTCTTCCTAAATATTTTTGGGCTGAGGCGGTTAGCACTGCATGTTATGTTCTGAATAGGGTGAATGTGAGATCAAATTTAAATAAAACACCCTATGAGTTACTAAAAGGTAGAACACCAAATTTGTCTCATTTGCATGTTTTTGGTTGCAAGGTGTTCATTCATAACAATGGAAAATCTGCCTTAGAAAAATTTGATCCAAAATCAGATGAAGGAATTTTTTGTTGGATATTCAGGTGTTGGAAAATCTTATATGGTATTCAAAAAAAGAACTTTAGTTATTGAAGAAACCACACATGTTGTATTTGATGAATCTGGAAATTTAGAAGAGCCAAATATTGTTGAAGAAGAAATTGAGGAAAACTCCCAAAAGATTGATAGATTAAATTTGGAAGAAAATGTGGAAGAAAACTTTGAAAGAGAAAACCCTTTCCCTAGAGATTTGAAATTTTCAAAAAAAAACCACCCAAGAGAATTGATTATAGGAGAACCTAGTGAGGGTGTTAGAACTAGGCATGGATTAAATAAGGAAGTCAATCATTCAGCCTTTATTTCAACCATAGAACCCACTAATATTGATCAGGCACTTTCTGATGAATTTTGGATATTGGCCATGCAAGAAGAGTTAAATCAATTTGTAAGAAATAAAGTTTGGGAATTAACTACAAGGCCAAAAGATCAAAGTGTTGTTGGAACAAAGTGGGTGTTCAAAAATAAAATGAATGACTCAGGAGTAGTCATTAGAAATAAGGCTAGATTAGTTGCAAAGGGGTATAATCAAATTGAAGGAATTGATTTTGAGGAGACCTTTGCCCCTGTAGCAAGACTTGAAGCAATTAGGGTTTTACTTGCCTTTGCCTGTTTTAAAAGTTTTAAATTGTTTCAAATGGATGTCAAAAGTGCCTTTTTGAATGGTATTATTGAAGAAGATGTTTATGTAGAACAACCTCCAGGATTTGAAAATTCAAAATACCCAAATCATGTTTTTAAGTTAAAAAAGGCATTATATGGATTGAAACAGGCACCTAGGGCTTGGTATGAGAGATTGAGCACTTTCCTACTTGAAAGATCTTTTGAAAAAGGAAATGTGGATACAACTCTCTTCTTAAAGAAATTTGGAAAGGAAATACTCATTGTTCAAATTTATGTGGATGATATCATCTTTGGATCTACAAATAAAAATCTTTGTGATGATTTTTCTAATACAATGAGTAGTGAATTTGAAATGAGTCTAATGGGAGATTTAAATTACTTTCTAGGTTTTAGCATCAAGCAACTTGAGGAAGGGACATTTCTTAGTCAAACTAAATATATTAAGGACATCCTCAAGAAATATGAAATGGACAATGCTAAACCTGTTAGTACACCAATGAGTTCCTCAGTTCAGTTAGATAAGGACCTTAAGGGAAAAATCTGTTGATCAAAAGAAATATAGAGGGATTATTGGATCTTTGCTTTACTTGACTGCTAGCCGACCAGATATTATGTTCAGTGTTTGCTTATGTGCTAGATTTCAATCAGATCCAAAAGAATCACATTTGACAGCAGTGAAAAGGATTTTGAGATACTTACTAGGAACTCAAAACTTAGGAATTTGGTATCCTAAGTTTAGCTCTTCATTTGAAATTATTAGTTATTCAGATTCTGACTTTGCAGGCTGTAGAGTGGATAGGAAAAGCACTTCTGGAACATGTCAATTTATTGGAAATTCATTAGTTTCTTGGTCCAGTAGAAAACAAAATTCAGTAGCCCTATCTACTGCAGAAGCAGAATACATTGCATTAGGAAGTTGTGTGGCACAAGTATTTTGGTTAAAACAACAGTTAATTGATTTAGGATTATCTGTAGGCACTATTCCAATTTATTGTGAAAATACTAGTGCTATTTGCATTTCCAAAAATCCTATTCAACATTCTAGAACCAAAAGACATAGATATAAGACATCATTTCATAAGGGATCATGTATCCAAAGGAGAAATTGAACTAACACATGTTTCAACTGAAAATCAACTTGCAGACATTTTTACAAAACCTTTAGCCCTTGATACCTTCAGTACTTTAAGAACAAGGCTAGGTGTTATTAATTTAAATGCCTAAACAAAATGTCTTTGCAACATTGATGTTTATGTTTTTGTTTTGTTTTTTATTTTTGTAAATTTTTGTGTGTTTTGAATGAATTTATTTTTGAGTGTAAGTTTTCTGTGTTTTTTTTTTTTAAGTTTGTTTTGATTTTCTTAATTTAAAATTTAAAAATTGGATAAAATCGTCCGGGACGAATTTTGTTCGTACTGGACGATGTGAGAAAAATTGGTTTGCGTGCATTTCAACAGTTTTGAGAGCAGTTTTTTAATTAAATCGTCTGTACGATCTAAATATCATCCAGGAAGAACTTTTTCCTTTTCTCAAACGACGGGACGATTGAATGCAGCGGTTGAGTGGATAAGACAATTTTTAATATAGATTTCGTCTGTACGAAATTTTTGGTTCGTCCAGACGAACATATGTCGTTTCAGTATAGGGGACGGTTTTCAAAAGACATTTGAATGAGTTACTTTTTGATCGTCTGTACGAACTTTACTTCGTCTGTACGATCGGTCAAGTCAAAAGTCTGTACGAAGGGACGCATCGTAAGTTGTGTTGATTACGAAAAGCCGTTACATTTTGGACGAATTGGATCGTCTGTACGAAATAATTTTCGTCCAGACGAACGATGATTTTCGTCCAGGACGAACATTTTTCGTCCAGGACGAACGTATCGTTTTCTTTAAATATGAAGGCTTTCTAACTCAACTATCACACTTTCAAACTTCTCTTTCAATCCCTTTCTACTTTCTACTTTCTACTTGTCAATGGCCTCCTCAAGCAAAAGACAAAAGGTGTTGGTGAAGAAGCCCAATAGAAATGCCTCAGATAACTTCCTTTCTAAGGCAAATGAGGAATCCTTTCCTCGTTTTGCTTCCGCCAAAATCACTCCATCTCGCATCTTAATCCAAAGCGAGATAAATTTTAAGGTAATACACCTTTTTGACTCAACCCAATTCCATTTCATACTTTCTCTCGTCCATTTCTACAACAAGCAAACTTTTCTCTACTTTCTAGCCAACATGAGTTTCAACTCTGAACACTCTTGCATTAGATCCTATGTCTTCAAGCAACAAGTAGAAATCACCAAGCATGACATTGGTGCATTTCTAAATCTTAGGACTGAAGGATATAGAGCCCATACCTTAATGTCTGAAAACATATTTAGATGGGATGAAGTCAATAGTACAATTAGAAAAAGTGGTCTAAACTATCATGTTGCTAGAGTTTCTGGGATGACCAAAAATGCCCGTATCATCCAGCATATCCTTAGATCTTCAATCATTCCTAAAGCTGGTGATAGGATAAACATTACTCCTCTCCTTTCTGTTCTAACCTTTTTAATTATGGCTCGTCACCCTATCGACGAAGCCCAACTCATCATAGATCATCTCTATGGGCTTTCAGAAATAGGACATGCTGAACAGAAGAGGAAAAAGAATATTTCTTTGGGACATTTAATTACCTACATTTTGGAGAAGAAATATAATTTGGTGCATCCTGACGAAGATTATGAAGAGCCAGTTTACTATAATGATGCATCTTTCAGATTGCTCTTCAGGGAGGAAAAAGAAAAAGAAAAAAGCACATGCCAGTGCTTCAGAAGAAGAAGAAGGAGCGCAAACCTCTGCACCTCAGTCAGATTATCAGAATCTGATTGAGAGATTTGATAGATTAGAGACTCATATTGATCAAAGGTTTGATCAATTTGATGCTCAACTTGTGCAGCAACAACATGACATTGGTATAATTAGAAATGAAGTACATGATATCAATACCAATGTAATGTTGATGGCCTCCTACTTTAACCTTTTCGGTGGCATTCCTCCTCCTCCTCCTCCTCCAGAACAGTAGAGATGAATTTCTGTGTTTTTTGTTGTACTCGTGTTGTATTTTTTTTTTTTTTTTTTTTGTGTTAGTTACTCATGTTTTTTTATGTCTTGTTATGTTAGTGTTTATGTTAAGTGTTTGTTTGTCTTTTACTTTAAGTTGTGTTTAGATTTTGTGAAATGTGTAATCCTTTCATAAAAATCAATGCATTTCGTACTTGTTTCAATGTTGATTTGTTATTGAAATGTGGTTAATTTTTATGAAATTTCATTAGTATTATTTAATCTTCATAGTGCTTAAATTAGATTGTAATTTGAGATTATCTACATTAGAAAATCTAGTCTTTCTAAATTTAAAAGTTGTTTATAACTTGTTGTAATTAGAACTTTTAAATTCATGTCTATTCATTTAGACTACATAAAAGTTAAAATTATTATTGCAATTTAGATGTTTTCTTATTTTGTATTTCCTTGCTCAAAATAATATTTATGCACTTAGAAATATTTGAAATTTTAGATTATTGATTTTGGAAAGAATTGGTCTCAATTACTCTTGAAAATTGTACAAAGAGTACAAAAATCAAAAGGAATGCGCAATGGTTCGCCAATATGAAAAAGAGGCACAAAATCAGCCCAATATCAAAAGATGCACAAAAATGTGCCCAAAAATTTGAAAAAGATGCGCAAAGCGCCACATGTGGTAATTCTCTTCTTTCCAAATTCTTTCAATCTCTTAATTCAAATTGATCTTATGTTCATTTATATTCTATTGAACTTTGAAATATAGAATTTTTCTTCATCTCTCTTGTAATGATTTTCTATATTGAAATGTCTAAATTGAATCATGTCTTTGCTAAATTCTTCTTACTTACAATGTTATATCACTTTTTTTAAATTTCCTGAATTTCTATGATTGACCTAATGTTTTTAGTTTAAAATTGCATACCTTGTATCAATCACCATTTAGATTAAATGTTCAAATGAAAATTTTCATACAATTACTTACATTTCTTGTCTATTTCTTCTTCACTTTTTGTTGTTGTCAAAAAGGGGGAGAAATCATTATGTTTGTATGTTATTGTGTTTGTTTTGTGTGTTTGTTTTGTGTGTCTGAAAAATAAAAATTTTAAAATTTTTTTCTTGGTTTAAATTGCCTCCTTATTTTCATGTCTTATTTTCATGTATTCATCAATTCAGGGGGAGTTTAGGAGATTTATTTAAATTGAAATCATACAAACAATAATTGTTTTGCCATCATCAAAAAGGGGGAGATTGTTAAGATAGTTGCTATTTGCATGCATTACATTTTTGCAACTTATGAAGTTTTGATGATTCCAAACAATATTGTTCAAATGTGTAGTTATCTCCTAACATTTTTTGGAAGAATTGTATTTGCTCTTGTGTGTACTAACATTTCAGGGAAAAAGAACTCCAGACTACGAAGACTTCAAATTAAAATCAGCATGAGATACCTTGAAATTTTTGAAGCTTGCACTTTGCTTAGAAATCAAATTGAAAGGGAGTGATTGTAACTTGAGTGAATAAAAACATGCACACACAAATAAGGAGATCATATTAAATTTGTATTGATCGTACAGGACGATTTTCGTTCGTACTGGACGATCAGACAGTTATCTCCTATAGAGCATATGGAACGAATAGGAACTTGCTCAAAAAATTTTCTAAGTCCTATTCATCCAGGACGAAAATAAAATATCGTACAGGACGATCCGTCCTCTGTAAAATTTTTCGTCCAGACAAAATAAAATATCGTACAGGACGATCAGTCCTCTGTAAAATTTTTGTCCAGACGAAATAAAATATCGTACAGGACGATCAGTCCTCTGTAAAATTTTTGTCCAGACGAAATAAAATATCGTACAGGACGATCAGTCCTCTGTAAAATTTTCGTCCAGACGAATAAATTTTCGTCCAAAATGATTAACCGACTTAAGACAGTTTTCAGCAGTTTCTAGAATCGACCTTGTAATAACCGTTCGTACTGGACGAACCTAGTTCGTACAGGACGATCACCTGTACGAAGACATTTCGTACACATATTCAAATAGGGTCGTTTCAGATCGTTTAAGTAAAATCGTCCAGGACGATCCACGATCGTACAGGACGATCCACTGCGTACAGAATTGAATACTTGCAGTTTTTGGGCAGTTTTTCTTGTCTTTTGTATAAATAGTCCAAATTAGACTACCACCCAATCTTTTTGTCATTTGATCTTCGTGCCTCTTGAGAGGATAGCCAAGGAGAGAGTGGAAGAGAGCATTCAAGGGAGGATTCCTACCACTGGAGCGAGAAGGCTTCACTTGGAGTTTAAAGGTAAGAGTCTCTACTTGTGAATTGGAATTACTTCACTCTTTTCCTTCTTCCTTCTAGATTCTTGTGAGAAGATCTGTCAAGGAGATCCGGTTCTCTGCCGACACTAGGAGAGTGTGAAAGGACGAAGGGTTCTCTGCCTACACTTAGAGAGTGTGAACAGCCGAAGGGTTCTCTGCCCACACTAGGAGAGTGTGAAAGGATGAAGGTTCTCTGCCTACACTTGGAGTGTGTGAAAGGACGACGGTTCTCTGCCAACACTGGGCTTTGTGTAAAAGGACGGACGGTTCTCTGCCGCACCGGGGAGTGGTGAAAAGAGTGTGTTGTAAAGGCTTCTCCGCCTTGCTGTGGGTGCAAAAGGAGAGTCACTATTGGTGTTAGTGCAATACTCAGAGGGTGCCTCTGGGGAGTGGATGTAGGTCTGGTTATAGACCGAACCACTATAAATCTGGTGTCATTTACTTTACTATTTTTACGTTTCCGTACTTTTTATTTCAGTTTTAAAAACTCTGTGGTTGAAAAACATTTTTCTACAAAATTTAAAAAAGAGATCTTATTTCAGTTCAATAATTTTTATTTTTTTTTAAAAAAAAAGGGGGTCTTAATTTTAACTTAGGTTTTTAAACTACCAATTCACCCCCCCTCTTGGTAGCCTTGGGACATTCACTTAGGCTTAACAACCTAAGTATTAGACTCAACATTATATAGGTGGTATACCCTATCTAGTTCTAGGGCCCCTCTCTATTGAGAGGAAACCTTCTCTATTATGAGTTTTCCTTTATTTTTGGAAAGACGACATCCACTATCCAACTTGAGTGCCCTTATATGAGTAGAAGGAAATCTCCTCACCTTCCACCTTTCTTCCCATCGGACTTTTACCAACACTAGAGGCATTACACTATTTTTGTTAGGTGGTATCCCTATCAAACTTTAGTGCCCCTCTATTGTGTAGATAGAGTTGTGATAATAGTTTTCTAGTGGTAATAGTACTTGGGAGGAGAAGTACAGATGTTAGTAGATGGTTGGATATTCGATTGTGATTGACAGCAGTCGACATCTAGGTGGAGAACATAAGGAGAAAGTGGGAGAGTATGATGCCAATAGTAGTCGAGAAAGGGGAAAAAAATTATCTGCTATGGCAAAGGGATAAAGATGGTCGTAGTTGAGTCATACTTTCTTGGATGTAGTTTATATCCATATTAATGGGAGGTTAACAAAAAAGAGTCTGACTAAGGTGGTAAGGTGATTTACCGATGGTAGTAGCCTAATAATATAATGTAAAATTGGTGAAGGCCTATTCAGGTTTTGATTATTTTAATATTTTTCATCGAAGAGCTTATTGATGATGTTAGTATGTGTGGAAAATGTTGATAGAATCCATTAAGGATGCTTGTCATATCTGAGGTTGTATTTTAGAGTGTTGCTCGATGTTGTATGTTAGAACACTATCCGATGATATTAACCTATATGAAAGAGGTCAAGAGAATTTACTAAGGATGTATAACCTATTCAATTTTATTTGTTAGAGCACTACTCGATAACATTAACCTATATAGAAGAGGACAACAGAATCCACCAAGGATGTATGTCGGAGCACTACTCAATGATGTTAACCTATATTAAAGATGTCGAGAGAATCCACTAAGGATGTATGAACCTATCTGAGTTTGTATGTTGAAGCACTACTTGATGACGTTAAACTATATGGAAGAGGTCAAGAGAATCCATCAAGGAAGTTTAACCTATTCAAGGTTGTATATAAGAGTACTTCTCGCTGATGTTAACGTATATGGAAGAGGTTGAGAGAATCCACAGAGGATGTATGACCTATCCGAGATTGTATGTCAGAGTACCACTCGATTATGTAAATATATAATAAAGAGGTCAAGAGAATCCACCAAGGAAGTATAACCTATCTTAGGTTGTATGTTAGAGCACTACATGATGATGTTAACCTATATGAAAGAGTTCGAGAGAATATACTAAGGATTTATGACCTATTTGAGGTTGTATGTTAAAGAAATACACGATTATGTTAACCTATATGGAAGAGGTCAAGAAACTAACAAAAATTTATGTCCTATCTGAGGTTATATATCAGAGCATTGCTCAATGTTATTAACCTATATAGAAGAGGTTGAAAGAATCCACACAAAATGTATGACCTATCCGAGATTATATATCATAGCATTGCTCAATGACGTTGACCTATATGAAAGATGACAAGAGAATACACCAAGGATGTATGACCTATAAGAGGTTGTATGTTAGAGCAAAACCTGATGACATTAACATATAAGGAATAGAGGTCGAGAGAATCCACCAAGGATGTATAACCTATTAGAAGTTATTTTTCAGAGCACTACTCGATGATTTTAACTATATATAAGAGGTTGAGAGAACCCACCAATGATGTATGGCTTATACAAGGTGGTATGTTGGAGCATTGCTCGATGATGTTAACTTATATATAAGAGGATAAGAGAATCCACCAAAGATGTATGACCTATCTGAGGGTTTATGTCAAAGGATTACTCAATGATGCTAACATATCAAGAAGATGTTAAGAGAATCTACCAATGATGTGTGACCCAACCGAGGATGTATGTCAAAGTACTGCTCAATGATATTAACTATATAAAAGAGGTTGAGAGAATCCACCAAGGATGTATGACCTATTAGATATTGTATATTGGAGCATTGCTCGATGACATTAACCTATTTAGAAGAGGATGAAAGAATCCACCAATGATGTAAGATCTATCTAAGGGTTTATATTATAGTATTTCTCGGTGATGTTAACCTATATAAAAGATGTCGAGAGAATCCACTAAGGATGTATGATCCAATGTTGTATATCAGAGCACTGCTCAATGATGTTAACCTCTGTGAAAGAGGTCAAATCGAATCCCTCTGGAATTAATTTTTCCTTGATTGGGAGGGGGCGAAAACTGCATTTATCCTAAATCAAATGTGAAAAATGGTTTATCTTTAAACCATTACTTTTGTTTTGAGGTCAAGAATAAGACCTTAACCAAGGAGTAGAAATCTAGCTAGTTATTATATAAAGCTTGAAATTTATGGGAAGCATCATTACATTTACTAGAAGCATCATGGTTTTGATATATCATCTTAGATATTGCAAGAGTTAGAGGATTCTTCTTGACTATGGCTGCAGTCAAAGTTTCCCCTCAGTCCACATTTAATTTCTATGAATTGATGTATCAATAGCTGGTGCTAAGATTTTAACATGAATAACCTTTTGAGGTTGGATAAAAAATTGCCCCTGAATTTGGAACTATGTTTCCCATAGATGGCATAAAACTATTTCATCCTAGAATATTCATGGTGAAATAGAAATATAAAGTTAAATGTGTTAGATTTTATGAAGATCTAACACACAATCAAATAAGAGAGAGGGCACATCATTTATAAGAGACACCTGAGATTTTTGTGGAAAATCCTAAAAATAGGAAAAATCTTGGGGTCTTGCCTAATTTGAATGAATCCACTAGTATTTGTAGTTGATTACAAGTGAAACCTTTCCTTGAAAGGGAATACATAGCTTAATGTGAAAAATATACATCATATTGAGTGTATTACATTATGGAAATTGGAAGAATAAGAATTTATATGTTCATTTTATCTGTTGGACACAGAGGTTAGAAAGACCGTATTTGGGAAACAGAGGTCGAAAAGACTGTTATCAAGCAATAGAGGTCGAAAGGCTAGTAGTAAATGCGAAAAGGAGATTGTAAAGACTATTTTCTAATGATAGAGGTTGAAAGGATTATAGTCAGCTGGCGATGAATCTCAAAAAGACTGTAGTCTAGTAAGGGTGGTTGGTAGGACCATAGTCAGTAGGCGGTAGACGTCAGAAAGACCATTGTCAGGTGATGGAAGTCAGAAGGATCATTGTCTATGGGTGACATTGGTTAGAAATACCACTATATTGTGGAAGTCCATCAACAATTAGAAGCAAAGGGTAAATCTAGTATTAGTTGGTGATCGAGTATAATTTTGATGAAAGGTAGTGATCTGGCATAACTCTATCATCCATCGATGGTCTGATAGAAGTAGGGGTGTTAGTTGGTGGCTTAATATAAATTTAACAATAGTTAATGGTTTGAAAGAAATCTGGTGTCAGTTGATGGTCCATTAAAAGTATGGGTTTCAGTTGGTGGTCTGACGGAAGTCCAGGTAGAGGTTGAAGACAAGCTTTGTGGCAAGATAGAATCTCGAATTCCTTATCTTCCTTCCCTTCTCCCCCTCTCCTCCTCCCCTCTGTGAAGAATGGAGGGTATATATATAATTTTTTAAGAGTGAGATGGCCCGTAAATAAAAGGAAGATCAAGGTTAAATTGGGAATGGTTTGAAAGGATGGCCGATATTGAATCCCTTGATCATCGATCATTTACAAGGCATTTAAATACCTTAATGATATTAAAATTAAAATATCTTTGGCTCATTGAATTTGTATCCTCAAGCTAATCGATTCAACTATAAGCATGTCACGATTGAAAATCAATTCATAACTCGAATTATGGTTTGAACCTTCCAAATGTGCTTTGGGTCTTGGATTTGTACTCATTTGGGTTTGGATTGAGTCAAATTTAATGTCGTTGGGTTTGTATTTTTGAAATATTTAGTTTGACTATGAGTTTGCTAAAATTAGAGTTTAGATGGTCCCAAATTTTATTTTGGAAGTTTCTAATTTGACTTTTCCTTAAAATTCGTGCCCCGTTAAGAAAGATAAATTTTTGTTAATATATTAGTTGCCCCCTATTTTTGGATGTCGAAGCCTAAAAAGTATGTTACAAATTTTGGAAATATTTTTATATAACTTGAACTCCAAAATAATATGATCTTTCGTGTAGAGGTCCTAGTTAGCTTTAAAAGTGTTGAAATTGAGCCAAAAATGTTGAAAATGGTCCTGGGGACTCCAAAAATATTTAAATTAGACTTTCCAAGATAAAAATTATACCCTAATACAAAATCAACCAATATGTATCACTAGCTTACCCATATTATCCTTGGCTCAATAAGGAGGTTGAAAGTTCATGATGGTTGTGAAAACCTAAAGAACTAGTCCGATGCTAACAAAGAGGGGGGTGAATTGGTAGTTTTAAAAGTTCTTAAATAAAAGGATTTTTTATCTTTTTAATATTTTAAAACAAAATAATAACCCTTAATGCGATAGAAAAATTATATGATGATAACAACATAATCACATAATAAATTACAGAAAAGTGCAGATATAAAATGTGGTAAAAGTATTAAGAAATAGAACACTAAATTTTATAATGGTTCAGTCAGATCTGACCTACGTCAACTCCCCAAAAATCTCATTTCCAAGTATTGCACTAATTACATATTGTCTCTCCTTTTGCCTCCATAAGAAGATGGAGAAACTATTACAAAATCTTTTCACCGACCAAGTGAGAAAGAGTACCTTGAATCCTTTTACTCTCTCCTCGATAGACAGAGAACCTAAAAATATTTTGTCACCCTCAAGGCAAAGTAAAGAACCTGGGAATCCTTTTACTCCCTCATAGAGTAGGCAAAGAACCATGGAGTCTTTTTACTCCCTCTTGGAGTAGCCCTTACAAAATCTTTCCACTGACCCTGTGAGGAAGAGTACCTTGAATCCTTTTACTCTCTCCTAGTGTAGGCAAAGAACCTGAAAATCTTTTTTCACCCTCATGGTGAAGGGAGAGAACTCGAGAATCCTTTTACTCCTTCCTGAAGTAGGCAGTGAATCTTGGAATCATTTTACTCCCTTTTGGAGTAGGCATAGAACTTGGATCTGATGCTGACAAAGATCTCCCTTAGAGCCACTAAGGAAGTAAGATAATAGCTTGAAGAAGATGATGAACACCTTGCTTGGAGCAACCTTTATAAATCCCTCACAAGGATCTCTCACTCTCTTGAGATCTCCCTCTTCCTTCTCAAATCTCTCTCTTAGATATACTTTATAGCAAAAGATTAACTCAAGGGTTAATACTATTGATTAAATAGAGAGCCTCCAAAAGAAGCCCTAATTTTTAATTATACACAACTGATTTTCCAGGATGATCAACAGATCATCCTATATGAATAGTATAAAATAACCCTTTCAGCCAGGAGGATCACCTTTGCTCTGTACGATTAGTATAAGTATTTATACAGAACATCTAGTATGATCACGCGATCATCCCTGATGATTAGTTTAAGATACTATATCATTGTCCAATATAATATGTAACAATGGGTGGAAATCTTCTTATCATCCCGCAGCCCTCTTAGGATATCCAATACGATTCTCCTGGATGATTAAAAGAAAATTATGGATTTTCATCTTGGAAGATTGGGGATCGTCCTATAAAATACACTATATCATCCTATATGATCCTAGTGGATCATTATGTATGATATGATTGATCAATCTAATCATGATTATTGCCCTAATAACCTGATCAATTTAGGCGTGATTGTAATAAATAATCTAGGATGTTGTATATCATCCTATACAATTAGAACAAAATTTAAAAATTAAAATATTACCTAAATTAAAATTGGCAACTTTTTTTATCATCTAAGCTGATCGCCCTTGATGATATGGATCATCCAGTATGATTTGTTTAATCACATATAGTTAGCATGGTTGCCCTACTAATCATCCATAACAATTTGAAATCGTCATGTACGATTAGGTCAAAAATAGAAAAATTCTCTAACTCACCAAATGTTTCCCCCTAAGTGTGTGTGTAAGATTACTTAGCTTGGGATTCACCATATATAATATTTGACTCAAGAAAAGTAAAAAAATACAATGAAATTTAAATTACAAATAGCCTCAACCTTATTCTACCCAATCTTGAGTTATTTTGCATTACAAGTGATCTCTGTGGACCAAAAAGATCTGTAAGTAGGGCAAACAAAATAGATATGCAATATTACTAGTGGTAAAGAAACAATAATATTTATTATCATCAAAATCAAAGAGCTTAATCCATATTTGTAACTATCTCCCGCTTTTTTATGATGATAAATATTATTATTAAAAAAAAATCAGATTAAGGAAGGAATATTATTATTTTTTAATTAAATAAAAAATGAGACATAAAAAATAGCAATAGAATAAAGTAAGTTCCACTAAAAATAAAATCAAACAGCACACTAATCCCACTTCTGACATCACAAAAGGAAGAAATAAGAAAAATCCTAAGCAAAAAAAAAAAAAAAAGATGACCAGTACAAACATAAAAACAACCACTTACAAACTAGTAGAAAGAGAAACCCTGATCAGGTGGAGGTGGTGGTGGTGACTGTATAATATAATGGTGAAAAGAGCTAAACTGCTCTCCAAACTAGGTGAAGAGAGCTAAACTGCTCTCCAAACTAGGCTATATCCTGGTTATGCTACTGTTGTTGGGCTACATATGCCTCAAATCGAGCTACATCCTAATAATGGAGTTCCTACTACTCGGTGACATAAGACTCAAACCTAACTTCCCACTGGACAAACTTTTGAACCAGTTAATTGATCTAGGAGTGCTGGTGGATAGGGACAAGTACAAGAATGTGTCTTTCCTCTTCTATCACAGCCTCCACTTGCACAGGGTGACAAAAAGTACTGTGAAAGATGTGGAAGGAGCTATTTGAGTAGAAAATAGGGAAGTGATCAGGTGGGCCTAGATATTAGAGGTTATATTTGGATTTGCGGACATAGGAAATGATATGTCCTAAGGCTAGATTTGGCTTTCTTTTATGGTCGGGATCCCTAATGCTGGTTAGATGTTCAATGTAGTGAATTAGAAGATCAGCAGCATTAAAATATCAATCAGTCATTATGCTGTAGGTAGTAAGTGGCAGGATGGGGGTAATATGGATTTGATCCCCAACTTTAGGAATAATGGAGGTGCAAAGAATGTGGTGGATAGTTCGGGCATCTTTTAATAAGGAACTAGTTGAAGAGTCATGAAAGGCACCATTGGTTACTCTAAGAAGGGTAATTAAAGAGCCACAATTAAATTCAGGATCTGAAGCCAAACTTTGAAGTTTGTCTCCAATGGTGGAAAGGTGGAGAAATTCGTAGCAATCTTAATAGGTTCTTTCAACAAGATGTCGATTAGCATTTGATTGGAGTGTAGTAAAATTAGAATTCAGATAGAGACTAGTGAAGAATTCAAAAAGTAGTTCATAATTGAAGGGGAAAGCAAGTGTAAGAATAAAATAAAGAGTAGTATGGGAAAAGAGGTCTAGTACCTGATAGGTCCAAACCTCCTGATTGACCACTTTTTAGGGACTAATTCCAGTAGATTTCCAGCAGGTGTAAGCAACTTTATTAGCTAATTCACTAAAGTAAGAGTTGATAGCACTCTTCAAAGTGCTCCTTGTGAGTGCACATGATCGTTTACCGCCAGTCATATTAAAGAACGTAAAGCTTGAGTGAGTGAAAAGAGAATTGGATTGGTTGGAGTGAAGAATAGGGTAGAGATTAGTTGTTTATGTAGAATAGAGAATATCATCTAGGATAATCATGAGATCATCCAAGATGATTAGGTACAATAATTTTATCCATACGATCAGTCAAAAAAGTTGATCATATCATCTAAGAAGATAAGATATCATACTAGACAATAAGACATAGAGTGATCATCCCGAGGAGCAGCCTGTATGACCGTTGAATAAAGGGATCATAGAGGACGAACACATGTATTGTCTGAGATGATGTGCAATAATGGATCAGCCTAACATCATTCAAATTTTCTAACTATTTCTACCACATGGATTGTGCAGTACGATGTATGAATCGTACAGGATGATCACAAATAACTGGTTTAGATCAGTCTTTAAATGTGTTGTGATCAAAGAGTTACATTTTTGTTCAGATCATACAAGACGATGTGGATTGTTCTGGATGATTAGAGTAAAATAGAAAAAATCAGAATATAGAATGTGATGATCAAGAGGATTTCAAAACAAAGATACTAAAATATAAAACAACACATAAATCAAGAAAAAAGCTAGTTATAAGTTAAAATAAAAGAATTTTTTTTGGATTAATCAACTCTAGTAAAATATAAATTTTCTTTGTAAGTAGATAAGAAAAAAATATGAAATGAATTAATAACACTTAAATTCAGAAATGATAGAAAACCATTCTTGTGAATTCTAGCTCGGACACGTTACAAGCTCAAAATCTTTTAAAAACAAACATCTAATTCATAAAAGAAATTATATAATAAAAGTAATATATTCAGACTTCATTTCTGGAAAATATCAAATAGAATAATATTGCAAAGTAATCAACCAAAAATTATGGTTTTCAAGATTCAAGTGTTTGAAAATTTTTATTGACACATGAATTTTTCTAAGATTTAAAGATTTGAAATAGAAGGAAGCTTATTTCTTTGTGGGCTCATTTTATGCATATTTTTTAGTTGTTTGTTGTACTTTGTGCATCTTCTAATTTTTTGTACATTTTGGTGTATCTTGTAATTATGACGATCATTGTGCATCTTTTTGGTTTGTATTTGGGTTCATTTTGTATCTCTTGTCATTTTTTACAAGTAGGCTTCATTTCAAAATCTTTAAAGACTCTTAGTTGTGAGATTAACTTCTAGATATAAGAGAAGAAGAACTCACTCTCTAATAAATTCAATAGTAAACAACAAAATAGAAATATATCCATATGATAGATGCAATAACTTGATTATGAAAACTTGAAAAGGTGATTCAATGAATTTGAGTAGTATTCATACGAGATAGAATACTGTAGGAAGATAAAAATAGATTTCAATTTCAAAATCCAACTTTTAACTTGAAATAGATTTTACTTTAAAAAGAAAAATACACCACTAAAGAAATTAGAGGAAGAGTGACAATCATCAAATTTTTCTTCCTTTAATTGATTTAGAGAATTCAAGCATTGCTTACTAATTTTTAAAGCCAAAAGGAAGGGAAAAATTTAATTTGAGAATTCAAAATCAAGAGTGAGGATTGATCTGATTCTTTAAAAATATTAAAAAGAAGAAAAATGTAAAACATGAAATAGAAAAACATAAACAAAATAGACATATAAATAAAATAAAAAAATAAAACATCTGAAAATAGAAAGTAACAATTTCAGTCATTAATATCTATTACACCTATTCTAGTTCTTAAGATGTTGAATGTTTCAAAGGCTAGTGGTTTTGCAAATATATCAACAAGTTGGATTTCAGTGGCTGCATGGTGTAGCCCTATGTCTCCTTTAGTAACATGGTTCATAATGAAGTTATCCCTTATGTCAATATATTTGGTCTTGAAGTGTTACATTAGGTTCTTTGGAATGTTGATGGAACTAGTGTTATCACATAGAATTAAAATTGTGCTTGTAGGTAATCCTAAATCCAGAATTTGTTATTTTAATCAAAGAACTTGGGCCACACAACTCCTCTAGGCAATGCACTTAGCTTTAGTTGTAGATATGAGGACTAAGTTTTGTTTTCTACTGGATCAAGTGATTAAGGACTGTCCTATGAATTATCAAATTATAGAAGTTCTTTTCTTTCAACTTGGCATCCCATAAAATTTGAATAAGAATATTCTATGATTTCAAAAGAGGTGTTATGCCTAGAATATCATATTCCTAAGTTTGGGTCCTTAAGAGATATCTAGGGATTCTATTTATAAGAGTCAAGTGGGACACTTTTGGATCAACCTGAAATTTAACATAGAGACAAATACTAAATATAATATCATGTCTGTTAGTAGTCAAGTAAGGAAGTGATCCAATTATTTCTGTGTATTTCTTTTGATCAACAAATTTTCCATTTGAATCCTTATCTAACTGAACATTGGAACCATGGGAATGTTGATTGGCTTGGCTTTCTTAAGGATGTCTTTAACGTATTTTGATAGATTGAGAAAAGTTTCATCATCCTTCTACTTTATGATAAATCCCAAAAAAAATAAGTCCGTTCTCCCATCATACTTATCTCAATATTCTTACTCATTATTTTTGAAAACTCATCACATAAATTTCTATTAGAAAATTTCAAAAAAAAAATATCATCAACAGAAATTTGGATAATGAATAATTCATCTCCTACCCTTCTCAAAAATAGGGTGGTATCTATACTCCCCTTAACAAAGGTCCTTTCTAGTATAAATGTGCTTAGCCTTACATACCATGCCTTGGGTGCTTGTTTTAGTCCATATAATGCCTTTTTTAATTTCAATACATGATTAGGAAATTATGAATTTTCATAGCCTAGTAGTTGTTCAATATACATATCTTCTTTAATAATCTCATTCAGAAAGGCACTCTTTAAATCCATTTAGTATATTTTAAATCCCTAAAAATAAGAAAAGGCTAGTAGCACCGTATAGGCTTCCAATCTAGCAATAGAGGCAAAGGTCTCTTCAAAGTCAACCCCTTGTATTTGATTATTCCAATTAACCACCAATCTTGTATTATTTCTCACCACTACACCATAATTAATCATTTTATTTTTGAAAACACATTTTATTTCAACCACACTCTGGTATTTAGGTCTTTCAACTAGCTCCCAAATATCATTCCTTTTAAATTTATTTAACTCTTTTTATAAGGCTAGGATCTAGAATTTATCAGATAGAGCTTGATTTAGGTTGGTGGGTTCAGGCTTTAAAATGAAGGAATAGTGGTTTACTTCTTTTCTAAGTCAATGTTTTTTCTATCCTAGACCCTTTAGAGTTATCAGATTCATCAAATATAAGATGAGTGGTCTCCTCAACTATTAGTGTTCTTTTATTAAAAACTCTATAGGATTTTCCAACACTTGAGTAACCTAGGAACACTCCATCAGATTTGGGGTCAAACTTTCCTAATAGAAATTTTCCATTCTTCAGAATAAACCCTTTACAACAAAAGACATGAAGGTGAGAGAGGTTGGGTGACCTACCCTTAAAATTTTCATAAGGTGTCTTGTTTAGCTTGGATCTAACTGTTTTGATTAAAAAAAAATATTTATTTAAGTATATATAGTTTTGAAAATATTTAATTATTTTTGGGAATATTGAATTTCCCAAAGATAATTAATTGAAGTTTTAAAAGATATCAATTTTAATTTTGAAAAATTAAATCTGAGTTACTAAATCTCCTACGAGCGCAAGCCCTCGTAGTTAATTACATCGTAGGAAAATTAGAGATTTTCCTACGAAAACTCTCGATTAAAATAGCGATATGAATTTTATTTAGAATTCAAAGTTAAATATCAAAGGAAGTTAAGGTTTGAATTTCAAGGGGGATTGGTTCAAGATTGAACACTTATTTTCGGAGCCAAAGGAAGAGGAGTAGGGAATGTTTTGAGATTCTGAATTACTTCAGAAACATCCCAATCTATCCTAAGTGTTGGGCTTATATTCGATTGAAAGGAATTTTTTTAGTTTGAGTGGTCAATTTTATTAGAAATTTGGGATTCAATTCCCGAAATTTGAGGTCTTATGGCCCGGGCCAGCCTCGGAACCTAAATCTAAATTGGGCACTCAAAATTAGTGCCCCGAACCTAGCTAGTGCAATGCGGATCTGGTCTTACCCCGGCCTGGATTGGGGAGCCAGCTAAACCACCTAAACAATTTTAAAATATGAGTCCGGTCTTTTGATGTTGAGTGATAAGGACGTTAATTAGAAAATTTTAGAGGAATGGGGTCCACATCTAGAGCAGATCCTTAATTGACCCCTTTAACTTATGTCAGGTATTCGATGTCTAAATAGATGCAATTAAATATTAGACTCCTTTAAATTTGTTACTAATGCGATGCATGCTAATTGACTCGATTGAATTCAAAATTTGTATGTAGCAGTTTAAAAATTTTTGGCTTAGAAAATAGGTTTTATCCTAGAGATTGCATAACATCCCTTTGACAGATCGGCACCCTCAGAGGTCAGGTGGCCTGCCAGAACCCGCAGGCGGGGAGATGCCTAACAAGGTTGAGAAAGTATAATATGTATGCATGAAAAACCCTCGGCGAGTCCGAGCTTACTTCTTAGGACCGTTTAGAGTTACTATCTTATCCTAAAATTTTTATTTAATTAAAATAGAAGAATTTTTTTTTGACAGACCCCTAGGAGCCTAAATTCGCATTCCAGGTCAATCCAAATACGACATGCAAATAAAGAGACTAGAAAAAACATGAGTTCTAATGCGCAATCAAATTAAATAAATCAACTACATTAAATATATCAAATTGAATGTCCATATGGCAAGTGCCACTTATTATTACATCACAGAAATGACAGTAAAGTAAAGTGGCCGGGCACCACTGACTACAACCCGGATTTCTAATCCTAAATTAAATGAATTTGAAATTTGGGATTCTTCTCGTTGTCCATTTCTTCATCTTCTCACGAACATCTTGATTCGTCGGTTCCGGATACCCAAATGAAAAGAAACTCCCCCTTAATTGGGGTGTTATCTTTCCTCTTTGGATATTTGAAAGAGATCCTAATTTGACTTCCAAATGGAAGAAGACTCTCCCCTTTAGGGATGTCTTCACCTCTTTGGAATTCAAATTGGATCGAATATCCCAAATTCAAATCATTTTAAATAATTACAACCTTTATACAATCGAATTTACATCTCAATTAAAAAATGAAAATCTAGACTCGATCCTGCAGGGTTATCCTAATAATCAACAGTTATATACTCAATCCCAAGCAGTTGTAATATAGAAAATTGAAATGCATTTTTTTTTAGCCACACTTGGCCATGCTCTTTTTATTTAAAGGGGGTCTTAAGCGCGGCAGGTACCTGTGCAAAGAGTTATATATATTTTTTTTATTAACTGCCCCCTTTAGTTTTTAGCTCCTTATATGAGCATGGCCACCTGCATAAGATTGCACAAATATATAGACTTCGTTCCTGGCCTATGGGTAGGTCTAACGAACAATCAAACACAGAGTGCAGAAAGCAAGTAAATAAACACAACAATTCTACACTAGCAAACAGCATGCAGTGAAAGCTACGAAAATCCGGCACACAGCAGAAAAAGTAAAACACCGGCCTATCCTAAAACTAGAGTCGGTGATCCTAGCACAACATCTAAAGTGTGTGAGGTAGGTCGTGTGGTTTTGATATGTCCTAAATAGGATTATTAATTAAAGTTGTTTCAAGTTTGATTGGTTGACAAGCTTAAGGAATTTTTTTATTAAAGTTTAAGTATTAATGATTTAAATCTTTTAAAATTAGTTATTTAATTATTTGTTGGAAACCACCTTTGTTTCACACCGAGGCCATGAAGTTTATTTCACCTTCCTTGGGGCTGAGTGAACAGCCTCGTAGGACTGGGTTACCCAGTGGTACCCGATATGATTAAGTAGATTAGGTTGATTAAGGGCTGAGAGTTAATAAACTTTATTAAAAGTGTTTGGTTGCTGATTTTTTAAATATTTATTAATTTAAGTTTTTCAATTAATTGATTCGTGGCGTTGTGCCACCAGGCTCGAGGAACCAGCCTCCTTAGGACACTTAGCCCCGCAGCCCGGAGTAGTCCAGCCGATAAACCAAATTAATGTAATTGAATTAAAGATTTTAAAAGGTTGAATAATTAATAATTAATCAATTTTAAGGTTTAACACCCCTTAGAATCCATTCGTGGCGTTGTGCCACCAGGCTCGAGGAACCAGCCTCCTTAGGACACTTAGCCCCGCAGCCCGGAGTAGTCCAGCCAATAAACTTCATCTTTAGGATGGTTGTTGTGTTTTAAAAAGTTTGTTGAATGTTTTAAACATTAAGCTAATGTTTTCTGGAGTTTTAAAACAATTTTGAGTTTTATGAGTTTTTTTGAATATTTTAATCATTTAATTAAAGGGTCAAAAGTTGACTTTTTGAAATATTACAGATTTATGGAGTTTAACATTTTTAACAAATATTAGGCCTTATTATGAGTTGAATGCAATTGAGTTTGTTCAATTTGAATTTTTCTTGAATTAGTTATGAATATTCAAAGTTTTGACTATTTAATGAATTTTAAAATTGTTTAATTAAAGGACCATTTTGGGATTTTGTTCCAAAAGAACTCCCAACTCCTTGAAATCAACTCCAAAGATCAGTAATGACCTAAGGAGGGATTCCCAAGTGTTTGGAAAATTTTTGGAATTTTTAATATTTTTTAATCAATTATATTAATAGAATATTCAATTTTACTTAAAATTAAATTAGGACTTAATCTGCTGTCAAAATGAGTTGGTTTCAATTTTCATGGGTTAAGGATTCAATTATGGTAAGTTAGAGGTCATATTCATATTTTTTGGATTTAAAATGGATTTATTACAATTTTAGGAGTTTTAATGGCTTAATTAATGCTTAAACTTAGGAAATTCAATTAAGGGACTTAATGATTTCTAATACCAGTAAAAATTCTTCTAGTGGCTGTACATGTCACTAAGTTCAAGTGTTCAAAGTTTTGAGTCAATAGGAAGTGAATCCTAATTATCAGGAATATTCTAAGTTCTCTACAAATAAGTTCTTAATTATTGTCCTTCATGTCCCTAAGTTATAGGTTTGAATCAATTGTACTCACTAACCCTTTAAACTAACATCCATAGCATGTAATCATATCAAACAAATCCTAAATCTAGGAGAGCTTAAATCTAAGTGGTGTGTGCACAACCTAAACATGCAAAGATTGATAATGATTAAGATAACAAAATTTTTATGATTAGTGAATGATTAGAATATAATCACTCACTAGTAATTCCCAAAAAATTCTATCCAATCAAGCTTGATCTGTGTTTAAAATTTCCAAATGGATCTCTCAAGATTAGATATTTAAATATATAATCTTTAAAAATAGTTTTTAAAATATATATATGCTTATATATATAAATTTATCCATAAAGATATGAATTTTAAAATAGAATAGTTTAAAAAAAATATTAAAAAGTAAATTCTTATATTAACTTAATTTCAAATTAAATCTTGTACTAACTTAATTTCAAATTAAAGTATATATATATATATATATATATATATATATATATATATATATATATATATATATATATATATATATATATAGTTATTCATTAAGATTTCTGAAAGTTTAAACTATTTTTAAAAATTTAAAATATAATATTTAATTATCTTAAGAATATTTAGTTATATTTAAATAAACATTAATTTAAAAAAAAAACTTAATACTTAATAATTAAATAATTTAAGATAAAAGAAATATCCTATATTAATATTAATTAATTTTATGACAACTTTATTGTATAAAATACTTTTATATTAATTAAAATTAATTTTCTATTATATATACATATATATTTATATATATATATATATATATATATATATATATATATATATATATATATATATATATATATATTATAACTTAAAATGATTTTAAACAATAAATAAATCATTTTAAAACAAATTCAGCCGCGGGTGCCACGTGGCACCATCTGCTTCGTCCAGCACAACAGCGGCGGCGGCTGGCATTAATGCCAATCATTGAAAGGCGGCGGCGCGGATTCAAATACACGGTAATCACTTGATCCAGTCAGCAAAACACGGTGGCCGTTCGATCTCCCGTGAAAACGAAGCAACGGCCAGGATGAGATCGCGCGGTCTGATCTCACGGAGGAAGATCAGACGGCGAGATATCAATCCCGCGGTCTGGATTAAGGGCCCAGATTAGGTTAGATAAAGATCTATGCAACGGATCCAAATACACGGTTGGGTTAACGCGCTGAACGGCGTGATCAGATCCGTTGATCGAGAGATCGACGGACCAAATAGGGCTCAATTCATGCAACCAGCGAAATGACGAGCCCTAGAACCCATTTTTGAATCCGTTTGCGTGATGCAGACGATAAAACGTTTTGAAATTTTAAATCCAGATAGCTTAACTGAACAGAAATTTTGGGGAATACTTTATTTTACTTAAAACGAGCTCAACAAAAAACTATTTAGACTAGTGTATCTAGCTCTAGGGTTTTGATTTTCACCTTGATTTTTGGACGAATTGAACCGTTAAAGGGATGGTTGAGCTTGTAGACTGTCCACGATTAAGTTCCTAGTTGAACCCACGCTCCGACGCTCCACGGATCGCCTGGAATGAGCCTTGGATGGATTTGGTATTGAGCTCGCCGGAAGATCGTCGGCCACCGTTTTGACCGGCCGGATTTGAGTGGGGATATGTTGGGAGATGTCTTAGGAGCTCAATGGAACAGAGATTCAAGCTGGAGGAGCTCTAGAAAGGTGAGAGAAGGCTAGGGTTGGAATGAGGCTCATTTGAGCCTTTTTGCCCTATTCAATCCCTTCCAGATTGAATGGAGGGCTGGGATCTACTGGATGAGCTTCCAAATGAACGACATCTGTCCAGGGAGTTGGTGGGAGCAGAAGCCAAGGACATGGAGAGGACATCCTAGGTGGAAAGGGCTTTTGTCTCACATGAAACCCAAGGACTTAATTCAAGCCACTTGATTTCAATCCAAGGGCTGAGAAAGACCTTGAGAATGTTCCAGAACTTAATTAAAGTGGCTGGAATGGTTTAAGGATCAAAGAGATTAGTTTTAAATGGGTTTTAATTAACTTTGACCACTCAAGACCCATGGTTTGACAGTTTGACTGGTCCATATGCCACTTGGCCTGCTGATGTGGCAATGAGGGGACCTTTTGGAATTAAATAAAATTGCTGGAATGAATTGATGGGGAGTGGGCTAGCTTGAGTCAAGCCATTTGGGGCATTTAAGCCTCTTAAAGGGATTTGTTGACTATGTTGACCAGTCAATGGGTCAACGAAAGGTGAGGTGGCAGCTAGGGCCACTTGAGGGATTAATTAAAATATCTTGGATAGGATTTGCCCAAGATTTGTATGCATTTGGAATTTAATTTAAAATGGATGGGCTTAAGGGTTAATTTTGGTCAACCTGGGTTGACTGGGTCAACTAGGTGGACCCAAAGTATGGGTTTAGGCTGGACAGGATTGAAATAATATTTGGAGTCTGGTGGGGGGTGATTTCAAGGTTTAAATAGGCCATTTGGATCAAATAGACTTATTAGGCCCTTGATGGGCCATTAAGTCAAAATTGGTTGAGTTGGTCAATCGGGTGGGTCCATGGTCTGGAATCAGGTTCAACAGGTTTCAAGTGACATTCCAAGACCAATGGAAGTGGTTACATGGCCTGGAGAGGTCATTTGGGTCAAAACACCTATTTGGATCCTTAAGGGGCCTTTTGGGTCAAACCTGTTGACTTGGTCAACCAAGTTGACCCAAGGGTTGGGAAATGGTTCATTAGGTTTAAAATGACATTTGAAATTTTTTGGAAGTGTTTTCATTCAATTTGGAGTTCATTTGGTTTGAAATCCCTATTTGAGCCCCATAGGGGTATTTTGGTCATTTTGACCCCTGGTCACCTGGGGGTCAAAGTGGGTCCAGAAAAATACAGTTTATTGATTAACAGATCAAGATTAAAGATCTGGAAGTGACCAGAGGCTCTGGTGAAGGCTCTAAGGTCAAAATCTTCAAAGTGACAAATCCAGTGGCATAGGCTGTAAATATTTAAAGGTTTTACAGCCTATGGATTTTGATTAAGTTTCTGAGGTTAGAGACCTCAGAATGGGCTCAAATTTGGAGGGTTGCCTCCAGAGACATGTCCCATCAGTACGCAACTGACAGACTCTAAATCGGAGGTCATTAGGCTAGGTTTTGAAATGTTTGAAAATTCATAAGAAAAGGCTTTTGAGACTTGGCCTTTGGACTTAGGATTTGAATTTTGAATTTTGGATTTGATCTGGATTTTGAGTTTGATTGATTGGACTTGGGGTGCCTAAATCATTTATGACTATTTGAGAGAATCATAAGTGATTAGACCAAATTAAGGTTTGATAGAAGAATGGTTCAAAGTCTAGATCAGGGATTGAGTTGCCTAGGAGTCTAGACATGATTGGCTAGGTTTGAAATCTAGGTTGATTTGAAGTCAAGGTTGATCAGGAGTTTGAATTGGTTCGAATTTAATTTTGTCCTAGAATCTAGAAGAATTCTAGGAGCTAGACTTTAGAAGGGTTGTAGGATCTAAGAAATCCTAGAGTCTAATAAAATCCTAGAGTCTGGAGTCTAGAAGTCCTAGGATCTAGAGTAGATCCTAGGGTCTGTATTCTAGGAGAATCCTAGGTTCTAGATTGATCTGGAAGGATCCTAGGGTCAGGATAGGTCCTAGGGTCTAGAGTCTAGATTGATATAGGGTCAGGATTGATCTGGAGTTTGGATGGGTCCCTAGTGACCTCATACAAAAATGAGGTCAACAAATGGACCCCCAATATGTGTAATAGAATGAAATTCAATTGTACATATTGGCGTTGACCAAAAAAGGTCAAGTCTGGAGTTTTGGTCCTAAGGGTAGGAAAAATTTTATCCCTGAGGGATCGAGATTTAAATTGATACTAGGGTAGTGCCACTAAGGGCGTGCTCTACAACTAGTAGATCTAATCCTAAGGGAAGGAGAAAAACCTAACCTTAAGGAGAGGAAGACTGGAATGATCTTGTGGGAAGGAAGAATTTCTTCCTACAAAAGATCGAATCTAGATTTAAAATTTAGGATGGTGCCATAAAGGGCGCACTCCATCACTACAGAACGGTCTTATGGAGAGGAAACTTGCTCTGCACAAAGAAACGCGTCTGGATGATCATATGTGGAGGAAACTTGCTCCACATATAGGATCGAGTCTGGAATGATCGTATGTAGAGGAAACTTGCTCTACACAGATGATCGAGATTGAAATGATCATATATGGAGGAAACTTGCTTCATATAGAGGATCAAGTTGGAAAGATTAGATATAGAGGAAACTTGCTCTATATAAAATCGGGTCTGGAATGATCATTGGTAGAGGAAACTTGCTCTACGGATGATCGGGTCTGGATTGATCATGTGCAAAGGAAACTTGCTTTACACAGGTGATCAAGTTTGAAAGATCATATATAGAGGAAACTTGCTCTATATAAGATCAAGATTAAAATGATCATGGGTAGAGGAAACTTGCTCTATGGATGATCGGATCTGGATCGATCATGTGCAAAGGAAACTTGCTTTACACAGATGATCAGGTTTGAAAGATCGTATATAGAGGAAACTTGCTCTATATAAGATCAAGATTAAAATGATCATGGGTAGAGGAAACTTGCTCTACGGATGATCGGATCTGGATCGATCATGTGCAAAGGAAACTTGCTTTACACAGATGATCAGGTTTTGAAAGATCATATAGAGGAAACTTGCTCTAAAAGATCAAGATATATATGAGAGGAAACTTGCTCTATATAATCGATCAAGATTAAAATGATCATGGGTAGAGGAAACTTGCTCTGCTCTAAAATGATCATGGGTAGAGGAAACTTCTCTACGGATGATCGGATCTGGATCAATCATGTGCAAAGGAAACTTGCTTTACACCGATGATCAGGTTTGAAAGATCGTATATAGAGGAAACTTGCTCTATATAAGATCAAGATTGAGATTTGAATATTAGGATGATGCCACAAAAGGCATACTCCATCATTAAAAGGCTTGAACTTAAGACAAGAAGATCTGAAGAATCGCTTCTTAGTCTTAAGAAAAGAGACGCAATGTATTAAACTTTTTAAAAAAAATTGAAGAGAATTGGACAAAATTGATTGAAACTTGAAGATTTTATTGATTGAAAAATCGAGCTACATCAAGCATAGTATTTCTTCAAGAAACGCCCGTTTACAGGAAGCATCGGGTGATTTCCTTTACAATCCACTAGCTGATACGAGCCTCCTTCGTAGACTGTTTCCACTACGAAGGGTCCTTCCCAAGTTGGTTCAAACTTTCCACCGAGTTTTCGGTGCGCTAAGATAGGCCTCCGAAGAACCAAGACCAAGTCGCCTACTTGGAAGGTTCTAGGTCGCACTAACTTATCGTGAGCTTGAATCATTCGGGCTTTATACAACTCTAGATTTTGTTGAGCTTGAAGACGACGTCCTTCAAGGCTTTCGAGTTCTTCCAAACGGAGTTGTACATTTTGTTGAGTTGTAATCTGATTCTGAATTGCAATTCTGAGTGAAGGGATTTGAACTTCCAGAGGGAGTACGGCCTCGGATCCATACACTAGTGCAAACGGTGTGGATTGGGTCGGGGTTCGATAAGTGGTCCTATAGGCCCACAAAGCTTCCACCAATCTCTCATCCCACTGACGTTTATTATCATCGAGGGTCTTTTTGATGATTTGAACCAAAGTCTTATTGAAGGCTTCAGCCAATCCATTAGCCCGTGGGTAATAGATTGTTGAATATCTCCAGTCAATACCATGGCGATTTGCAAAACTATTGATCTTTGTAGACTTGAAAGCGGACCCATTATCGGATATGATTCTGCGAGAAATGCCAAATCTATATACGATATGGTCACAGAAAAATTTCATTACATGATGTGATGTTACATTTCTTAATGGGACTGCTTCCGCCCATTTTGAAAAATAATCAGTCGCTGCTAAAATGAAGCGATGACCCTTTGAAGAAGGAGGGTCAATTGGCCCAATGATATCCGTACCCCAGCTTTCGAAGGGTCATGAGGCTATCGTGGGATGCAACACATTAGGCGGCTGATGTAAAACCACACCATGTACTTGGCACTAATGACAACACTTTGCAATTTTCATGCAATCGTCAATCATCGTAGGCCAGTAGTATCCAAGTCTTTTGATCTTCATTTTCATCTTAGGACCCGATTGATGAGCACCGCACAGTCCAGCATGGACTTCGTTAACGATCTTCAGGGCCTCACATTTGTCTAAACAACGGAGCCACATCTGACCAAACGATCGTCGGTACAACGTATTATTGACTAGTGCGTAGGATAGGGCACGTTTCTTGATTTGATGGGCAAGTGATTTCTCGTGAGGGAGCTTGCCTTCTTGAAGGTATTCAATTATCGGTTGTCTCCAATCTGCTTCTTCATCGACTGCTGAAGAGGTAGAAAGGACTTGGAAAATTTGTTTGTTGATGTACTCCAAATCTATAGGAGACAGGACTTGACGACCCTGCACCTCTATAGGGATGGAGTCTTCTTCTGGGCAGGCAAATTCCTTTGCAAGCTTTGCGAGGGCATCCGCCGAAGAATTGTTTCCACGGGGAATTCTATACATAGTTACAATCGGAATTTGCTCGAGCAAGTGACATGTGTACTGATGGTATTTCAGGAGTTTAGGATTCAAAACTTTATAGGTTCCTGCAATCTGGTTGATCACCAGTTGGGAATCACCAAAAATTTTAATCTCTTTAATCTCCATCAAAATTGTAAGTTCTAGGCCAGTTATCAGAGCTTCGTACTCAGCTTCATTATTCGTACAAGGTTCTGATAAGTGGTAGGAAAAGTACATCATTCCCTTATCTGGTGTTATGAATACCAGGCCAACTCCGGCTTTCCCGGGAATAGTAGATTCAGGTGTTTTGCCCCGTTGAGAGGACGCAGCACCGTCAAAATACATTTCCCAGGTTTGAGTAGTGGCTTCCTCAAAACTCATGATTTGCTCATCAGGTAAATCATCGTTTAGAGGAGATTCCGCCGGCAACGGGTGTGCCACAAGGAAGTCGGCGACGGCCTGCCCTTTCACAGCACGCAGGGGAATGAAGGTGATTTCAAATTGAAGCAATATCATAGACCAACGAGCCAAACGTCCTGACAACGTAGGCCTGGTCATAAGGTATCGCAAAGGGTTGAAACTGGAAATTAAGTTAATTTGATGAGAAAGCATGTAATGTCTTAGTTTTTGGGCTGCAAAGACTAAGGCAAGACAATATTTCTCAATCGTTGGATACCGAATTTCCGTTGGTAAAAGTCTCCGACTTAGGTAGTAGAGAGCGTTCTCTTTCCCTTCGTCATTGACTTGAGCAAGGAGGGCCCCAAGAGACTCGTCAAGGGCCGCAGTGTAAAGTGTTAAAGGTCTCCCCGGAATAGGGGCTGCCAAGACTGGTGGATTTGTCAGGTATTGTTTGATATTTTCAAAAGCAGATTGACATTTCTCGTCCCAAATGAATTTGGCATCCTTTTTAGCGAGGACCGAGAATGGTTGACATCTTCCGAAAAGATTGGAAATGAATCTTCTTATATACGCCAGTCTACCTTGAAGAGACCTTAGTTGAGTAAGGCTCCTAGGAGGCGGCATATTTAAGATAGCTTCAATTTTGGCAGGATCAATTTCAATTCCACGGTGCCTTACTACGAAGCCTAAGAATTTCCCTGACGTGACACCGAAGGCGCACTTTAAGGGATTCATCTTAAGGTCGTAGCGGCGCAACCGCTCGAAGACGATTCTTAAGTCATAAAGATGAGCCTCTTTAACTTTACTCTTGACAACTAAATCGTCGATGTAGCATTCGACTTGATTATGGATTAAGTCATCAAAGATTCGAGTCATAGCCCGCTGGTAGGTTGCACCGGCGTTTTTAAGGCCAAATGGCATCACTTTATAACAAAAGATCCCTATAGGACTTCTGAATGCAGTGTTTCTCTCATCTTCTGGGGCCATCTTGATTTGATTATAACCAGACGAGCCATCCATAAAGGAGAAAACAACATGCGAAGAGGCAATATCCACCATAAGTTCTGGAATTGGCAAAGGAAATTCATCCTTAGGACATGCCTTATTCAGGTCTCTATAATCAACACAGACCCGGATTTGACCATTTTTCTTTCGAACTGGCACGACGCTGGCTACCCAAGAAGGATATTGCTCCTCCCGGATAAATCCGGCTTCGGCCAATTTCTTAACTTCAGAAATGACTTGTTGTTCAATCTCCAAACGCATGCGTCGTGGAGCTTGTTTGACAGGAATGGCATCATGCCGGATTCCAAGTTTATGAACTGCTATATCGGCGGACAAACCCGGCATTTCGTCGTATGTCCAAGCGAAACAGTCCTTAAACTCGGATAGAAGTTGAATTAGATCCTTAGACTCGTCCTTACTCAACAAAGAACTTATGAAAGTGGGGCGAGGGTCATCCTCTGTTCCAAGGTTAATTTCTTTAAGTTCATCAACTGTCGATTTAATTTCTTCTTCAAATTCAGGGGGTGCATCCCGAATTTGAACTTCATCTGAATCATCTAAGGTCTCCAGACAAAGTCTGTCGAGCGAATCGACGACTTCAGTAGGGACACTTTCAGATTCAAGATGGATGGTTATCATCAAGCAATATTCATCATCATCGAATGAACTAACGGTACCAAAGCCGATACCACTCGTCCAATTTTTATTGAATTTGGAATTCCAAATACTTTGATGGTATCTAGCTTGACCCTTAGTCCATTGACTCGGAGCAAAACCTTTAGAGATAAGAGCTTTAACACCAAGAGGAAAGTAGCCGAAAGGTAATTCCATTAATTCATTGAAATCTGCCTCTTCAAGGATTACATCACCTTCATTCCTTGAAGAGGAGGTGCCAGGGAAAAACCTCTGGACTTTCCTTACTTCTCCATCTAAGTTAGGGGAATCCTTAGTTACTAACCCTGAGACCCTGTCAGCGGACAGTGGGGTTAAGGCTAAGGATTTAACTACCCTATTAAGCTTTTCATACATACTCAATTCAGGCTCATCACTTTGAGGTTTAAAATTGTTACCCTCTTGGTCACTATCCGAATCTAAAGTGAGATCAAACTTTAGAGGAAGATTAGATTTTTTGTAGTCAAAAGCAATTTTGTTACCCCTCCTTTTTGATTCTTCATCAGAACTTGTTTCAAGTTTGATGTACATTAGGGGATTTCTCTTTTCAATGGAAGGGCGACCTCGGCCGCGTGCTCTTTGGGCCATCCTCCCACCTCTTTGAGGTAGATTGATTGGAGGCCTAAAAACCACACGCTCGATGTCGTCTTCACTACTAGAATCGTCTCTTTTTTTATTCTTGACTTTTTCTTTTCTCAATTTTTGAATTGCTTTTGAACTTTGATTTTCTACTTTTTCTTCCTTAACGTTGATCTCTACCTTAGATTTAGTAGTGGACCCTTTGGGAACATAATATGCAGCATCCTCGTAGATTCCGATCTCGTGAATAGAGAATGGTTGCAAATCACCCTTGATTTCAAACTCAATGCCGTCTCGTTGGAACTTGATGCATTGATGTAGGGTGGAAGGAACCATCCTATACTCATGGATCCAAGGCCTACCTAGGAGTGCGTTAAAGGATGACGCCGAATCAATTATATGAAATTTCGCTTCAGTTTTCAACTCTCCTATCTCTAGAAGAAGTGTGATCGAACCTAAAGCCTTCTCGCCTTTTTCGTTGAACCCGCGAAGCACTAACTTGTCGGTTGAGAGCTTGCTAGTATCAATTCTAAGATATGCGAGAGTCTTTATATTCATCACGTTGACCGATGCACCCGGATCAACAAGAACTCTTGATAACTTAAACTTTCCCACATTTACAGTGATGTAAAGTGGGCGATTGTGGTCGGCAGTTCCAAGGAGTAGATCTTCATCGGAGAAGGTAACTCCTGGGATTTCCTTGAAGTACAAAGCTTCATCCTCAAAAGTTGAAGCCAATTGAGCTAAGCAAATCTCTGGGTCGAGAAGTGCTTTAATTAAAGTCTCCCTCATCTCTTTTGAAAGGATAAGGGCATCATAAATGCTCAACTTAGCAGGCAACTTCCTAAGGTGAGCTAAGACGTTGTAATCGACACTTGGAACATTAACATCGGGACCCGGTGGATTTGTAGGAGAATTTGATTGTTGAGTAGGAACTTGAATCGGATCAGTGGAAACAACTTGTTTTTCCTTTTCTTGTGGTGGAAGCCTAGGGGGTAAAACCTTGCCACCACGCAGTTGCACTTGCACGATTTCATCGGAAGGACAAACTACGGGGAGGTCTACGCTCTCCTTAGGTGGTTGATTGTCATTCTCTGAATGAGAATCTGAATCCGAAAAATCTATCACGACGGGACTCCCTTGAAAGTTAATTTCAGGGGTATCACCATCTGATAAGACATCAAATTCATCTTCTTCTTGAAGGGTCAAATCCGGAGAGCTGAGTTTTTGAACTTCTTGATTGTCCTCAGCTGGCTCCGGGTTATTTTCAACGGAAGAGTCATTTAAAATTTCATTCTCAACACTAATCATCAAAATATTTGCAGAAGGATCTTTCTTTTTATTTAATTTTTGACCCTTTGCCTTTGATGGGGCAAAGTAAAAGTCAGATAACTTTAGTGGGGCTAGTGGTTTTGAGCCACCATCCACCACTTGTACACATCTCTCATCAACAAATTTCCTCTCTACAAAAGGTTCACTCTTTTCATTTTTATTTAATACAGTAGTTCCTACGACTACTGGAGAGGAAATCGTCCCAACATCCTCCTGCGATGCCTCCAGCTCAACCTCCCAGATCGGGCCCCGGGCTCTCGTCAGTAATTGTTGAGAAAGACGAAAAGATTGGTTAATCGACTTTTTAAATGCCCGGGATAGTGCTATATCCCAACCATCTTCAATGGAGAAAGAAAGATTATAATTATTACCTGAGATGGATTTGACAGATCCCTGATCCGGATTGACCAAGTACTCCTTTGGAATTATAATATTACCTTGACGGAAGTTTCTTTCGAGCCAATCCTTAAAGACTATACAGTCTTCGATTGTGTGGCCCAACATGCGATGGTAGGGGCAAAAGGTTGGATCATCCTTTTTATTTTGCCTCTTCCGGCTTCTTGGCCTCCGGCAATCGAAAAATCTGACTTCTTTAGAAGGCTCTTAAAAAATTTTCTTCACCGAGTCCCTTTTGAATGGATACGGACGAGCCAATCTCTCTTCAAAAGTAGGCCGGTGATATTCTCTGATAGGTTGAGAAGTTACCTGAAACGGTTGAGGTTTTTGAGTCTGCTGAACAGTAGAATTACTTGATTGAACGTTAACCGGCTTCTTCCCCTTGTCGACTGCTGAAACCCGTTGCTGCCCTCTTTTCAAAGGATTTCAACGGTTTTACTAACCTTCTTATCTTCAGTAGAATCCTTCAAGAATGGCATTTTGGAAGCCTCTTCTTGTAGATTACTAGCTTTGTTAAGAAGCTTCTCGAAGGTTTTGATTGTAAACCCCTTTAACAGAAAAGCAATAGGCCCGTGGATATTCTTTAGAAGAATCTCCACTGCATGTTGCTCTTGCAGTTGGGGTTCACATTTCATCGAGAGGTTTCGCCACCTCAAGATGTAGTCGACTAAAGACTCGCCCGGTTTTTGCTTTTCGATGACGAGATCACCAACGGTTACACGTTGTTGAGCTCCTGAGAATCTCTTTAAAAAGAGACCCTCGAGCTCTGTAAAAGTTTTTACATAACCATTTGGTAAATCTGCGTACCACTCAAAAGCAATACCGGACAAACTACTCACAAACTGGCGAAAGAGTAGAGCATCCGACCCTCCTGCATTGCAACAGCTTGCTCGGAAATGGGCCAGATGCTGTCTTGGGTTTTCTAAGCCGCTAAAAACTTTGAAAGAAGGTGGCACAAAACCCTTTGGATAAGGAACCAAATCATATTCCTCGGGGTAGGGTCTACCCTTTGGAATAGATACAGTTCCTTGTGAATGGGCTAAGGCCTCCCTTACCTGGGTTTTAATCATCTGACGGATATCCTTTTCTGGTGGAGACACTGGAGAAGTAACTTCTGGAAGCTTGGGATTTGAATCGGCTTTCCTGCTGTGCTCGCCCATGGTGTGTACTGTGGGCTGCAACTGCTCGGGTCTCGACTGCTGTGATTGCAAAAGCTGACTCTGCATCTGTTCAACTCTAATCATCATCTCTTCAACTTTTCTTTCAAGATTTTTAATATACTCATCCTTCTCTTTCAATCTGACAGAACTATCTGAATCTGAGTCGACTGCTGCTGACTCTTCCTCCTTTCCAGAATGGTGCTTAGAAGGCTCAGCATCTTTAGCTGACGCACGAGTTTCAACCATGTGAACATCTGCTACTGGCTCTTCATCAACTAACAGATCATCTTCATCCGGATTGAATTCATCAACGGCCTTCTTCTTAAGGATATCTCTGATTTCTTGAACCACTTCCTCAACCGGTCTCCCGTCTATTGCTTCAGCATAAAGTGGCAGGTATCCATCGTAATCCATGACCTGGTCATATTCTTTCACATCCAACTTGTCAAAAATATCATTGATCTTAGCATCCTCCTCAGTAATCTGCTCACTAACTAACTGGTCTAACATCTCCTCATCGGGATCCCGAACTATCTCCTCCCCTCCGACTGTCCCGGGGTCGGTAGTCGCGAGGGTGACCTCCTCAGTTGGGTGAGGGACATCTATCTTAATTGGTGATGAAGGTGCTTGGACAGCGGGGGCTCCAACATCAACGCGAATAGAGTCCTCACATCCCTGCACTGGGAGTCTAGGGAGTTCAACTGGTATTTGGTTCTGAGGTTCTCTAAATTGTATCCCAATGCATTTGCTGAACTTCTTCCTTGCATATGACTCTACTGGTGACATGGGCCTCTTGCCCTTAACATCAACTGGCTTTGGCTCTTTAAAGACTTCTTCAGGTTTTGCTGCTACTGGGGCCAGCTTCGATAGTTTTAAAGAAGGGGTCGGTGGTCTACCCTTAAAAGAGCGAGCGACTCGATCCAGACCCGGTTAATACTATCTCCTCCGTTTTTGCAGAAGGGAGGCGAGGCACCCAGTGGTATCCATCTACCAAGACTGAAGATACAGGTTGTTTGACAAATTTCTTGTTCTTCCTCACTGGTTGAGGAGTCAAGTTCTTGGCTTCAGACTTTTCTTCCTTCAGAACTTCTTTCTCAAGTTTGTGTGAAATCACTCCCTTCAAGTGTTTCACATACTGCTCCTTTGTCTGCCCCACTTGGGCGGCACAGGTGTGGATGATATTTCTAAGCATCCTGGTTTTCAGAACTTGCCTCTCTTTCGGGGTTTTCTTCACAGAATAGTCAACAGGGCTAGGCGGAGTGCTAGCTATCCGACTGACTCTCTCCTCCCCTGCAGCAGCTGCAAGGGAGTGAAAACGACTCCCTTTAAGGAGTGGAGAAGAGACAGGGATTGGCAGCTCCTCAGCAGCCTCAAGTTCAACCTTAGTCAGGGCTTTCAGCTCAGCCACTTTTTTGTTCTTAGTGATCTTCTTCCTTACCCTCCTTAGGTAATTCTTTCTGGCATTCTTACTGCCATAGAGAGACTCAGTGCTAGAAGAACCCTTTCAACCACAACCACAGTCTTGCTTTCAACAGTTGGTTCTTCTTTCTTTTCCTCTTCCTTTAAGGATTCCTTAGGTGCAGAAGCCAAATCTAACAATGAACAAAGATGAGGAGGGGCATCATTCCCAGCTCCTATGGCTAGTTGGACTAAAGGGGCTTTCTCTCCCTCTACAGCAAGATCCACTAGGGTATTTCCATCCATAACCAACTTAAGGGACTTGAACCCTATCCCAAATTGAATTGAATTCTCATATACCATTTCCTCAATCATCAAATCACGGTCCATGGAGAACAGGAGTCTTCCGGCCATTGCAGGTAATTCGAATGTCTGAGATTTAGAGAAGAGAAATTTGAATCAGAAATTTGAATTAGATTTTTGAAAAGAAGTCTATATCTTATCATGTATATCGAATTATAAAAATTATAATTCGGTGTACAATAATAAGATGTAGAAATTAACTTTGATTTAAAGATCTGAATTTTTATTGTATATGTGTAACTACAAACAAATATTGTAGAAACACATAACAATAACGATTTGAATTTGATTTGAATGAAATTAGAGGAAATGTTTGAATTTGAAGATGATCGAATTTTCATCGCACATGTTTTACCATTGGAGAGTGCTATGGTGCTACATGTAACAATGAGGATTGAATTGAATTTGAAGGATGAAGATTTGAAAATTCAAAAATCCGGCAGCATTTCCCCTTATTTTTGGAACTCAAGGTGTTGAATTTTCATTCAACAGAAAGGTTCTCAAATAAATATAGGGAAAGCTATTAGGAAAGCTTCACTCTTTCAACCCTAAGAATAATCAAAGGGTAAAATGTTAAAGACAAACTTTTACCGGATAGAATTTAAGGGTTCGTTGTATATGAGAACATATAACAATGTTAGTCAATTAGATTTGTTTTTTAGAAAATTCAAAAATCCGGCAGCATTTCCCCTTATTTTGAGACTCAAGGTGTTGAATTTTCATTCAACAAAAAGGTCTACAATCATAAGGAGACAATACCACAAGGTTTTCGAATACAATTGAAAGTTGAAAATTGAAGGCAAAAACTTGCCGAGAGAATTCAAGGATATGTCGTATATGCTTCTTGCAACGATCGTCGTAAGAAGGTATATAACAACAATCAATCAATTTGAAATGATCTTTTAAAGAGATGTCTAAAAATTCAAAATTTCGGCAGCATCTCCCCTTATTTTGGGACTCAAGGTGTTGAACTTTCGTTCAACAAAAGGTCCACATTACTTAGGGGAGATTTATTTTGAATTTACTTAACTCTTTCATTCTAATTAATGGATTAAGAACGAAATGTCATAGCTTAATTCTATCGATATAATTGAATTTTTAATGAAATCTTTAAAATTGAATTCTACGATTAATCGTATATATATTGAATTGAAACAATTACAACTCAATATACAACGATATCATGTAGCGATTAGTTAGATGTTGGAAAGAATTAACTCTATCAAAAGATTGGAGATTTTAGAGATTTAAAATTAAGGAGAATTTCTATAAGTTATATAACTTAGCATGCTACTAACAATCCGAGCATGCAAGTTTCTAACATTTATAGAAATGTCTAGAGGGAGATAGGCTTAACTCTTTCGCTCTACCAACCAGGTTGGAGGAAAAATGTTCAAGCCCGATCTAGAGGGAAATTCCCTACACTCACCTCTCATTTGACAACTCTTAATTGAATTGGCCACACTCTTTCAAGAGAGAAATGAAAGAGGGACCAATGGAGGGAAAGGTAGTTAAGACTACCGATTCAATAAAATTAATATCGCTATTAAAGATGGAGAGTGAGATAGTCCCCAGCGGAGTCGCCATTTTTTTGTTTTGATTAAAAAAAATATTTATTTAAGTATATATAGTTTTGAAAATATTTAATTATTTTTGGGAATATTGAATTTCCCAAAGATAATTAATTGAAGTTTTAAAAGATATCAATTTTAATTTTGAAAAATTAAATCTGAGTTACTAAATCTCCTACGAGCGCAAGCCCTCGTAGTTAATTACATCGTAGGAAAATTAGAGATTTTCCTACGAAAACTCTCGATTAAAATAGCGATATGAATTTTATTTAGAATTCAAAGTTAAATATCAAAGGAAGTTAAGGTTTGAATTTCAAGGGGGATTGGTTCAAGATTGAACACTTATTTTTGAAATCAAAGGAAGAGGAGTAGGGAATGTTTTGAGATTCTGAATTACTTCAGAAACATCCCAATCTATCCTAAGTGTTGGGCTTATATTCGATTGAAAGGAATTTTTTTAGTTTGAGTGGTCAATTTTATTAGAAATTTGGGATTCAATTCCCGAAATTTGAGGTCTTATGGCCCGGGCCAGCCTCGGAACCTAAATCTAAATTGGGCACTCGAAATTAGTGCCCCGAACCTAGCTAGTGCAATGCGGATCTGGTCTTACCCCGGCCTGGATTGGGGAGCCAGCTAAACCACCTAAACGATTTTAAAATATGAGTCCGGTCTTTTTTTTTTGTTGAGTGATAGGGACGTTAATTAGAAAATTTTAGAGGAATGGGGTCGACATCTAAAGCAGATCCTTAATTGACCCCTTTAACTTATGTCGGGTATTCGATGTCTAAATAGATGCAATTAAATATTAGACTCCTTTAAATTTGTTACTAATGCGATGCATGCTAATTGACTCGATTGAATGCAAAATTTGTATGTAGCAGTTTAAAAAATTTTTGGCTTAGAAAATAGGTTTTATCCTAAAGATTGCATAACATCCCCTTGACAGATCGGCACCCTCATAGGTCAGGTGGCCTGCCAGAACCCGCAGGCGGGGAGATGCCTAATAAGGTTGAGAAAGTACAATATGTATGCATGAAAAACCCTCGGCGAGTCCGAGCTTACTTCTTAGGACCGTTTAGAGTTACTATCTTATCCTAAAATTTTTATTTAATTAAAATAGAAGAATTTTTTTTTTGACAGACCCCTAGGAGCCTAAATTCGCATTCCAGGTCAATCCAAATACGACATGCAAATAAAGAGACTAGAAAAAACATGAGTTCTAATGCGCAATCAAATTAAATAAATCAACTACATTAAATATATCAAATTGAATGTCCATATGGCAAGTGCCACTTATTATTACATCACAGAAATGACAGTAAAATAAAGTGGCCGGGCACCACTAACTACAACCCGGATTTCTAATCCTAAATTAAATGAATTTGAAATTTGGGATTCTTCTCGTTGTCCATTTCTTCGTCTTCTCACGAACATCTTGATTCGTCGGTTCCGGATACCCAAATGAAAAGAAACTCCCCCTTAATTGGGGTGTTATCTTTCCTCTTTGGATATTTGAAAGAGATCCTAATTTGACTTCCAAATGGAAGAAGACTCTCCCCTTTAGGGATGTCTTCACCTCTTTGGAATTCAAATTGGATCGAATATCCCAAATTCAAATCATTTTAAACAATTACAACCTTTATACAATCGAATTTACATCTCAATTAAAAAATGAAAATCTAGACTCGATCCTGCAGGGTTATCCTAATAATCAACAGTTATATACTCAATCCCAAGCAGTTGTAATATAGAAAATTGAAATGCATTTTTTTTTTTAGCCACACTTGGCCATGCTCTTTTTATTTAAAGGGGGTCTTAAGCGCGGCAGGTACCTGTGCAAAGAGTTATATATATTTTTGTATTAACTGCCCCCTTTAGTTTTCAGCTCCTTATATGAGCATGGCCACCTGCATAAGATTGCACAAATATATAGACTTCGTTCCTAGCCTATGGGTAGGTCTAACGCACAATCAAACACAGAGTGCAGAAAGCAAGTAAATAAACACAACAATTCTACACTAGCAAACAGCATGCAGTGAAAGCTACGAAAATCCGGCACACAGCAGAAAAAAGTAAAACACCGGCCTATCCTAAAACTAGAGTCGGTGATCCTAGCACAACATCTAAAGTGTGTGAGGTAGGTCGTGTGGTTTTGATATGTCCTAAATAGGATTATTAATTAAAGTTGTTTCAAGTTTGATTGGTTGAAGGCTTAAGCTTTTTTTATTTTTTTATTAAAGTTTAAATATTAATGATTTTAAATCTTTTAAAATTAGTTATTTAATTATTTGTTGGAAACCACCTTTGTTTCACACCGAGGCCATGAAGTTTATTTCACCTTCCTTGGGGCTGAGTGAACAGCCTCGTAGGCCTGGGTTACCCAGTGGTACCCGATATGATTAAGTAGATTAGGTTGATTAAGGGCTGAGAGTTAATAAACTTTATTAAAAGTGTTTGATTAGGTTGCTGATTTTTTAAAGATTTATTAATTTAAGTTTTTCCATTAATTGATTCGTGGCGTTGTGCCACCAGGCTCGAGGAACCAGCCTCCTTAGGACACTTAGCCCCGCAGCCCGGAGTAGTCCAGCCGATAAACCAAATTAATGTAATTGAATTAAAAATTTTAAAAAGGTTGAATAATTAATAATTTAATCAATTTTTTTAAGGTTTTAACACCCCTTAGAATCCATTCGTGGCGTTGTGCCACCAGGCTCGAGGAACCAGCCTCCTTAGGACACTTAGCCCCGTAGCCCGGAGTAGTCCAGCCAATAAACTTCATCTTTAGGATGGTTGTTGTTTTTTAAAAGGTTTGTTGAATGTTTTAAACATTAAGCTAATGTTTTCTGGAGTTTTAAAACAATTTTGAGTTTTATGAGTTTTTTTGAATATTTTAATCATTTAATTAAAGGGTCAAAAGTTGACTTTTTGAAATATTGCAGATTTCTGGAGTTTAACATTTTTAACAAATATTAGGCCTTATTATGAGTTGAATGCAATTGAGTTTGTTCAATTTGGATTTTTCTTGAATTAGTTATGAATATTCAAAGTTTTGACTATTTAATGAATTTTAAAATTGTTTAATTAAAGGACCATTTTGGGATTTTGTTCCAAATGAACTCCCAACTCCTTGAAATCAACTCCAAAGATCAGTAATGACCTAAGGAGGGATTCCCAAGTGTTTGGGAAATTTTTGGAATTTTTAATATTTTTTAATCAATTATATTAATAGAATATTCAATTTTACTTAAAATTAAATTAAGACTTAATCTGCTGTCAAAATGAGTTGGTTTCAATTTTCATGGGTTAAGGATTCAATTATGGTCAGTTAGAGGTCTTATTCATATTTTTTGGATTTAAAATGGATTTATTACAATTTTAGGAGTTTTAATGGCTTAATTAAGGCTTAAACTTAGGAAATTCAATTAAGGGACTTAATGATTTCTAATACCAGTAAAAATTCTTCTAGTGGCTGTACATGTCACTAAGTTCAAGTGTTCAAAGTTTTGAGTCAATAGGAAGTGAATCCTAATTATCAGGAATATTCTAAGTTCTCTACAAATAAGTCCTTAATTATTGTCCTTAATGTCCCTAAGTTATAGGTTTGAATCAATTGTACTCACTAACCCTTTAAACTAACATCCATAGCATGTAATCATATCAAATAAATCCTAAATCTAGGAGAGCTTAAATCTAAGTGGTGTGTGCACAACCTAAACATGCAAAGATTGATAATGATTAAGATAACAAAATTTTGATTAGTGAATGATTAGAATATAATCACTCACTAGTAATTCCCAAAATTTCTATCCTATCAAGCTTGATCTGTGTTTAAAATTCCAAATGGATCTCTCAAGATTAGATATTTAAATATATAATCTTTAAAATAGTTTTAATATATATATATATGCTTATATATATAAATTTATCCATAAAGATATGAATTTTAAAATAGAATAGTTTAAAAATATTATTAAAGTAATTCTTATATTAACTTAATTTCAAATTAAATCTTGTACTAACTTAATTTCAAATTAAAGTATATATATATATATATATATATATATATATATATATATAATATATATATATATATATATATATATAATATATATATATATATATAATATATAGTTATTCATTAAAGATTTCTGAAAGTTTAAACTATTTTAAAATTTAAAATATAATATTTAATTATCTTAAGAATATTTAGTTATATTTAAATAAACATTAATTTTTAAAAAAAAAAAAAATTAATACTTAATAATTAAATAATTTAAGATAAAAGAAATATCCTATATTAATATTAATTAATTTTAAAATATAATAATTAATTTTATGACAACTTTATTGTATAAAATACTTTTATATTAATTAAAATTAATTTTCTATTTTTATATATATATATATATATATATATTATATATATATATATATATATATATATATATATATATATATATATATATATATATTAACTTAAAATGATTTTAAACAATAAATAAATCATTTTAAAACAAATTCAGCCGCGGGTGCCACGTGGCATCATCTGCTTCGTCCAGCACAACAGCGGCGGCGGCTGGCATTAATGCCAATCATTGAAAGGCAGCGGCGCGGATTCAAATACACGGTAATCACTTGATCCAGTCAGCAAAACACGGTGGCCGTTCGATCTCCCGTGAAAACGAAGCAACGGCCAGGATGAGATCGCGCGGTCTGATCTCACGGAGGAAGATCAGACGGCGAGATATCAATCCCGCGGTCTGGATTAAGGGCCCAGATTAGGTTAGATAAAGATCTATGCAACGGATCCAAATACACGGTTGGGTTAACGCGCTGAACGGCTATGATCAGATCCGTTGATCGAGAGATCGACGGACCAAAATAGGGCTCAGTTCATGCAACCAGCGAACCGAGCCCCCTAGAACCCATTTTTTTAATCCGTTTGTGCGATGCAGACGATAAAATGTTTTGAAATTTTAAATCCAGATAGCTTAACTGAACAGAAATTTTGGGGAATACTTTATTTTACTTAAAATGAGCTCAACAAAAAAAGCTATTTAGACTAGTGTATCTAGCTCTAGGGTTTTGATTTTCACCTTGATTTTTGGACGGATTGAACCGTTAAAGGGATGGTTGAGCTTGTAGACTGTCCACGATTAAGTTCCTAGTTGAACCCACGCTCCGACGCTCCACGGATCGCCTGGAATGAGCCTTGGATGGATTTGGTATTGAGCTCGCCGGAAGATCGTCGGCCACCGTTTTGACCGGCCGGATTTGAGTGGGGATATGTTGGGAGATGTCTTAGGAGCTCAATGGAACAGAGATTCAAGCTGGAGGAGCTCTAGAAAGGTGAGAGAAGGCTAGGGTTGGAATGAGGCTCATTTGAGCCTTTTTGCCCTATTCAATCCCTTCCAGATTGAATGGAGGGCTGGGATCTACTGGATGAGCTTCCAGATGAACGACATCTGTCCAGGGAGTTGGTGGGAGCAGAAGCCAAGGACATGGAGAGGACATCCTAGGTGGAAAGGGCTTTTGTCTCACATGAAACCCAAGGATTTAATTCAAGCCACTTGATTTCAATCCAAGGGCTGAGAAAGACCTTGAGAAAGTTTCTAGAACTTAATTAAAAAGTGGCTGGAATGGTTTAAGGATTAAAGAGAGAGATTAGTTTTAAATGGGTTTTTTGATTAACTTTGACCACTCAAGACCCTTGGTTTGACAGTTTGACTGGTCCATATGCCACTTGGCCTGCTGATGTGGCAATGAGGGGACCTTTTGGAATTAAATAAAATTGCTGGAATGAATTGATGGGGAGTGGGCTAGCTTGAGTCAAGCCATTTGGGGCATTTAAGCCTCTTAAAGGGATTTGTTGACTATGTTGACCAGTCAAATGGGTCAACGAAAGGTGAGGTGGCAGCTAGGGCCACTTGAGGGATTAATTAAAATATCTTGGATAGGATTTGCCCAAGATTTATATGCATTTGGAATTTAATTTAAAATGGATGGGCTTAAGGGTTAATTTTTGTCAACCTGGGTTGACTGGGTCAACTAGGTGGACCCAAAGTATGGGTTTAGGCTGGACAGGATTGAAATAATATTTGGAGTCTGGTGGGGGGTGATTTCAAGGTTTAAATAGGCCATTTGGATCAAATAGACTTATTAGGCCCTTGATGGGCCATTAAGTCAAAATTGGTTGAGTTGGTCAATCGGGTGGGTCCAGGGTCTGGAATCAGGTTCAACAGGTTTCAAGTGACATTCCAAGACCAATGGAAGTGGTTACATGGCCTGGAGAGGTCATTTGGGTCAAAACACCTGTTTGGATCCTTAAGGGGCCTTTTGGGTCAAACCTGTTGACTTGGTCAACCAAGTTGACCCAAGGGTTGGGAAAGGGTTCATTAGGTTTAAAATGACATTTGAAATTTGCTGGAAGTGTTTTCATTCAATTTGGAGTTCATTTGGTTTGAAATCCCTATTTGAGCCCCATAGGGGTATTTTGGTCATTTTGACCCCTGGTCAACTGGGGGTCAAAGTGGGTCCAGAAAAATACAGTTTATTGATTAACAGATCAAGATTAAAGGTCTGGAAGTGACCAAAGGCTCTGGTGAAGGCTCTAAGGTCAAAATCTTCAAAGTGACAAGTCCAGTGGCATAGGCTGTAAATATTTAAAGGTTTTATAGCTTATGGATTTTGATTAAGTTTCTGAGGTTAGAGACCTCAGAATGGGCTCAAATTTGGAGGGTTGCCTCCAGAGACATGTCCCATCAGTACGCAACTGACATACTCTAAATCGGAGGTCATTAGGCTAGGTTTTGAAATGTTTGAAAATTCATAAGAAAAGGCTTTTGAGACTTGGCCTTTGGACTTAGGATTTGAATTTGAATTTTGGATTTGATCTGGATTTTGAGTTTGATTGATTGGACTTGGGGTGCCTAAATCATTTATGACTATTTGAGAGAATCATAAGTGATTAGACCAAATTAAGGTTTGATAGAAGAATGGTTCAAAGTCTAGATCAGGGATTGAGTTGCCTAGGAGTCTAGACATGATTGGCTAGGTTTGAAATCTAGGTTGATTTGAAGTCAAGGTTGATCAGGAGTTTGAATTGGTTTGAATTTAATTTTGTCCTAGAATCTAGAAGAATTCTAGGAGCTAGACTTTAGAAGGGTTGTAGGATCTAAGAAATCCTAGAGTCTGGAGTCTAGAAGTCCTAGGATCTAGAGTAGATCCTAGGGTCTGTATTCTAGGAGAATCCTAGGTTCTAGATTGATCTGGAAGGATCCTAGGGTCAGGATAGGTCCTAGGGTCTAGAGTCTAGATTGATATAGGGTCAGGATTGATCTGGAGTTTGGATGGGTCCCTAGTGACCTCATACAAAAATGAGGTCAACACTAACATTCACCTTATTTAGAACATAATAGGTTGTATTTATCACTTCTACCTAAAAGTATTTTGGAAGTGAGCATTCATCTAACATGGCTCTAGTGACTTCTACCAAGGTATTATTCTTCTATTTAGCTACCTTATTCTATTGAGGGGTTCTAGGAGCTGAAAAGTTATGATCTATCCCTTACTTCTTACACAAAGATTTAAAAATTACTTTCTCAAATTCTCCACCGTGATCACTATGAATGGTTAGAATTTCATAACCTAGCTTCCTTTGAATCTAAGTGAAAAAATACTACAACTCCTTGAATGATTCACTATTTTGAGAAAAGATTATAACCCAAGTAAACTTTGAATAATCATTAACAATTGCATACCCAAAGACTTCTCCTCCTAAGCTAGTAATGCTAACAGGTCCAAAAAAATCCATTTGTAGGACTTCTAAGGGTTTGGGAATTCCACTTACTAAGTCTTTTTAGATGTTTATGTCTTCGATTGAGCGGAAAGAGGATTTGACTTATTTCCCTTATTGACAGACATCACACATGTGATCTTTTATGAACTCTAGTTTGGGAATTCCACTTACTAAGTCTTTTTAGATGTTTTTTCGAAAGTTTTTTATGATTGCAAGATATAATCCCCTTTGTCAAAACCAAGATTCATCAGCAATAGTTTTTAGGTAAAAATAAGTATTAGGATTAACATAATTTAAGTCAAGCATATAAGTATTATTAATTATTTTTCCTTATAGCACGGTATTTTCAATCAAGCTAATCATGCTTGTGGTAGACAAAAATTTAATGCTAAAACCTTTATCATAAAGTTAACTTATGCTAAGCAAGTTATGTTTCAAGTCATCTACCAGTAAAATATTTTCAATGATGAATTTTTTATAGTTGTCAACTATACCTGATCAAAAAAAAAAAAAACTATACCTGATCAAACCACTTTCCTAGTGGTATTATCTCTAAGTGTTACCTTGCCTCCTGTCTTGGCAATTAACGAAATGAATTGATTTACATCTCCAGTCATATTCCTTAACAATTTGCTATCCATGTACCACATGCTCTCACGAGTCCTTCTGTGAGAGCACGCCTACAAAATCATTAGATATTAGATTTGGGAACTCAAACAAGTTTGGGTCCCTTCTTATGGAAAGAAGAATGAGATGTATGCATGATATACTGTAAATTTTGAACTTTTGATCTCCACACCAAATATGTTCTATAATGAATGGTGAAAGTTTGGGAGATATGTCCTAGCATGCCACAATAAAAACATTTAACACAAGTAAAATAATTTACTAATATATTTGGACTGTGGTGCCTCTTGTTAGGTTTAAATAATGCATACTAAGGTGTTGGATTATGAAACTCTTCTAGTGTAGGTGGTTTTTTATTTTCCTTAAAATTAATTATTTTAGCTTCTAAAAATATATTTACACTTTCAAGAATTGAATTTTCTATTTTTAATGCATGCTCCTTATTATCTAAATTAGATACAATAGTATCTATGTTCTTATATAAATTTTCTAGTTCAATATGAAATACTTTGAAAGAATCATACTCATCTGTTAAATCAAGATTCTTTTTATTCAATTCATTAAATTCATCAAGTAAAGTCATATGATTACTATCTAAAGTAGAATGATCTTTTCTCGGGTATTCATGCTTTTTCTACAGGGTTAAAAAATTAGTTTTAAGGCTAGCATGTTGTTTCTTGAGCTTCCTATATGAAGAATGATTTTTATCAGAAAGTTTAAGTAATTAATCATAAGTAAGCTCAAATACCTTTTCCTGATCAAAGTGATCAAGATGTTCATCATCCAATAAGAATATGTTTATTACCTCCTCTTCTTCTTTAGTTTCAGAGGAGTCTGATGCAGAGTCTATCCAGAAAGCCTTTTGGGTTCTTTGCTTGACCTTCTTGAACTTAGGTTTTTCTTCACCCTTCTCCTTACTTGGGTGAGATTTAAGAGTTGGGCACTTAGACTTCAGATGCCCTAGTTTCCTGCATTCAAAACAAAAAACATCAAAAGAGACTTTAAAAATTTTTTTTTCTTATCTTTGTTCCATTTTTAATGATGCTTTTTCTTTTTCCTTAATAAACTCTTAAATTGCCTAGTTATTAAAGCAATGTCATCATTTTTAGAACTAGAAGAATTAGTGTTATAATCATGAGTCTTGAAGACTATAATTTTCTCCTTTTACTTCTCACCTACATCAAGCTACCTTATGTTCACTCCTTGCTTGTAAACAATGAGTAATCCAAGTAAGTTATCAATTGAATAAATATTTAGATCTTTTGATTCAATAATGACATTAATTTTAGCATCAAAAAAAGAAGGTAAACATTGTAGAATCTTGTTATCATTTTCATAGTTTATTAGTTCTCTTTGTAAGGTAAGTAGGGATGTAACGATTTATGTAAACCTAGTATGCATTTCAGAAATAGTTTCACTAAGTTTCATGTGGAACAATTCATAATCATGGAGTAAAATATTCATCCTAGATTGTTTACCCTTATTTTTTCTATCATAAGTTATGCATAATCTATCTCAAATTTCTTTTCCAATAAAATAAGTGAAAATATTAATATAGTCCTCAAATTTTAAGGTATAAAAAAATAGTTCAAGTATTTTGTATTCAATTATGCTAAAAATCTCTATCATTAATAATCCATTCAAACAAGGTATTTTAGTTTTACACCATTTAACAATCTAAAGGGAGTAGAATAACCATCTTGAACAAACTTCTACATGTGATAATTAATTGATTGTAAAAAGGTGGACATGCAAGTTTTCTAAAAATAAAAAGGTATATTATCAAAAAGAGGTGGTCTTGTTATTGAAAATCCTTCCGCAGTGTTTCTATTACAAAGTTAGACATTGATCTTAATTGAAAAGTTTTGTAAAACTTGATCTAATGAATCCCTCTCTTATAACACTTGAAAGTTCATGAGGGTTGTGAAACCCTAAAGAACTAGCCTGAGACTAACCAAGAGGGGGGTAAATTGGCAGTTTTAAAAATTCTTAAACAAAAAGGAAAAATGTTTTTGTTCTTTTAAATATTTTAAAACAAAATAATAACCATTGATGCGGAAGAAAAATTATATCATGATAGTAACACAATCTAACTATTCAATCACATAACAAATCAAAGAAAAGTGTGAAAATAAAATGCGGTAAAATAATAAGAAAAAACATAACAAAGTTTATAGTGGTTCGGTCAGATCTCCCCAAAAACCTCCTTTCCAAGTATTATACCAATCAACTAGTATCTCTCCTTTTTATCTCATACAACAAGGTGTAGAAGCCCTTACAATATCTTTCCACCGACCTGATGAGACAGAGTACCTTTAATCCTTTTACTCCCTCCTAGAGTAGGCATAGAACCTAAAAATCCTTTTCACCTTCCTGTTGAGGTAGAGAACTCGAGAATCCTTTTAATCCCTCCTAGAGTAGGCAGAGAACCTTAGAATCCTTTTACTCCCTCCTAGAGTAGGCAGCAAACATAGATCTAATGCTAACGAAGATATCCTATAGAGCCATCAAGGAGCTAAGATAGTATCTTGAAGAATACGATGAACACCTTGCTTAGAGCAACCTTTGTGAATCCCTCATAACTCCCCCACACATGCATCTCTCTTTCTCTCTCTCAAGCTCTCCCTCTTACCTCTTAAAGCTCTCTCTTGGATCTCCTTCATAGCAAAAGATTAATTCAAGGGATAATACTATTGCCTAAATAGAAAGCCTCCAAAATAAGCCCTAATTTTTAATTATAGATAACATATCGTTTAGGATTATTGACAGATCATCATGTATGATTAGTACAAAATAGCCTTTTCTGCTAGGACGATCACCTTTGCTCTATACGATCAATACAAATATTTATATAGATCATCTAGTATGGTCATGTGATCATCCAGATGATTAGTTCAAGATACTATATTAATCGTCCAGTATGATATAGGATGGTGGATGGAGATCTTTATATTGTCCTACAACCCTCTCGGGATGTCCAATACGATTCTCCTAGATGATTAAAAGAAAATTATAGTCTTTCATCTTAGACGATAGGGGATCGTCCTATGAAATATGTTACAACTCGAGCTTATGAATTTATATATTTTTTATGGTAATAATATTTTGGCTCACAACCTGTTGTTTACTTATATTTGTAATATATTTTTATTTGAGTGTATACTAACTTTCAGGAATACTATGCACCATCTAATAAAGATTCAAGATTAGATAGAATAGGTTATGTTGTAACAATTTTTGTAATACTCATTGATGTATTTTTTATTTATTGAGTCAAGTCATGTAAGGGTGTATGCTTACTTGGTGGCTATCCACACACACTCAGGGGGAGTGAAATTGAGTCAAAACTAGAAGTTCAAGTTTTGAACTAATCATATTGGATGATTTGTATCATCCAAGATGATCAGCTCATTTAACTAATCGTACTAAATGATTTTGGATCATCTAGGATGATCCTTTATGATCTTGAAAAATAACTGCCAATGATAATTTAGGCAAGGTTTTAATATTCAATTTTTGTTCTAATCATCCCGAAAGATCTAGATCATCCTGGACAATTAATACCAATCATGCCTAAATTGATCATGTGATTAGGGGACTAATTATGGTTAAATTATTCAATTATTTCATCATAAACAATATGTATGTCATACTAGATGATGTTTGCCGACATACTTAATTTTCCTAAATCATCCAAGTTAAAATACCATAATTTTTCTTCTAATCATCTGGACGATCCACAATATTGTCCTAGATAATCTCTTCAAATTTGATCATATAATCTAGGTGAACGTCCTGGACTATCAAGTCAAATTCTGTACATCGCCCTAGATGATTCTGCGATCATACGGGATGATACTTGGAACCGAAATTGAGTTTTTAGGTTTTTTTTTTTTTGAGCCCTCTTTTTAAGTACATCATACGAAACGATCCTACAATCATCATGGATGATAATTGGCACAAGAATTCAATTTTTAGGGTTTTTTGAAGCCCTATTTTTAAGCTTATTGTACGGGACAATCCTACAATTATCCTAGATGATTTTTGTCATTAAAATTAATTTTTAGGGTCTTTTAAAGTCCTCAATTTAAAATTTGTCTAGGAACTTGGTAACTATCTTTGGTAACACTTAAGGCTTTGTTTCTTCTAAAAAAAACTTGAAGAGAGAGCTTGAAACTCGAGAAAGGAAAGGGTGGAGTTTTAGAGGGAGAAGAGCCTTGGAAGTAGGATTTTCGAGGGAGTGTGAGGCGGTTTCGCACAATTGCTCCGGCAAGCTTGCACCTAAGTACCATCAAATTCATGGGTCATCTCGAGGCATTTATGTGTTTTTAGATGGAATTAAAACTAATATTCCTTTTAATCAGTGGAACAAATAAATGCTCAATTGAATGCTAAATCTTTAAACTATTTTTTCTATGCTTTAAATTTTGAAGAGTGTAAGTTAGTATCCACGTGCAGTACTGGCAAGGAAGTTTGGGATAAATTATACACTATAAATGAAGGCACTAGTGAAATCAAGCAATCTTTTTTTTTTTTTTTGAAGAAATGCAGTATTGCATTAATCATAATAGAAAAGACACCTATTACAAACTAGGAAAAGAAAACTAATGATACCTTTTCCACCAAGAAAAAGGCATCTTATTGAAAAATTTGTTAGTTCAAACTTTTCATAAATGATAAGAAATTCACTAACTCGTATTTTGAAACTGTTGAGATGCAGGGGATACCAAAATAATAAACAACCCGAAGGTTGGTTAGTATCCCAAAGTTTCCATCCAGTTAGAGAATATGACTTAGTAAAGATTCCATAATCACTTAAAAAAGGTTTAAAATAACAATTTAGAAAAAAAACAAAGATAAAAAAGTAAGTACAGTTTAACAAAAAATACCAATAATCACTTAGGAATATATTTGAGAGATATTCCATAAGCTTAAACCAATATTCAAAGTCGGTATTAAAGGATAACATTAATCCAATAATTTTGATAAAAAGCTCCATCTTCAAGTATCTTCCTTCAATGATGATATCAATGATAATACCTTCTAGCGTTTTATTGAGGTAAAAGAGAAGAAGAACCTCTCATGCCGTTCTTCACTTTGAATTCAGTCATCCTTCTTCTAGGGCGATCTTTCATCGGTCCTAATGATTGAATTTCTTTGAACAACGGGTGTTTAGAACCTGGAGACTTACTCTTTATAAAAAGATTATTGTCTTTTTTAAGAGCAGCTTTTTTAAAATTTAAAGAGATATCCAAAGGAGGAGATGTATCTCTTGGTAAGCAAAGATTGATTTTGAATTCAGGATCAAAATCAGTTTTTCCATCAGCATTAAAATTAGCTCCAGCCGCCAATTCTGTTATAGAAGTTGTACTCACATCCTGAAATTCTGCATCCTAAATTTCAGCAATTTGATAGGAATCGGCATCTATAATTCCTTCATTATTGGATACCTTAATATCTGGTAATTTGAATTCACGTTTTGAATTCAAATTGTTGTTGAGAAACTGCAATTTGTCTTCTACTTCCACCGGATTAGTGAAACTAATTGCTGAATTTAAGTTCTGAATTTCCTCCTGAATTTCTGTAATAGCTTCATCTATTTGAGGTAATTTGAATTCAGATTCTGAATTCAAATTGTTGTTCAGCAAACTGCCTTCCTCATACACAGGATCCATTATTACTTAATTTAAATTTTGAATTTCCTGAATTGTTTCAACCGATTCTGCAATAGTAGGATCTTTGGGATAATCTTTTTCCTTATTTTCAGCAACCTTCATATCTGTCAACTGCATTTCAGAAACATCAGCTACAGAATTTTCGTCTCCTTCAACATCTTGTAATACACCATTTTGGATTTTAATACAAGCTTCCTTGGAATCAGCTATAACATTAGAATGTTTTTTTTTCATTGTTCAACCTTTTTTTCTTGAATTTCACATGCATCTAAGGACCCAAATTCTCAGATTGCAAAGAACTGAAAGGAACCTCTTTAACCAGAGGATTTTGATTTTGGGTTGAATTAGGACAAACTGAATCAATGTGGCCAATAATCCCACACTTGAAGCAAAAAGCTGATAAATTTTCATACTCAAATTTTTGAAAGAATTTTCCATAAATCCCTTCCACCCAAATTCCAGAGGGAAGCTTAGAATTCAAATTAACTCTAATGCAAGCTCTAGCAAATTCCCTCCTTCCCCATCTAAACATATTTCCATCCAATAAAATAGGAGTTCCTCTAGAAATAATTCTAGTGATATTGGATTCATCCCAACAGTGAAGTGGTAAATGAGGAAGCCGAACCCAAATTGGAGAAGAAATTTCATTCAAAGAATAAGGAGAGAAGGTAGGTGACCAATTGTCTAAGCCTACCACAAAACCCCCTACAAACCAAGGACCTCCATTAAGAACTTCCTCCTTGGCTTCTTGAGATTAAAATGAACAAAGAAGCCAATCTAGACCAAGCAATCTAATATGAAATCCTCCAAATTTCGACCATTGCTTTCTTAATTCAAATGAACACTTAGAAAAAGGAAAATTTTTTCTAAGAATTTTAACAACTAAGGAATTATTCAAGATTTTAACATTAGATAATTCCTTTTCCTTGTCAAGAATGACAACATTCCCATCTCTCATATCATTATGAATTTCACTTAATTTTATTTTAATGTGAGGTTTTTCAGTCCACACATTTGGGTTATCCAATTTAGGAGAATTATTTGGATTAACCATATCCTTCTTCACAATTTCAGCAAAACTTCCTCTTGAAGAAGAAGCTTCCTTATCATTTGCACCATAAATGATAGCCTTCAAAGGATTAGGCTTATCATTTAAAAACGAAATTATTTCCTTACCTTTACCTGAAATTGGTAAAGGATTTTTCTTAGCATTAAAGCCTCCCTCTTTAATGACTAGAGGGGATTCCAAAATCCTAAAAGAAGATATTCGATTGAAGGAGAATCTACCTTTTGAATCCAACATGATTGGACTCATGGTAGATAGCGAATTTTTGGTGTTCCGGTCATCCTTGGATGACCGGCCACCATCTTCCATCTCCAACAAAGCCGCCCGAAATCTTCAAGATCTTCTTCCAAAACCTTCCTTAAATTGTGGAGCTTCTCTCTCTCTTCCTTAATCTGAATTTTTTCTCTTTTGAAATCAAGCAATCTATGTTGAATATTTTAATGCATAATTATGAACTATTATTTTGCATGAAACCTTATGAGATGATCTTAGACATGTATACTAGGTTTATTCAAATTGTGACATCATTAAATGATTTGGGTAAAGATTTTTCAAACTTTAAAAAAGTTAATAAAATTTTATGTTGTCTACTTGATAAGTTTGATGCAAAGTCATTGCTATTTATGAATAGAAAATTTTGAATGATTATTCTATTGATAATTTGATTGGCTCATTCATTACCTACGAGCAAAGTTTGGGTCAAAAACTTTTGGACGCAGGTGAAATGATAGTGCTAAAAATTGAAGATATGGAGAAAAGTGGCTTAGTAAATGATGACTTAACAAGCAAATTGAAAAGCCTACTAAAGCATAAGCAAAAACATTAACAAAAGTGAATGGTAAAAAAGATAAGAATTCTAAGATTTCTTCTAATGATATTTTACTTTGGATGTAGGAAACTTGGACATATAAAAAATTAGTGTCTTAATTTAAGAACTCTTCTTATAAAGGAAAAGGAAGCTAAGCAAATTATTAGAAGGGCAAATAATAAAAGCAAAAAAATCGCTTGTGCATACCTAACTTCTAAATCATTAGACAAGAAGTAAGATGATGTTTAAAGCATTGTTTGTATATTTGTTTATTTGTTTATGTGTGTTTTTTTGTTCGTTATATTTTTGTTTATTTTATTTGTTTTTTTTTTTATTTTTTATGTTTTCTTTGGGTTTAGTTTTTTCTTCATTTTTGTTATTGCATTAAAATTTTAAATAAGTTTTTATATTTATTTTTGTGAAGTTTTCTCTAATCAACACATACTTATCACCTTTTTTTGTTTCGTATACACTTTTAGAAAATTAAATCTTTTTTAAAGATCATTTTTTCTATAAAAAAATTACCACGTTTTTTTTAATTCTTATGTAAGTTATGATTGACTTCTTTAAAAATAGTTGAAGGAAGGAAACTCATAATTTTTATCTTTCTATCTCTTTTTTTAAAGAGGTTATTTTCATTTTGATTCAAAATCCTCTTCATATTATAAATTAGATTTTGAAACTAAAATTTTTCATCTCCCTATATTTTGTCTATCGCATAAGGATCTTTTGCAAGTTGTTGAATCCACCGCATAATTTTCTTAATCAAGTAGTTCATTTTTATCATTAGAATGGGTTTTCTTTAGTTTTTTTTTTTTTAATTATAGAAATGAAGCTTATTTGTTGAAAAGAAAAAATAAGGTTAATGATGTCAAATTTAGAAAGATACATGAAGTATATAAAAAATTAAAAGATGCGCAATGACGTTAAATTTAGAATGACATACAAAGTGTATAAAAATAAACAAATGTGCAAAGTGTGCCAAATAATTAATAAGAGGTATAAAATGAGCCCACAAAAATTAAGCTTATATTTCCTGTACTTCTTAAATCCTAAGAAAACCCTTTTATCTATTGATATTTTTTATACTTGATTTTTAAATTCATGATTCTTGATTAACCAATTTTTGTATTAACCTTCTATTAGATATATTTTATGAAAGGAGTTTTAAAAAAATTAGTGTTTCTTTTTCTAGTTTGTTACTTGATTTAGATATTAGATTACAAAATTTTTTAGCCTTTAAAAGAACTTGAGCTTAGATTAATAATTTTTGAATTTCTAATATTTCTGGGTTATGCATTCTCAATACATTCCTTGCTAAATTTTTTTAATAAAATCTAGATGTAACTTTCTCATTAAGAAAATATTTGATTTAAAAAAATAATCATCTTCATCAGATGAGGGATCGTTTTTTTTTTTTAATCATTTTTTAGTATTCTGGTTTTATGTGCTCCTCTTCTTTTTTGATAATGTCAAAGGGGGAGAACATTAAAGTTCGTTAAGGATGTTAGGCCCTTAAGAACTGGCCCGAGGCTAACCAAGAGAGAGGGGGGGTGAATTGGTATTTAAAAATTCTTTAAATAAAAAAACAAATATCATAAAACAAAGTCACCACAGAAAAATAAGTGCAGAAAATTAAAGTGCGGAAGCAATAAAAAGAACACAAGGGTTTATAGTGGTTCAGTCAACTTGTACGTCCACTCCTTGGAGACTCCCTCCGAGTATTGCACTACAAAAGTGTCTCTCCTTTATCCCCCATAGCTAGGTGGAGAAGCCCTTATAAAAACCTCCTTTTTGCCACCCCAGCAAGGCAGAGAACCCCACTTCTTTTGCTTCCTCCTGAAAGCAGGCAGAGAACCTCGATCAATCGCTAAAGCTTACCTCTCCCAATCCTTCCAAGGACAAGATACTCTAGTGGAATAAGAAGTGGAACAATGTTGGGAGCAACCCTTGTGAACTCCCTCACAAGCTCCCCCTCAACAAGATCCTCTCTCTCTCTCTTTTTAGGTTTTCTCAGGTCAAGACAGCAGCCAAGGATGTTCAAAAATGTTGAACAATAGCTCTTAAATAGAAGAGCTTCAAAGGAGCTCAATAAATGTAAGTTACCAACTTTATCGTCCAGGACGATCATCATATCATCCTGTACGACCAGTTCAAATCATAGATGATCAGCCAGACCATCGCTCTAAAAATTGAATTGGACGATTAAAAATTGACTTGATCATCCAGGCCAATCTCATGATCATCCCGGATGATCAGTTCAAATCTAAGAAAAATCATCCAGAGCATCGCCCGGAATTCAAGCTGTCTGATCCTGATCGGCCAGAACATTGCCCGAAATTTGTGCTGGCTAATATTTATCATCCAGGAGCAACTAAGGGTTTTTTAAAAGATCATCCAGGCTGATCTTGCGATCATCCAGGATGATGTGATCATGTTATCATATCAATCATCCTTAATTGCTTCCTTGATTGCCAAATCAATTTAGGCATAATTGTGCCATATCGTCCAGGCCGATCCATAATCATCCTGGCCAATTTCCAAAAATACATAATACTTTAATTGATCTTGGAGTCTATTTCCTTCTGCTTTGAGCATATCGTCCTGGCCGATCTCACGATCGTCCAGACCGATAGACTAATGACAGCTGCCTTAATTAAGAAACCTGATTAGGGTTTCTATTTTAAGTTATATCGTCCAGGATGATGTGAGTAAAAATAGAAATTCTAAATCACTCAGGTGTGTGTGTGTAGGGTTACTTAGCATCAGATACTTCACAAGATTACAATTGACTCAAGAAAGGGAATATTTAAATGAAAATTTTTGGTCGGTGAGAGAAGCTCTGGAATTTCTAGAGAGATAAAACCTTTCCGGTTTAAACTTTTTCTTTTTGCGGGCTTTCTGGTTAGCGAATTTAAGCAATTTTGATGGTGGTTCAAGACCGCCGACAGCGGATTGCCGGTGGTAATTCGTCTGAGACCCCACGGTCTGGTCAGATGAAGTCTTCTGATCAAGTTCTTGGTAAGAATCGGAATGAGGAGTCTGCTTCGTTGAGAAAATCTTCTAGTTTGGTGATCAATGAAGGATTCCGACCTCCGTCGAAGGTTGATTCTATCTTGGAAGGTAAGGGTAAAGGTATTCTTGAAGAACGAGTGACCAAGGTTAAGAAGGTTGAAGAAATTCAGGATTTGATGATGAACCAGGGAATTGAATCCGTGTCTAGTTCTAAAGATCTGCTGAAACTGAAGGAGATTACAGGAAGACAAGATTCTGCTAGTAGAGAAGAGATGATTAAAATCATTGAGATTTCTGTTGAGAAAGAAGATGAAATCTCTATTCCTATAAATGATCAGAGTGTTAAATCTGATCCAGCGCATAGCTTTGTGTCGGCTTGGCAAAAGGTACAACACATTAAATTGAGTTTGAATTCAAATTCTACCAATTTGTCGGAAGATGGAATGGCTGTGAAACTCAACCCTATTAAAGAACTAGCTAATGCTAAAATTTTGAAGAAATCCCTGGTGATTAAAGTGCTAGGACAAAATATTCCTTTTTTTTGTCTATAACCAGGAACTTAGGAGACAGTGGAATAAGGTGGGTAGTTTTCACATGACTTCACTGGGAAATAACTGGATTCTTTGTTCGGTTACAAGCATTGAATCCATGGAGGAAATCTTAAATGGTGGACCGTGGTATATTGGAAACCACATCATTGCAATGGATAGATGGACGACATCATTTTCTACTAATTTTTTTAAGGGTATCTCTTCCCCAGTGTGGATTAGATTCCCTAGTTTGCCTTTAAGCAGCTGGGATGAGGAAAACATCACTCTAATTGCATCTATGATTGGAGTCCCTTTGCTTTTGGATGGAAATTCTTTTAAATGGGGGAAGATGTAATATGCGAGATGCTGTGTTCGGATAGATTTGGAAAAGAAACTTCCTTTGGGAGTTTGGATAGAAGGAATTCATGGAAGATCATTTCAGAAGGTAGAATATGAAAAGTTGACATCACTGTGTTATCAGTGCGGCAGAGTGGGACACAACAAGAGTTATTGCCCGGAATTAGCAAATATTCCAATTAAAAAGTCAGGTTTGGATGAATCTGATGAAACTAAGAAGCTGAAAAGTGATCTGCCAAGGGAAGATGTTAAGAAGGAGCAAAGTAGAGAGGAGTATGGACCATGGATTCACGTCAAATTTAAAAATAACAGATTCTGGAATAATGTGAGGAATGGAGGAATGTTGGGTCCAAGCAAACAGGTTTATAAATTAGTGGAAAAAATGGAAAAAAAATTGGCAGATGCACAAGAAAGGAATGGTTCTTCGGCTGATAATGTACAAGGTAAAACTCCTACTCAAGAGGAGGTGAATGTTGCTACAACTATTCATCCTCTGGCTGTTTTAGAAAATTTCAATAGTGTGAATAAATTTCTATTATTAGAAGATGTTTTTGACGAAGGGGAAGTTTTAGAAATGGAAACTTCGAACTGTTTTAACAATGCCAAGCTCGAAGAAAGCACAAAGGTTCAGAATAATGCAGATTATGGAAATACTGACAATGGTGAAATTCAGAACAATGTAGATCTGTTGGTTTCATTAACAAGCTCAAGGAAAGTTAAGCTTTCCAAAGAACTAAGATCTTTAGGTCCGGTGGAAGCTGATCAAAGAAAAAGGAAAGGAGAAAAAAAGAGTAATAAAATGATAGGGGATCTTTCCCCTGTTATTTTATAATGACGTCCATTAGCTTCTGGAATTGTAGGGGGGCTAGAAAGAGGGAGGCCTCCCTATATCTTAGGGAGTTTGTTAAAGACAATGATTGTTTCTTTGTTGGTCTTATTGAAACAAAGATTTATTGCTTAGAAAGACAAGACATTGATTCCATTATTGGAGTTGATTGGGATTACTGCTTTCAACCATCAGTTGGGTTATCAGGTGGGATTTTGGTGCTTTGGAAAAGATGTTTGGCCTCTTTTGAAGCCATTGAAGTTTCATCCCAATCGATAAGGGAGATTTGACTATCAATACTTTTGGTAGCTGGAAGGTGGCTACTGTTTATGGTGGTAAACATGTTCAAACCCGCAGAAATCTTTGGCATTCTCTGGAAGTTGGTATGCAGGGTGATATTCCAGCTTTAATTGGGGGTGATTTCAATTGCATCCTTTCAAAGGAGGATAAAAAGGGTGGTAAGAGGTTCCATTTCTCTTGTGGACCTAAAGAGATGAAGATGTTCCTTACGAACAATGATCTCCATGATCTTGATTATGTAGGACCAAGATTCACTTGGTGTAATAACAAAGAAGGCAATTCAATGATTTGGGAGAGATTAGATAGATGCTTTGTAAACTCTATTGATTTATAAAGAATTCTTATGGCCAAGGTGAGACATCTTTCAAGAATTGCTTCAAATCATGCTCCAATCATGTTAAATTTGGTGGAACCACGGAACCAGAAATCTAAATTCATTAGATTTGAAGATAGTTGGAAATCATATCCTGTGGTTTGGCACATTGCGATTAAGGCATGGAGTAAATCTGACTATGGTTCCAGTGCTGAAATTCTGCATAGGAAATTAAAGAGAACCTTGAAAGCTCTTTACTTTTGGAACAAGAACAAGTGTAAGGAATTGAACTTGTTGAAAGAAAACTTGAAAGAAGATATTCTAAAGCTACAGTTAGAAGAAGCTGGTAGTGAAAATTTTCACTGATAGACTGAAGCTTCTTAGAAGTAAGGTGCATGAATTAAATATTACTTTGGGTAGATTAGCCAATTGGTGGAACCAAAGAGCAAAAATCATATGGCATCATGATGGTGACAGGAACTCCAGGTATTTTCATCAATGTGCTTCGGCTAAGAGAAATGGTAACATTATATGGCAAATAAAAAATGGGAATGGTCAGTTTGTAGAAGATTTCAGACAAATTGAGGATGTCTTCCATGAATTTTTCAGTAAAAAAATGGGCTTCAAGGAAATGTCAGCTGTCGGGCTGGCCTTCAATTTCCATGAACCTGCAGCTTTCAGATGATGAAGCTGACCTCCTAAAGACTGAATTCACCAAAGAGGAGTTGATAAAAGCAGTTTTCAATCAAGGTAATAACAAGTCTACGGGATTAGATGGCATTACAACATCCTTTTTCAAATTTTTTTGGAAAATTGTGGAAGAGGATACTTGGAAGGCAATTGACAATTTTTTTAAGACTCGTCTATGCATAAGGATTGGAAGGACACGTTAGTAGTCTTAATTCCAAAGATAAAAAATGCTACCATGCCGTCCAACTATAGGCCTATAAGCCTATGTCAAACTACCTACAAGATTGTGGCTACTATGATTTTGAATAGAGTAAAGAAATGTATTTCCAAATGTGTCACTGAAGAACAAGCTGCTTTTATTAATGGTTGCTCTATGTCGGATCATTGCCTCATTGCTCAAGAGATTTTTCATAAGCTTACAGTCACAAAAAACAAAAAAGGTTTTATGGTAGTTAAGCTTGATATGGAGCAAGCTTATGACAATATGAGTTGGGATGCTTTAGAATAGGTGTTGCAGATGTTTGGGATGCCGGTGAAGATGATTGGGCTGATTATGGAATGTGTTAAAGGTGCCAAATTTTCTTTCATCATCAATGGTAAAGCTTTCAAGTGGATCACTGCTGCAAATGGGTTTCGTCAAGGTTGCCCTCTCTCCCCTTATCTGTATATTTTGTGCTCTCAATTGTTTTCTTTAGCCATGGCTCAAGATGGTCAGGATTTGGGAATTCAAATCTCAAAGAGATCTCAAAAAATCAGTCACCTCTTATATGCCGACGAAGTGCTGATATTCTCTCATGCTTCAAAAAATTTGGCCATTAAATTAAGAAGCATTTTTTTAAAATTCTGTAGTTGGACTGGTTTGAAAGTAAACAATACAAATTCTCAAATTCTTTTCAGTAAGTCCATGAAGAGAACAGAAAAGATTCGAGTAAAAAGAATTCTGAATTTCAAAATAGTTAAAGAGCTGCTTTACCTTGGTGTCCAGCTACTGCTTAGAAGGCCGGTTAGAGCAGATTTTCAGTTTCTCATTGATAGTGTTCTGTAGAAATTAAACTCTTGGGGAGGTAAATGTCTTTCTTTGGCAGGAAAACTTATCCTTGCAAAGACATCGCTTCTATCTCTTCCAAACTTCATTTCAACTCACAATATGGTACCTAAGAAAATTCTTCATGAGATAGATAAATGTTGCAGAAATTTCATTTGGAACAAGAGAAATGGTAACAAGGGGTTGCATTATGTATCTTGGAATACTCTATGCAAATCAACAGATAAAGGTGGGAGGAATTTGCATTCGGCTGTTGATAGAGCGGGGCTCTTAAAGCTAGATTAACGTGGAGGATGATTCAAAAGCCTGAGTCTTTACTTTCACGAGTGGTTACAGCCAAGTATGGAGATGATGTCTGGAATATTAAATACAAGAGTAACACCTCTGTTGCTTGGAAAGTGTTAAATGAAGGAGCTAGATATTTGAAACCTCTCTTGAGGTGGAGAGTAGCTAATGGTAGAAGCATTGATGTGTTAATGATGTTTGGTTATTAGATAAGAGTTTCAGTGAATGGCCTATCATGGCTGATTGCTTGGGGTTGGAGGGTTTAAAGCTAAACCATTTTATCGATTCAAATGGATCTTGGAAGGAGGAATTGCTCTGTTATTTTAATGAGGATCTGATCCCTGTGATTATATAAATCAAGATTGAGTATGAAATGCTGGAGGACTTTATGGAGGAAATTCATTCCTTATCTGGCAAAACCATTACAGCAAGGGCGTATGAAACTCACTGCAGTATTAAGCAAGATTATGAAGCAGTTTCTGGATTTAATAGCTGGTTAAAAAAAATAAAAATGACGGCTCGTGTGGAAGTGTTTTGGTGGAGATTAAGTAGAGGTGTTATCCCAACTAATGAGTTCTTGAAATTCAGAAAAATCTGTAATGATGATCAGTGCGTTAGAGGATGTGGAGAAGTTGAAAATCTGTCACATATAACTACTATGTGTAATCATCTGTGGGAAGTGCTGAAGAAGATCCATCAATGGAGTATTTTTGTTCCAGTTTTTAACTCAATGGAGGATTGTCTTAGTGAACTTAAATGCCTATCTATGACTGCACCAAATGTTGTTATTCTTTATTGTAATGCTGTGTACTGTAATTGGAAAAATAGAAATGAGGTGGCTCATGGCAAGGATGCTAATACGGTTTCAGCAACTGCAGCAAATGTGTTATCCACAGCTTACCTATCCTCTAATCCTCTCATTGCTAGCTTGGGTACTAATCTCCCTCGGGAGTTTCAAACTATTTGGCACCCTCTACCAGCAAGGATGGATTAAGATCAATGTTGATGCGGCTCTTCTATCTTCTTATAATGTTGGCATTGGAGGTTGCTTTAGAGATGATAAAGGCAGATTATTGATAGCCTTTGGGGAAAATAGAATTCATGGGGACAAGCAAATCTTGAGCTAACAGCTGTGATTTCAATCAGGAAATACCTACAACCATGGATGGTTGAATGCAAAGGACTCATAATAGAAGGTGATAACATCAATGTTATCAAATTCATTCAAGATTCTTTGAATAAGGCGAAGTGGTAAAGCTACAATCGGATAGAAGAGAATCTTCTATTCTTGGCCGATTTCAATAAGGTAATTTTCAACCATATACATAGAAATGGTAATAGAGTAGACGATATGTGTGCTACTATGGCTTTAGATTACAATTTTTGTTTCGATAGTTTTTCTTTTACAAACATCCCTTCTTCTCTAGGCTATCTTTTGAAGAAGGAATGTGAACATTTGCTTTAGTTTGTATCTTGTTTTCTTTCCCTTAATGCATCTGCTATTGCAATCTTCAAAAAAAAAAAGACTCAAGAAAAGGAAAAAGAAAAAATACAGACTGACTCAGACCTAGTCTACCCAATCTTGAGCTGGATCCATTTATCGTCTGATCTCTTGGCCCTGAAATATCAGTAGAAAAAGACAGTCGTATTGTTTGTTATCATCAAAACCATAATTCATGAAACCAAATATGCAACAATCACCCCCTTTTTGATGATGGCAAACATTCTGATGATTATTTCAAAAATAGCAATGTAATAATAGAAATCGAAAGTGTAATCATTCAAACATACTACTCCCCCTTTTGACATCTCAAAAAGGAGGAGGAAACCAAGAAACCAAGTAAACAACACTCCCCTTTTTTTTTTTTTTTAATAAACCAAGGCATGAACATGATGTAGTATTCCATGTGATTGATTTTAAAAATTTGTGAGTTAATGAGTTAACAACATCAAAAATCCAAAAAATGGAAGAATATCTGATCATGGTTACCCTTAGCTTGGACTTTCTTTTAGGGTAGAATCATCTTTTGAAATCAATGACCTAACTCAAAAGTTTAATTGGATATGAGAAAAAGGATCCATTCATCACTTGGTTTCAGAAAAAATAGCTTATAAAATAATGTACCAAAGTAAATTTGTCACAATCGCAAAATAATCGAAATCAAGCCTTTAATCCATGAAATCTTCTAAGTTTTAAAAGATTTGAAAAGAGAGGAGAGCTTGCTTTTGGTGAGTTCATTTTATGCCTCTTGTCAATTGAATGGCGCTTTGTGCATCTTTTGATTTTTGATACACTTTGTGTATATTTATTTTTCAATTTGGCGTCATTACGCATCTTTTGTTGGCATCATTGGCCAATTTTTTATTTTTACAAGCTCCATTCTCTTTCAAAAACTCTTAAAAACAACCTTAGTTGTGAGTATATCTTCTAGATATTAGAGAAAATGAGCTCTCTTTCTAACATAGAGAAAAACAATCCACAAAATAGAATCAATAACAAGGGTAATGAGGAATCTTGATGTGACATAAAGACTTTGATCATTATAAATACAATATAAATTTGTTGTAGCAAGGTTAGAAAAGATCTTAATTTCATATTTCATTCGTTAATTTGAAATAGATTTTTGATAAGAAAAGAAAACCATGCCACTAAAATAGGTTAGAGAAAGAGACACAATCAATGGTATATTTTTACCATTTAATAGATTTAAGAGATGTAAAACACTGATTACAAATTTTCAAAAGCAAGAACAAGGCATACGATATCAATTCAACGATGATTTTGGAAACCAAATGAAAATACAACAAACCAAAAAAAAACTAAAAAGTAAAGCAAATAAAAGAAAAACAAAACAAAGAGCAAAAAGGAAAAGCAAATAAAGGAAATGAAAAAAGAATAAAAACAAAAGAAAAGCAAGTAAAAGATCAAGTTCATGCATTTATGTCAATCACACCCAATCTGGTCCTTAAAGAGCTGAAAGTGTCGAAGGCCAGTGGTTTAGTAAAGATGTCAGCCAGTTGATTTTCAGTTGTCACAAGGTGTAATTCAATGTTTCCCTTAGTCACATGATCTCTAATAAAGTGATGCCTAATGTTAATGTGCTTAGTCCTTGACTGTTGGATAGGATTCTTAGAAATGCATATAGCACTAGTGTTGTCACAAAAGATTGAGATGGTGCCTACAGGTAGTCCTAAATCTAATACATGTTGTTTCAACCAAAGGACTTGGGCAACACAGCTTCCAAGAGCATTGTACTCAGCTTCAGCAGTGGAAAGTACAACAGAGTTTTGTTTTTACTAGACCATGAGACCAAAGATTGTCCTATGAATTGATAAGTTCCAGAAGTGCTTTTTCAATCCACCTTACATCCTGCAAAATCAAAGTCAGAAAATCCAATAATCTCAAAAGAAGTGTTGTGCCTAGGGTACCAAATTCCTAAGCCTTGGGTCCCCAAAAGGTATCTAAAAATTCTCTTAAATGCAGTCAGGTGGGATTCCTTAGGGTCAGCTTGAAAACTAGTACAAAGACAAACACTAAACATTATATCAGGTCGGCTCGCAGTCAAATAAAGTAAAGATCCAATCATGCCTCTATATTTCTTCTAATCAACAGACTTACCACTTGTGTCCTTATCCAATGAAACACTAAAAGTCATGGGAGTATTAATTGGCTTGGCTTTATCTATCTCATACTTCTTCAAAATGTCCTTTATATATTTTGTTTGATTTTAAAAGGTTCCATCATCCAATTGTTTTATGCTAAATCCCAAAAAATAGGACAACTCTCCGATCAAACTCATCTCAAACTCTCTACTCATTTTTTTAGAGAATTCATCACAAATTTTCTTATCAGAAGATCCAAAAAGTATGTCATTCACATAAATCTGAACAATGAGCAAATCATTTCCAACTTTCCTAAGAAAAAGGGTGGTGTCTACGCTCCCCTTAATAAACTCCCTTTCTAGTAAGAATGTTCTAAGCCTCTCATACCAAGCTCTTGGTGCATATTTTAAACCATACAAAGCCTTTTTAATTTAAAAATATGATTTGGAAATTGGGAACTCTCAGAACTTGGGGGTTATTCTACAAACACATCCTCTTTTATTTCCCCATTTAAAAAGGCACTCTTAACATCCATTTGAAAAAGCTTAAATCTTTTATAACAGGCAAAGTCTAATAGCACTCTTATAGCTTCCAATCTAGCTACAGGGGCAAAAGTCTCCTCAAAGTCTATCCCTTCTATTTGGTTATACCCCTTAACCACTAATCTTGCTTTATTCCTAACCACCACTCCAGAATCATTCACCTTGTTCTTAAAGACCCACTTTGTTCCAACTATAATTTGTCCCTTAGGTCTTTCTACAAGCTCCCAAATATCATTCCTAACAAATTGGTTCAATTCCTCCTGCATGGCTAAAATCCAAAACTCATCAATAAGGGCTTGGTTTATATTGGTGGGTTCAGTCATTGAGATAAAGGCAGAGTGGTTCACCTCCTTCCTAAGTCCATGTCTAGTCCTAACTCCATCAGAAGGGTCTCCTAAGATCAAATCTTTGGGGTGACTTGTAGAGTATCTCCAATCTCTAGGCAAGGTGTGTGAAGGTCCAACCCTTTTCTCCATATCTAAATTTTCTACTCCTTGGGTGACATCTCCTACTCCTTCAGTGTTTAGGTGACCTACTCCCTTCTCCAAATTTTCTACTCTAGTGGTAATCTCTCTAACATCATCATCATCCTTAACTCCAGGCTTTCTAGGATCAGACTCATCAAATACTACATGTATAGTCTCTTCCGCCATCAAGGTTCTCTTATTAAACACTCTAAAAGACTTCCCAACACTTGAATATCCTAAGAATACTCCATCATCAGATTTTGGATCAAATTTTCCCAAGTGAGAATTCCTATTATTGTGAATGAAAACCTTACAACCAAAGACATGAAGGTGGGAAAGATTGGGTGTCCTACCCTTAAGGATCTCATAGGGTGTCTTATCTAATTTGGCTCTAACCTTTACCCTATTCAACACATAACAAGATGTGTTAACCGCTTCAGCCTAAAAGTATTTTAGATGTGAATACTCAGCAAGCATGGCTCTAGCGGCTTCCACAAAGGTCCGGTTCTTCCTTTTAGCTACCCCGTTCTGCTGAGGGGTCCTAGGAGCTGAGAAGTTGTGACTAATCCCCTTGTCCTCACAAAAATCTCCAAACCTTTCATTTTTAAACTTTCCCCCATGATCACTATGGATGGTCAAGATCTCACAAGCTAGCTTTTTCTGAATTCAAGTAAAAAGGTTTTAAACTCCTCAAAAGACTCATTTTTGTGTGAAAGAAATCTAGTCCAAGTGATCTTGAGTAGTTATCAACAATTACAAAACCATAGACTTTCCCTCCCAAGCTGGCAGTGCTAATGGGTCGAAACAAATCCATGTGAAGGACTTCTAAAGGTCTAGAGGTGCTAATGTCCTTAATGGGATGAAAACTGGAGTGGACTTATTTTCCTAATTGATAGGCATCATAAAGGTGGTCTTTTAAAAATTTGAGTTTGGGGACACCTCTAACTAGGTCCTTTTTGGTCACTTTCCTAAGGGTTTTCATACTAGCATGACATAATCTCCTGTGTCACAATCATGAATCATCAACCACAATTTTTAAGCAAAATGATGCAGCCTTTCAATGTTATTTAAATCAAGCATGTTAACATTGTTGATCCTCTTTCCCTACAAAATAGTGTTGTTATTTAAACTTATAATGCATGAATTTGCAAAGAATTATATGATGAAGCCCTTGTCGCAAAGCTGACTGATGCTTAGCAAGTTGTGTTTTAATCCATCTACAAGCAAAATATTTTCAAACATAAGGTTCTTAGAATTACCAATTATACCTGCACCTATCACCTTCATAGTGGTGTTGTCTCCAAGAGTAACCTTGCCTCCTCTCCTGGTTTCCAGCAAAACAAATTGACTGGCATCGCCAGTCATATGTCGAGAGCATCCATTGTCCATGTACCACATACTCTCATGAGGCCTTTTGTGAGAGCTCACCTACAAAATTATCAAATGTCAGATATAGGAACCCAAACAGGTTTGGGTCCCTTCTTATGAAAAGTAGAATGCAATGCATATGTGGTATGCTGTGAATCATGTAATTTGAGTCTCCAAACCTAATGTGCACTATGATGAACAGTGCAATTATGTGAAAAGTGTCCTAGCATGCCACATGAATAACATCTAACTCCAGAAAAAGAATTTCTTAAATGATTAGGGTTATAATGCCTCTTCCTAGGTTTTGGCTTTTAATCAAATGTGGGTGTCATCCAATTTTTCTTAAATGTGTCCAATTCATTTTTAATCCTCAAGTTAGTGCTTTCTAAAGAATTATTATCAATCCTCAATTTTTTTCTCTACCTCTTTAGTTTTCTTAAAATCAAATTCAAGTGAGATGTGTGAAGCTTTTAATGTCTCATGCTCATCAATTAATAAAGAATGCTTTTTATTTAAATCATCAAATTTATCAAGTAGAGCCATTGTTGACCTCATTTTTGTGTGAGGTCACTAAGATCCTTCCAGAATCCAGATCCAACCCTAGACCCTAGGATCTACTCTAGACCTTAGGATCCTTCCTAGAGCTAGACCTTAGGATCCTTCTAGATCCAAGACCTTAGGTCCTACTCTAGAGCTTAGGATTCTTCCATATCCAAATCCTAGAACTTTTCTAGATCTTAGGTCTTAGAAATCTCTCTAGATCCTAGGGTCAATCCAGACTCAAATTAATCCCATCCCTTTGATCCATCTTAACCTCAAATTAATCTCATACCTTTGATCAATTCTAACCTCAAATCAATCCCTTCTTTTGATTAATTCAAATCTCAAATTTCACCAAATTCAACTCCAAATTAATTCAAATTTCAAACATATCCAAACTTTGACTCAATCCACTTGAGAATCCAAATTTCAACCTAGACTTTGATCCTACCTTTAATCTAGCTTTGACCTTATCCATCCATTAACAATCACAACATGATTGTAAATGATTTGGATACTTCAATATTAATCATTCAAAACCTGAAATTCATTCCAAATCCAAAAATCCAGACTCGAATCTTAAGTCTTAAGGCCCTGTCCTAAAGACCCTTTTCAAAGAATTTTCAAACATTTCAAAACCCAGCCAAATGGTCTCTGATTCAGGGTCTATCACTTGCAAAGTGATAAGACATATCTCTAGAGGTTACCCTCCAACTTTGAGCTCATTCTAAGGTCTCTAACCCCAGAATCTGAATTAAAATCCAAAGGCTGTAAAACCTTCAAATATTTACAGCCTATGCCACTGAACCTGACCCCTTTGAGATCTTGACCTTGGAATCCTTATCAAAGCCTCCAATCACTTCCAGACCCTTGATTTTAACCCATTGAGCAGTAAACTGCATTTTCCAGACCCATTTTTGACCATAGTTGATCAATAGGTCAAAATTGACCAAAATACCCCTATGGGGCTCAAATAGGGATTTCAAACCAAATGAGCTCCAAATTGAATGCAACCACCTCCAACGAGTTTCAAATGTTATTTCAAATCTTTTGAACCTATTCCCAACCCCTGGGTCAACCTGGTTGACCAAGTCAACAGGTTTGACCCAAGAGACCCTTTAAGGATTCAAATAGGTGTTTTGACCCAAATGACCTCTCTAGACCATGCAACCACTTCCATTAGCCTTAAAATATCATTTCAAACCTGTTAAGCCCAAACCCAGACCCTGGGCCAACATAGTTGACCAAGTCAACCTAGGTTGATCAAACAGACCCTTAAGGGCTCAAATAGGGATTTTGATCAAATTGACCTCCCCAGACCTAGAGACCACCCTCAATGGTCTCCAGATACCTTTTCAAACTTGTCTAGTTGACCCAGTCAACATGGTTTGACCCAGTGAACCCTTAAGGTTTCAAATGAACCATTTCAACCCGTTTAACCACATCAATATCTTCAAACCCTTAAAATCATTCTATTCAAAGCCTTGAACATTTCTAAACCTATTTTGAGCTCAACCCAACTTGGTTTGACTAAGTCAATCCCCAATTCTAGGTCAAAGCTTGGTGGCGTTTGCTCCTATTCCTACCAAGCCTTAACTTTGACCTTTGACCATTGATTGAATTACTCCAAATATCCATCTATTTCCTCAAATGCCACATCACCAGTTTTGACCTGGTTGACTGGTCAAACCAAGTCAACAAAAGCCTTAAGCACCTCTTTGAATTGGTCAAACCTCCTATTTGACCTCAAAAGAGTGTGAATTTAGGTTTGGAGCCTCTCCAACCTGTAGCCTTGACCTCCCCCATGCCACCTCAGCCTCCCTTGACCCGTTGACTGGTCAATACAGTCAAACCAAGAGTTCAAATCTCTCCAAAATGTCCTAATCAACTTTTAGCCACTTTCCCTTGATTTAGGCTGCATTAGGCCGCCCCTTTAATGTCCTAAAGCTCTCTAATAGGCTCCCTAACCAAGCCCAGCCCTTGGTTTAGCCTTAAATGGTAGTGGTCCCCCCCCCCCACCTCAAAAGAGCTAACCAATGGTTAGAGGGCCTTTCCAGCCTTTCTCCCTGCCACCTAATGGTTTGGGACACTTGTCCTCCATCAGAGAGAGCCCTCTGATGCATCAAAGCCGTCCAAACTCACCCAGGCCATTTGAATAGGGAAAAAGTTAATTTTGAGAGCATTGGATCAAAGCACTTTCTCCCACTCACCCTAGCCTCCCAGAGAGATTTCGTCGTTCGTTTGAGATCCTTAAAGCTTCCTCTACTTCCCCACTACAAAATCCAAGTGGTTGCACGTCACCGGCGGCGAGTTCTCCGGCGAGTTCACCACCTAGTCCGTCCCAAGCTCATAGCAGTCGATCCAGGCGTGTTTGAGCTCGTTTTCGTGCTAGGGATCTTCACTTAGACAGTCTACAAGCTCATCAATACAGAAATTTCGAAGATCCAACGGTATAATCCCTTAAAACCATAGATCTAGTTCACATTAGATAGATTTAATTAGCTTGGCATATAAGGTGTTTAAGGCTGATAGAATGTTCCCCCATTATTTCTGTTCATGTACTCTGCTTAAGTTTAAAATTTCAAGTGTTTTCGTCCACCCGATCGAGAGAACGAACCAAAAAACGGATCCTAGGGCGTCTTTCGTAGTCTGATACGGATGTACGTGATCTGGACCGTTGATCATATGATCAACGATCCAGATCTGGCCGCTCCGCCTTTTGGTTCACCCGTGTATTCCAGTTAATGTACGATCGATCGTCCGACGAAATCGGGACCGTCCGTTCGGAGTTGCGGGATCGAACATCTGCCGTCTGATCTTCTCCTGTTGAGATCAAACGGCGGGATACGATCCTAGCCGTTAGATCAGACCCGCGGCTAATCCAACGGTCTCCGCCGACCGCTGACGTGGTTAAGTGAAACCGCGTGAAGCGATCTGCGGCCTACGCGTGTCCACGCCGTTTTCACGCTGGACGAACCCGAGCGAGCCACGCGTCCCGCCGGCGCCGCCGTTTGACTAATTAATGTGTTTAAATTCATTTTAATTGATATAACTTCAAAAATCATAATAAATAAAATACAAAACCAAAAAATGAGTATAATATATCAAACTGTTCATAATTTTATCTAGTTTATTTTAAAATTAAAATGAGATTATTTTGATTAGAATTTTATTAATAATTCAAGAAATACAGAAAACTATGTTTTATTTTTAATTAATTATATATAAGGTTTTGTTATCTGGAATTTGGTATGAGTATTCTTGGGTCAGTGACTGACTTCTAGAAATTATTACATATTTATTTGAGTTCTATCTTAATAGTTATTGAATTTCTAAATATAAGTATGTTTATATATATATATATATATATATATATATATATATATATATATATATATATATATATACTTATTTCTATAATTTACATTAAAACTATTTTATCAAAAATTATATATGGATATGTTTTTCAGAAAAATAACAAAGTTTTTGATTAAATTTAGTTTGGATATTATTTTGATTATTGATTAGTTTTGAATTAGTTCAAACCTATTTAGTTATTTTAAAACCCAAACCTTTTTTTTTAAATCTATACTAATTCGTAAAAATATAAGGAGTATTTCAAAAGTTTTCAAAAAAATCATGTTTGCTTTAAATTTATTTTCAAATACCCTAAATTTAGTTTATTATGATTAAATCAAATTACTTAAATAGAGTATTATTCATTTAGCATTATATTAGATGTTATATCAAATATTTTTAAGATTAAAATTTATTCTTAGGATAATTAGAAAACTTATGGATTAAAAAGAGGGGAGATTATTTTGATCATATTATTTTAAAGGATATATATATTTTAGGTATATGGGTTAATATATATTACTATATGAATGTTTATTTTGAAATATATTTTGAAAATATATATATTAAATCTTTAATGGATGATTGGAGACATTCATCTTTGGAATTTTGAGCATAGATTAAGTATAATTGAATGGAATATTTGGGCGAAGGTGATTAATGGATAATTATATCCTAATTATTCATTAATCACAATTTAGTTATGTTAATAAAAAAAAAAGGGGTCTAGTCTTTGCATGCTTAGGTTGTGCACACACCACCTAGCCTAGGCTCTCCTAGTTTTAAGGACTTGATTGTGCCATCTCATGTGCTCATTTATGCTTTGCTTAAGGGTTAGACAATACAATGATTTGAGCCTATTAAACTTAGTGTCATTAAGGACAATAATTAAGGATTTGTGTAGAAAACTTAGAATATTTCCAATAATTAGGATTCACTTCCTCTTGAGTTGAAATTTCAAACATTTGAACTTAGTGACATTCTCACCCATAGGAAAAATTTTCACTGAATTTAGAAGTCATTAAGACCCTTAATCAAATTTCTTAAATTTATACCCTTAATTAAGCCTCTAAACCTTCCAGAAAATCTAATAAATCCATTTCAAACCCAAAAATTATGTGTAAGCCCTCTATCTGACCAGAATTAGATTCCCTATTAATTAAAATTATAACCCAGCTGATTTGATAGCAGATTAATGCCCAGCTTAATTTTAAGTGGAATTCAACTTTTAATTGAATTTAATAATTATTAATATTTAAAAAAAAAATCCCAAAAAATTACCAAACACTTGGGAATCACTCCTTAGGTCATTTCTGACCTTTGGAGATATTTTCAAGAAGCTAGGAAACCATTTGGAGCAAAATCATCAAGAGGGCCCTTAATTGAAATAATTTAATAATTCCAATAAATACCTAAACTTCCAAAATTCATAACTAATTATAGAAAATTCTAAATCAATCAAACTCAGTGGCTAATGACTCTAATTAAAATCTAGTATTTTCTAAAAATATCAAATCCCCAAAATCTGGTCAGAGTCAAAAAGTCAACATTTTTTGTCAACCTTAGGTCAAAACGGGTCAAAACTTCTAAAAATCATAACTTTTGATAGAAAACTCCGATTTGATCCTACTACCTGTCTAACAACTCACAATTAGGTCTAGTTTTTATTAAAAATTTGAAACCTTTAATATTAGTTCTAATTTGAGAAGTCAAATTTTGACCCCTTAGTTAACATATCCGGATACCCTTTAAAATCTATTAACTCTCACAAATTCCAGAATTTTTTTTTAATAGGATAATAAAATTATCAATCAACCCATTAAGATCAGTAACCAACTCCCTTTAATATTAATCCACTCCTTTAATTCCAACCAATTTAAATAACTTAATCAACCCCGATTGCTACTGGGTAACCCAGGCCTACGAGGCTATTAGCTTAGCCCCAAGGAAGGTGAAATAAACTTCACGGCCTCGGTGTGAAACAAAGGTAGTAATCAATTAACTTTTAAAATATGTTTAATTAAAATTCTTAATCTACTAATACTTAAATCTTAATCTAAATCCCTTTTGAACCTTAACAAACCCAGACTTTTAGACAACTTCAACTAATAACCCACTTTAGGGTCTACCCCAGCCACACAACCTTTCTCACACACTTTAGATGATATGCTAGGACAACCAACTCTAGATCTAGGTTAGGCCGGTGTTTACTTTACTGCTGCGTGCCAGATTTTTCGTAGTTTTCACTGCATGTTGTGGATGAAATTGCTTTGCTGTGTCTGCTTACTTTTTCTGTACTCTGTGGATGGATTGATGTGTTTGGCGACTAGATTACCCTTAGGTTAGGTACGATCTGGATGTTGACACAGTTTTCTGCAGGTGGCCACGCTCATGCAGGGCAATATAAAAAGGGGGCTAAATCAATAAAAAAATTATTATCAATTGTTATAACTGCTTGCACAGGTGCTTCAGCTGCTAAAGCCCCCAAATAAAAGGAGCGTGGCCAGTGTGTTTACTTACTTTTCTGCTCAAATATAACTTCTTGGGAATAATTGCTTTTCATCTATTAACTGCTTAGGATAACCCTGCAGGTGAGTCTAGACTTTATTTTCAAATAAATGTAATTTGTGTAATTATTAAGTGTTGTGAAAGCTAGCTTTGAGTTGGGATATATAAGTCCAAAGCTTAGACTCCGAAGAGAAAAGGATGCCCCTAAGGGGAGTAGACCTTTTCTATTTGGAGATCCAAATTTGGGCCACACTCCTCCCTACCCAAAGGGGAAAGAGTGGCCTTCCCCTTAAAGGAAGTGCCCTCTTATCCATTTGGGTAGTCCAGTACGAAGAATCTAAGGAGCTTGAAGCAAAAGAAGATCAAAGAAGAACAAGACTGAAGATTTGAAGATTGAGAATATCCCACTCAAAACTACTTGCGTCATTACTAGGTTTAGAATCCGGGTTGTTGTCAGTGGTGCCCAGCCACTTTACTTTCTGCAAAATTCTGGTTTGTAATAAGCAAGGCAACTTTGCCTATGGACATTTATTAATTAATTCATTTATATTTGATGTGTTGAATTGATTGCCTTTAGGATTGCTTGCTTTTCTTAGTTTTTTTGGCGATTGTGTGCCGCTTTTGTTTTTGCCTGGACTCGTGAGGCTCGTGAGGGTGTGAAAATTTTTTTATACTCATAACTTTAAAAGTCTAAAATTTTAGTGAGTCTAAATAACATAGAAAGATAACGAATCTAGGGAATTAGCCGGGGATCGTCCCCGGGGTCGCATGCATATTTCTGCATTACTCTTTCCTTGCTTTAGACCCTTCCCCGCCTGCGGGTAGAGTCCGGATAGTCTGACCTATGAGGACGAGGTGCCGGACCTGGGGAAGTCCAGTCTTCTAAAAAATTATTTTATAAGCCTGTTTTTAAAAAAATTTCAAGCATACTTGATTGGAAGTTGTTAACTAGCATGCATTGCACTAGATACGAACTTAAAGAGTCAAAATTTTAACTGCATCAGTTTAGCATTTTAGCACCCAACATAAGTTGAAGGGGCCAATTAGGAAAATCTCTAGATGTCGGCCCCAACTCTCCAAAACTTTAATTACAACGTCCCTACCACTCTTTCATAAAAGACCGGATTCATCCCTTTTAAATCGATTAGGTGGTTAGCTGGCTCCCCAATCCAGGCCGGGGTAAGTCCAGACCTTGCACTGCATTAGTTAGGATCGGACGATTGTGGTCCAGTGTCCAAAATAGATTTAGGTTCCGGGGCAGATCTTTGATTATAAGACCCCAAATTTCGGGAATATAATCCCAAATTTCTAATAAAATACTCAATTCTAATTAAAAATTCCTTTCAGTCCTAAAATATAAAGCCCAACACTTAGATTAAGTAGGGATACTTCTGGATGGTTCCGGAATCTCAAAGTGTCCCCTACCTCTCTTCCTTTGAATCTGTTAATAACTGCTCAATCTTGATCCATTCCCTTTTGATTTTCCAATAATTCTATTCATGCTTTGATATCACTCCTAGAAACTCTAACAAAATTCTGCCACCATTTTAATCGGGAGTTTTCGTAGGAGATTTTTGTCTCCCTACGATGTAATTAACTACGAGGGCTTGCGCTCGTAGGAAATTTGGAACCACACACGCACCTGATTTTAAAAAAATTGATTTTAAAAACTTCACTAGATTTCTTTGGGAAAAGTTAAAGAATGATCGTCGTCCTTGCATTAAAAGAATTATCGTAGAATGGTGTCATTTCCTTTTGGGGAGATACATCCTTCTTCGATAAGGCTTTGGATGTGAATGTGACGACCATACTTCTTGAATATTGTAATTGGGTATTTAGTTGAACTCTACTTTGTTCCTTCGGGGCCATACGAAGTTCTCTTTAGGACCCGATCATAATGTTCAAGATGAGTTTACATAATTCTAAGTCTGAACACCGCTATGAAAGCTTATCTTTATCCCCCGGGGTGATATACTCTTTCTAACGAGTTGATTCGATCTTAGAATTAGAACTCAACCTTAATCTTAAAATTCCCAAAGAAAACTAATATTTTTCAAAACCTGTTTTCAAAATTCCACCAACAGCCATGTGATTTGAATCTCGTAGAATGATCTTTGAGAATAATTTCATGCTCCTTTTGTAAATTCAAAAACTCTAATTTCAAACTAGCATGTGTTTTCTTGAGTTTTCTATATGATACATGAATTTTTTCAGAAACTTCAAGGAGTTGATTGTAGGATAGTTCACATTCCTCTTTTTAATCAAGATAATCGTCTGCCATTAAGCACAAGTTAGTTGTTTCATCTTCAGGTTCAGTCTCTGAAGAATCATATGCAGAATCTACCCAAAACGCTTTTTGAAGTCTCTTTTTGTCCTTCCTAAACTTGGGTTTCTCCTCACCCTTTTCTTTGCTTAAGGAGCCTTAAGTGTAGGGTAATCAGCTTTCACATGTCCAGGTTTCCTGCATTCAAAACAAACCATGTCATTAGAAATCTTAAAATTTTTGTTTCCCTTACCTTTACTCCACTTTTGATGATACTTTTGCTTCTTCCTTAGAAAGCTTTTGAATTTCCTTGTGATTAAGGCAAAATAATCGCTTTCAGACCCGGAAGAGTCAGAGTCCGTGTTGTTGGGCTTCAGTGCCACTGTTTTCTCCTTTCTTTTCTCACCTGCTTCAAGATTTCTTTGATTCACCCCTTGCTCGTAAGCAATGAGTGAGCCAAGTAAGTTATCAATCGAATAAGTGTTCAAATCCTTAGATTCAGTGATTGCAGTGATTTTAGCATCAAAAGAGGAAGGCAAGCATCTTAAAATTTTGTTCACTTTTTCATAATTTGAAATTTCTCTTCCTATGGCATGTAAAGAAGTTACAATTTGAGTAAACCTTGTCTACATATCAAAAATTGATTCAGAAGGTTTCATTCAAAAAAGTTCATAGTCATGCAAGAGAATATTCAAACGAGATTGTTTCACTTCATTGGTTCCTTCATAAGTAATGCCCAACCTATCTCAAATCTCTTTACCAGTACAGCAAGTAGAGACACCCATGTAATCCTCAGACTTTAAAGCACAGAAAAAATAGTTCAAACACTTCGCATTAAGTTGAGCTAAATCTCTTTCATCAAAAGTTCATTCAGTAAAAGGCACTTCAGTTTTAATTTCATTAAGTTCATAATAAGGTGGAGAATATCCTTCTTTAATAAGCATCCACATGCGATAATCAGTAGATTGTAAAAAAGTAGACATGCGAGTTTTCCAAAAATCAAAACGAAGGTTGTCAAACAAAGGAGGTCATGTAATAGAATATCCTTTAGTTATATTACGATTCCCAAGATTAGCCATGGATCAAAATTCAAAAAGTTTTCAAACTCAATTTTTATGAATCCCACTCTGATACCACTTGAAAGTTTGTTAGGGATGTTAGGCCCTTAAGAACTGGCCTGAGGCTAACCAAGAGGGGGGGCGAATTAGTATTTAAAAATTCTTTAAATAAAAGAACAAATATCATAAACCAAAGTCACCACAGAAAAATAAGTGTGGAAAATTAAGTACGAAAGCAGTAAAAAGAACATAAGCTTTATAGTGGTTCGGTCAACTTGACCTACGTCCACTCCCCGGAGGCACCCTCCGAGTATTGCACTACCAAATGTCTCTCCTTTAGCCCCCAAAGCTAGACGGAGAAGCCCTTACAAAAACCTCCTTTTTGCCACCCCGGTAAGGCAGAGAACCCCACTCCTTTTGCTTCCTCCTGAAGCAGGCAGAGAACCTCGATCAATCGTTGAAAGCTTACCTCTCCCAACCCTTCCAAGGATAAGAGACTCAAGTGGAAGAAGAATTGGAATAACGCTTGGAGCAACCCTTGTGAACTCCTTCACAAGCTCCCCCTCATAAGATCCTCTTTCTCTCTCTCACTCTCACTTTCTCTCCTTTAGGTTTTCTCAGGTCAAGACAGCAGCCAAGGATGTTTAAAAACATTGAACAATAGCTCTTGAATAGAAGAGCTTTAAAGGAGCTCAATAAACTCAAGTTGCCGACTTTATCGTCCAGGACGATCATCATATTATCCTGTACGACCAGTTCAAATCAAAGATGATCGGCCAGAACATCACTCTAAAAATGAATTGGACGATTGAAAATTGGCATGATCGTCCAGGCTGATCTCACGATTATCACGAACGATCAGTTCAAATCTAAGGAAATTCGTCCAGAGCATCGCCCGGAATTCGAGCTGTCTGATCCTGATCGGCCAGAATATCTCCCTGAATTTGTGCTGATCGATATTTATCATCCAGGAGAAACTAAGGGTTTTTGAATAGATCATCCAGACCAATCCTGCGATCGTCCAAGACAATGTGATCAAATCAATCATCCTTAATTGCTTCCTTGATTGCCGGATCAATTTAGGCATAATTGTGCCATATCATCCAGGCCGATCCATGATCATCCTATCCGATTTCCAAAAATACAGAATACTTAAATTGATCATGGCGGCTATTTCTTTCTGCTTTGAGCATATCATCCTAACTGATCTCACGATCGTTCAGGCCGATAGACTAATAACAGCTGCCTTAATTAAGAAACCTAATTAGGGCTTTTTTGTTTTAAGCCATAATGTCCAGGACGATATAAATATCGTCTGGGACGATGTGAGTAAAAATAAATATTCTAAATCACTCCAGTGTGTGTGTGTAGGGTTATTTAGCATCAGACACTTCACAAGATTACAATTGACTCAAGAAAGGGAAGAAGAAAAAATATAGACTGACTCAGACCTAGTCTACCCAATCTTGAGTTGGCTCCGTTTGTCGTCTGATCTCTTGGCCCTGAAATGTCAATAGAAAAAGGCAGTCGTATTATTTGCTATCATCAAAACCATAATTCATGAAACCAAATCTGCAACAGAACATACTATTTTATTTGTATCTATTTTAGTTTTCCTTTTTAATTTGTTTTATTATAACTTTCTTATTAAAAAAAAAATTGATTTAAAAAGAAAATTCAACTTCACCAAATCACATATCATTATTATTTTTTTAATCATTTTTTACTATTTTCATTTTTTGTGCTCCTCCTTTTTTATGATAATGTCAAAGGGGGAGAACATACTATTATTTTTGTATATGTTTTAGTTTACCTTTTTCATTTATTTTATTATACTTTTTAAAATAATAAAAATTTAAAAAAATTATTTTACCCTATTTCTAAATTTTTTATCCTAGTGATGTTGAGATTAGGAAAAAATATTTTTAATTTTATAAATTCAACCAATAATATTTGCCATCATAAAAAAGGGGAAGATTATATGTTATCATGTTGCTTACTTATATTTATAATATATTTTTATTTGTGTGTGTATTAATTTTTCAGGAATACCATGCATCATCCAATAAATAATCAAGACTCAAGATTTGATAGAATAAGTTATATTGCAACAATTATTGTAATATTGTAATATTTTCCATCCCTACATGCTCTCTGCTAATCCTTTCACTTCCAGAAGCTTTTTCCTGATCATTCACAATAGATTGAAAGGAAACAATATTTGTAAACTTATTGGAATTCAACATACAATCATCTAAAGTTGAATGTTTAGATAAAGGAAGGTTAGAGAGAGAAGGTCCAGGAATTCCAATGGTTTTTCAAATTTTCTTCTTCACTTTTCGGCGTGATTTTTACGCCGATCATGGATGGCCGGCCGTCCTCTGACGGTGATGGCCGGAATCTGATTCCAGACCCTGGAAAAGAGAATGGTTATTCTCTTGTTCATGGTTCCCGAGCCTATGGCCCTCTTCGTATCAAAGAACCATCTGAGATAAAGTTAAATGTTTCAACGCCGGTGATAGAGAAGGGAAAGAAGGTTGTGGAAAAGGTGAATCCAAAAAATTCACCTATTTTTCTAGGGAATTCAAATTCAGAATCATCTTCATCTAGTATGAAATTGTTTGTAAATAGGTTTGTCAACACCAAACATGATTTGATGGCCATTAAAGAGATGGATTTAACTGTGAATCCTAGTAGCAGCTCAGATGGTTGTAATAATGCTTCTATCCCAATCCCTCTGGACGATGTTAATATCAAATCTGTTGAAGGAAATTTCAATAATCCATGGATGAGGCATCCTTACATCAAAGTGGATATGAAAAATGTTGAACATTGTATCTCAGATGATGGATCTGTGGTTCGTCTATATGAACCTAATGTTCAAAACAATATAATGAAATTACAATCCTCATTGGTAGTCAAAGTGTTTGGTAAAACTCTTCCTACCTAGGTTATTGCGGCTGAGCTGAGAAGACAATGGATGCAATTCAGGAAATTCAATTTAATGGTGCTTGGATCTGGCTGGGTCCTTTGTTCGTTCTTGAATAATGATAGCATGGAAAAGGTTTTTGTTGGAGGCCCTTGGTTTGTCAACAACCATATTATTGGAATGGAAAGATGGAATTCTTCATTTAATCCGATCTCTTCGAAAGGATTGGTTTCTCCAATTTGGGTAAGAATGCCCAATCTCCCTTTTATTGTTGGGATGAAACAAATGTTTTAAGGATTTCCTCTATGGTTGGTACACCTCCCTTAATTGATGGCAATATGTTCCAACGGGGAAGAAGAGAGTTTACTCGAATTTATATCCGGATTGAGCTTGATAAAAAACTTCCCTTAGGAGTTTGGGTTGATGGAAGTGAAGGAAATTTTTTAAAAAAACTTGAGTATGAGATGATTTCTTCCCTATATTTTCACTGTTGTAAAATTGGGCATGTAGCTGAAACCTGTCCTGACCTAAAGATAACTACAGATTCTAACTACATAGAGAATAATGTTGATTCCTGTAAAGATGCTGCAAAATCTTCAATTCCAGCTATGGCATCAGAAGAGCTAACTTATGGTCCATGGACACTTGTTAATAACAAGAAGAAATCTAAGAACAATTTAGGAGCTCAGAGGAATTCTTTTACTTCTAAACCAGGGACTGTTTGGAGAGCCAAATTGAATATTCAAACTAATTCAATCAAGTGTAATAAAGATGCTGAGTATCTTCCTACTCCTTATACTGATGTACCTATTGAGAATGTGGCAGGTGCTTCATCCTCAGGAGCACCTTCAAATTTATAAAAATTGGTAGAAGCCGTCAAAGCTATTGATGTTTCTACTGTGGAAGACCTTTCCTTCCCCAGGAACTCTTCTTGTTTGGAAAAAGTCTTGGTACTTCACCTACTATGTCTTCCAGTTTTATTAATCTAAAGGCTAATAAATTTGATATCCTTAATTCTATTCTATCATGGAAGAGGAGGTCATTAATAAAGGAGATAATTGTTGTGTGGAGGTGGAAGAAGGTGAACTATTGGAATTTCTGGATGTGAATTTGATTACTGAGAAAAATGTTTCTTCTCCCAAATCTGTTATGGGAGTTCCTGAACCAAGTCTCTTGAACAAATCTACTATGGGAGGGAACAAACCAAAATTGTCCAAAGAACTTAAAAATCTTGGTCCCCTTAATAATTCCTCTAGACTCAACAAATTGAATGAAAAGAAGAGAAAAAATGGGGGCTCATCCCCTTTATTATCCAAATGACTTCCTTAGTTTTTTGGAATTGTAGGGGGCTCGTAAAAAGGAAGCCTCCCTATATCTGAAGGAAGTTGTGAGGGATTGGGGTGCTCTTTTTGTTGGTTTGGTTGAGACAAAAATTTAGTCCTTGGACAAGGAAGATTTTAATAAATTTATGGGAGATGAATGGGACTTCTTTATGTTTCCCTCTTGTGGTATGTCTGGAGGGATCTTGGTGTTTTGGAAGAAGGCTTTATCTTCCTTTACAGTTATTAATGCTTCAAGTTAATGTATAGTGGGGGAAACTAAATATATTCAACAAAGGTTTATGGATTATTTCAACTATTTATGGAGGCAAAGACCTTTACACTAGAAGAAACTTATGGCAGATTTTGGAAGAAAATCATAAGTTGGATCTTCCATATGTTGTTGGAGGGGACTTTAATTGTCTTCTATCTCATGAAGATAAGAAAGGAGGAAAAAGGTTCTCCTTTTCCAAAGGTTCTATGGAAATGATGAACTTTATGAACAATTCTGATTTACATGATATTGGGTTCATTAGACCCAAGTTCACTTGGTGTAACAATAAAGATGGGAATGCTCGTATACATGAAAGATTGGATAGATATCTTTTCAATACCAAGGCTCTTGAATTTCTTCCTTTTTCTACAGTCCGACACTTACCAAGAGTTGCTTCAGATCACAATCCTATTGTTTTAAAAACCTCCAGGTCTGTAGTCTGCAGGTCAAAACAGAGAAAATTTGAAGATGTATGGCTCTCCTACCAGGATGCTGTTGTTGTTGTCAAGAAATCTTGGTGCAAATCAACCTCAGGTGATGCTATGGCTACTCTAAAAAAAAGTTTGATGGAGTTATGAAAGCATTGTACTTCTAGAGTAAAGCAAAACACCAATGTCTTGAGGATTTAAAGGTTAAGTTATAAAATGAAATTGAAGTTCTTCAATTGGAAGAATCGGGTGAGGTAGCATTTCCCCAAGATAAAATTTTGCTTCTAAGGTCCAAAGTAAATCAATATAATTGTACTTTGGCTAGATTAAATACATGGTGGAGGCAAAGGGAAAAAGCAAAATGGTTAGGGGAAGGTGATTCTAACTCAAAATTTTTTCATGCCTTTGCCAATGGTTGGAGGAATAACAATTTTATTAAGCAAATAATATATGATTTTGTTATCTTAGTGGAAAATCAAGAGCAAATCAGGGGTATTTTCTTAGATTATTACAGCAACAAATGGAGGCTTAGGGGCTGCAATCTACATGGGTGGCCTATCAACTCGAGAACTCTCAGCCAGATTCAATCTGATTTTCTAGAATCTAAATTTTGATTAGAGGAATTGGAACAGGTAATCAAAGAGCTTGGGAATAATGTGGCTCCAGGAGTGGATGGGATTACCTACTCATTCATTAAAGCTTATTGGAAAATAGTAGGTGGAGACATTTGGAAAGCTATTGAGCTCTTTTTCTCATATGGTAAAATGTGCTCCAAGTGGAAGGAGACATTAATTATTCTTATTCCAAAAACCAACAACCCTCTTTTGCCTTCCAATTTTAGGCCAATTAGCCTATGTCTTTCTATTTATAAGATCATTGCCAAAATGATTCTTAATAGGCTTACAAAAGTTATCCATTGTTTAATTGATGAAACTCAAGTTGCTTTCATGAAGGGGAGATCCTTATTCAATCATGTTCTTGTAGCCCAAGAAATCTTCCATAAATTTAAGAACTCTGCAGCAAAAAGGGTTTGGTGGCTATAAAACTGGATATGGAGCAAGCTTTTGATTGCTTATCTTGGGATTCCTTAAAACAAATTATGGATTATTTTGGTTTTCCAAAGAAATTCTCTAATTGGATCCTTGAATGTGTTGTTGATCCTTTATTCTCTATCAAAATTAATGGTGTTGATTCCAGTTGGATAAAAGCTTATAATGGCTTAAGACAGGGTTGTCCTCTATCTCCCTTTTTATTCATCTTATGCTCTCAATTACTTTCTAATGGTTGGGTTGTCCTCTATCTCCCTTTTTATTCATCTTATGCTCTCAATTACTTTCTAATGGTTTTTTAGCCAAAAGTCACATGTTGGGCATTTAGGTGTCCCCTTCATCCCCTAGAATTTCTCATCTATTATTTGCATATGACATTCTATTGTTCTCAGAAGGGAAGTTGGAACATTTGAGAGAAATCAAATTACTTATTTCTGATTACTACAGATGGACGGGGCCATTCATTCAACAAAAACAAATCCTCCATTCTCTTCGGGAAAGCCGCTTCTATCAACAGAATAAGAAGGATTTCTAAACTCATTGGTTTTAATGAAGCCAAGGAAATTCAATACCTGGGTTTCAAATTTTCCTTAAGAAGAAGAATCGCTTCATATTATCTCAGTCTTCTTAAGAAAGCTGTATCTAAACTTGATAATTGGGGAAAGAAATTCATTTCATTACCTGGGAGGATTTTATTAGTCAAATCTGTTCTTACTTCTATTCCTCTTTTCTATGTTACAGCTTCTCTCATTCCATTAAACATCCTGAAAAAAATTTGAGAAGATTTGTAGAGATTTTTTATGGAATAAACAAGATGGGTTTCATGGTTTACATTTTATATCATGGGAAGATATGTGTAATCCTATACTATATGGCAGTAGAGGTATTCATTCAGTGATTAGTATGATGGGGCCACTTAGAGCTAAATTTGCTTGGGATTTTGTTAAAAATCCAAACTCAATGTTAAACAAAACATTGGCTTCTAAATACGGATTGTATATCTGGTCTACTTATTATAGACCGAATACATCTCCTTCATGGAAAATCATCTGCAACGGTGCCAAAGCCTTAAAAAACTGTATTAGATGGAAAATTCATTTAGGTTCTGAAATCAATACCTTAAATGATATTTGGTTATTGGATAAAAGATTGATTGATTGGCCAACTTTCATTTCAGTTCCTGAATCTGAAACAGACTTCCCTTTGCTCCAGAATTTCATATCCAACGATGAATGGAAGAGGAATGAGCTAGAACAATATTTTGGTAAATCTTTAGCTGAAATCATTTTAAATCCCAAAATTTATTCTGATATTTTGAAGGATGAAATGGAACTAACTCAACAATTCACTGGGATTTCTTTATCTACTTTAGTTTTCCGAAATCTAACAGAGCAGAATTCTGCTACTTTTGACTGGAATTGGTTGAAGAAGCTCAAGCTCAATCCTAGAGTAGATTGTTTCTGGTGGAGACTATTTAAAGAAGCTATCCGTACTGCAGATTTTCTTACGAAAAGAAGGTTATTAAATGACAATCATTATTCAAGAGGATGTGGTATGGTTGAAAATGCAGATCATGCTTCTACTAGATGTTGTAAAATTATGGAAGCCTTGGCTGTTCTCAAATAATGGGATATCTCTATCCAAGGATTCCATTCCTTACTGGATTGTGTTCGTATCTTGAAAATGAACAGCATTAATAATCCATTTCTTCCTCATCTCTACTGCTCCCTGATTTATTTTATATGGAAAAGAAAAAATCAGCTCATTCATGAGAATAGAGAATTTGGGTTGAATTATATTATTTTTAATTCCATTTGTGTTGCATCTATTTCTTCCAAATCTGCTATCTATTCGGATCTCTGGAATGCTAACCAACTTCCTAAGATGATTTTTTTTTGGCATGCCCCTCCAACCGGATGGATCAAAATTAATATTGATGCAACCTTGAATCAATCTTATGAAGCTGGACTCGGTGGAGTAATTAGAGATGATAAAGGTAGAATGCTTTTAGCTTTTGGTCATAAATGCTTTCATTGGGACATTGGCTTACTTTAGCTATTAGCCTTTCGACATATTAAGCTTATGATCAAAGATTGGATGCTTGATTATAAAGGCATTGTCATTAAAGGAGATAATTGGAATATTATCAACCATCTACAAAAATCTGTTCTTGGATTGGATATTCCGAGCTCAGAGGTAAATCTGGAAGACTTATCTTTTCTTCAAAATTTTGAAAGTCTTTTGTTTCTTTTTGCTTATAGAGATTGTAATAAATTAGCACATTTTTTTGCTAATCATGCCTTGAAAGGCAATTTTTTATGGGAGAACATTAATAATGCTCCTCCTTTTTTCTTCTCTTGTTAAAGAGGAATGTGATAGGATCACTATCACAACTTAAGTTGTAATTTTCTTTCCTTTTTAATGCTATTACATTTTCTCAAAAAAAAAAAAAAATATTGTAATACTCATTGATGTATTTTTGATTTTTTATGTCAAGTCCTATAATGATGTATGCTTGCTTGGTGGACATCCATACACACACACTCAGGGGGAATGAGATTGAGTTAAAACTAGAAGTTTAAGTTTTAAACTAATCGTGCGGGATGATTCAAATCATCTAGGATGATCAGCTTATTGAACTAATTATACTTGACAATTTTGGATCGTCTATGAAAATCTTTTATGATCTTGGAAAATAGTCGTCAATGATAATTTAGGCAAGGTTTTAAGATTCAATTTTTATTCTAATCATTTCACACGATCTAGATCATCCTAGACAATCAATACCAATCATGCCTAAATTGATCATGTGATTAGGAGACTAATTATGGTTAAATTCTTTAATTAGATCATCCTGGATAATTTAAATATTGTAATGGATAATGTTTACCGACATACTTAATTTTCCTAAATCGTCCAAGACGAAATATCATAATTTTTCTTCTAATCATCCAGGATGATCCACAATGTCGTCCTAGATGATCTGCTCAAATTTTATCATATCATCCAAGTGATTTTCCTAGACTATCAGGTCAAATTCTGCACATCATCCTAGATGATCCTACGATCATAGGGAATGATATTTGGCATCAGAATTGAGTTTTTAGGATTTTATGGATCCCTCTTTTTAAGGATATCGTACGGGACGATCCTACAATCAACCTGGATGATATTTGGAATCAGAATTCAGTTTTTAGGACTTTCAAAAGCCCTATTTTTAAGCATATCGTATGAGTAGATCATGCGATCATCCTGGACGATTTTTGCTATCAACATTAAATTTTAGGATTTTTTTAAAGCCCTCTATTTAAGCTTTGTCAAGGCACTTGGTAAGTATCTTTGGCAGCCATTGAGCTTTCATTTCTTCTAGAGAAAACTTGAAGAGAAAGCTTGAAAGGAAGAGAGGGAAATGGCAGAGTTTAAGAGGGAGAAGAGCCATGATCTAGTGGATGATCTTATACTATATGATTGATCAATATAATAATGATTATTCCCCTAATCACAGGATCAATTTAGGCATAATTTTCATAAATTATCTAGTATAATGTATATCATTCTATACGATTAGAACAATATTTGAATATTAAAATATTACCTAAATTGTAATTGGCAGCAATTTTTCAACATCTAGGATGATCATCCTGGATGATATGGATCATCCTGCATAATTAGTTTAATCACTTGTAATTAACATGGTTTTCATAATCGGGGTTTTTATTTTTTTTTTTAATTGTCCAATACAATTTGAAATTGTCCTGTATGATTAGGTTAAAAATAGAAAAAATCTCTAACTTACCAAATTTATACCACAGAGTTTGTGTGTGTAATGTTTCTTCACTTGGGGTCCACTATATACAAGATTTAACTCAAGAAAGGTAACAAATTCAATAAAATTTAAATTACAAATAGACTTAACCCTAGTATACCCAATCTTGAACTGATTTACATTGCAAGTGATCATTGTTGACCTGATAGGTTAGTAAGTAAGGCAAATAAACTAGATATACAATTTTAGTAGTGGTAAAGAAAGTATAATGTTTGTTATTATCAAATCATAGTACTTGGATCCATATTCATAACAGAGGCCTACCTTGGCTATATATGTGGCCCCCTTGGACCATATTCTTTGGCTTGCTTAAGTTAAAGAATGTGAGCCAATAATGGAGAAATGGGTTCAGTTGAGTCATGGCCCATTACTAGAATAGTGGGGAAGGTGGGTGTTATGGGCCATTTGTGGAGTTGTGGGGAAGGTGGGAGTTATAAGCCATTAGTGAAGTAATGGGGATGCTGGGAATACACACACACACACACACACACACACACACACACACACACACACACCTTAACTTCCCCTCTCCTCTTTTTTACTATCAATACCCCCCTCGAGGGTATGAAAAATGTGCACCTCCCCCCTTTTTCCTCTCTTCCCTTCTCTCTTATAATAGAGGCCTTCCCCTAGTTTTGTACAGTGGGTATCCCTGTGTAGTTCTAGGGCCCCTCTCTGTTGAGAAGAAACCTTCTCCCTTAGGAGTTTTCCTTTATTTTTGGATAGACGACATCTGCTGTCCAACTTCAATGCCCTTCTATGAGTAAAGAGAAATTTCCTCACCTTCCAACCTTTCTTCCCATTAGACTTTTTTCCATACTAGAGGCATTCCATTACTTTTGATAGGTGTTATCCCCTATCAAGTTTGTGTGCATAGAGTTACGATGAGAGTTTTCTAGTAGTAATAATACACGAGAGGAGTAGTGATGCCAGTAGACGAGCGGAAGTTTGATTATGATAAATGATGGTCGATATATAGCAAGGTGGAGAGATGAAGGAGATAGTGGGAGAGTGTGGTACCAATAGTAGTCGAGCAAAGGGCCAATGTTATCTGATATGGCAAATGGATGAAGATGATCGCAGCAGAGTGATAGTTTCTTGGAAGTAGTCTGCATCCATGTTAATGGGAGGTTAACGATGAAGAATCTAACTAAGGTGGTCAGGATATTTACTGATGGCAGTAGCCTAATAGTGTATGGTCAAATAAGCAAAGGCCTATTAGGGCTTTGATTATTTTAATAATTTTCATCAAAGAGCTTCTTGATGATGTTAGTATGTGTGGAAAATGTTGATAGAATCCATAAAGAATGCTTGACATACCCGAGGTAGTATATCATAGCATTGCTCAAAGTTATGTGTCAGAACACTGTTCGATGAATTTAACCTATATGAAAGAGATCGAGAGAATCCACCAAAGATGTATGATCTATTTGAGATTGTATGTCATAGCACAACTCCATGAAACTAACATATATGAAAGAGGTCAAGAGAATCCACAAAGGATGTATGATATATCCAACATTATATGTCAGAGCACTGCTCGATGACATTAACTAACATGAAAGAAGTTGAGAGAATCCACCAAGAATGTATGATCTATGCGAGGTTATATGTTGGGCATTATTCAATGACGTTAACCTATATATAAGAGGTCGAGAGAATCCATCAAAGATGTATAACCTATCCTAGGTTATATGTTAGAGAATTGCTCTTTAACATTAACCTATATGGAAGAGGTCTAGAGAATCCACCAAGGATGTATGACATATTCGAGGTTTAATATCAGAGCATCGCCCATTGACGTTAACCTTTATAGAAGAGGTCGAATCAAATCCCCTTGAGATCTATTTTACCTTGTTTGGGAGGGGACGAATGTTGTATATATCTTGAATCAAATGTGAAGAATGATCTATCTTTAGACTATTGCTTTTATTTTGAGGTCGAGATTAAGACGTTGCCCAACAAGAAGAAATCCAACTAGGGACTGTATAAAGCTTGAAAGTTATGATAAACATCATTGCATTTATTAGAAGCTTCATAATCTCGAGATATCATCTTGGATAAACATCATTGCAGATAACTATTGTGTTTATAGTTAGTCTACATTTAATTTCCATTAAATTGATGCAACAATTGCATATGTTAAGATTTTGACATGAACGACCTTTCGAGGTTGGAGTAAAAATTATCAGTCATACTTGAATAATGTTTCACATATACGGCATCGAACTGTTGCATCTTGGAATATTTGTGGCGGTAGAGAAATATAAAGTTTAATGTGTTAGCTTTGTATGAAGATCCACCACACAAAAATGGGTAAAACATGGGTAATATAAGAGAGAGGTTTCATCATTTATAAGAGGCACCAAAGATTTTTATGTGGAAAACACTAAAAATTGGTAAAATCATATGGCATGTTCTAGTTTGAAAGAATCTAATAGTATTTGCAATGGATTACAAATGAGTCCCTTCCTTGAGGGGAAGCCTTAGCTTCATGTAACAAATATACATCATATAGAGCACATTACATGGTGGAAATTGGAAGAATTTGAATTGAGATGTTTGTATGGTCGGTTGGTGAAGGAAGTCGAATAGGCCGTATTCGGGTGATGGTGGTTAGAAGGATAATAGCGGCGGACGACAAAGGTTGGATAGACTACTGTTAAGTGGTCGAGGAGGAGCTTGGTGGCACCACAGATTCCTTCTCTTACTTTCCTCCCCCCCCGGTGCTCTCTCCTTTGTGAAGAATGGGAGGTCTAATTATAATTTTTTGAAAGTGGCATGGCCAGTAAATAGGAAGAAGATCGCGAGTAAATTGGGAGTGGTTTAATGAACGGCCGATGTTGAATCCCTTGGTTGTGGATCGTTTATTGGGAAGTTGAATACCTTTATGATTTTAGAATTCAACGATTTTAGGCTCGTTGGATTTATCTCGTCGAGCCGCTCAATTCGACTATAAGCATGTCATTTTTGAAAATCGTTTGGTAATCCGAATTATGGTTTGAACATTACAAATGTGCTTCGAGTGTTTGATTTTTACTCATTTGGGCTCGGATTGAGTCTAATTTAGTGTCGTTCGGCTCATATTTTCGAGACGTTCAGTTTGACTATAAGTTTGCTAAGATCAAAGTTCGGATGGTCCCAAATTTAATTTTGGAAGTTTCAAATTTGATATTGCCTCAAGATTCGTGCCCGATTAAGATAATTTTTTGTTGATATATCAATAGTATTACCATGATTTGAAATATGAAAGTTATGTTTGTTTCATATTTTTGTCAAAAATATGAAAATTCTGTAGGCATAAATAAACTTTTAATCTATGTTCTACACCAAATTTAAAACTATAATAAATTTTGGTTAAGGTAAATACCGTTATTAATTGAATCCAGCATATTATAGTTAAAAATTTCTTATAGAATTTATACGTTTCTTTATCATAATATAACTCATAATATAACAGAAAAGAAATCATACAATCCTTGTACTTTTTTTTTTCCTAGTTTTATATTTAATTTATACTGCCAACATAAAACAAGCAACACATTATAAAAATGCAAAGTCCAGTGCTCTTGATGTTCGCAGGAACATTTAGCTTTTTGAAATAAAATCCATATGAAAAGTTATATATTTTTTTCATAAAATATGACATATAGCTCTACTATCTGCCCAACGCCATATTGGAAGCATCCACTGCATCATTCACTCCATGTATGGCCACAGGTAAGGTTGCAGCAAGCAAAGGACAGTGTCGTTCCAGCTTCCCTCCTTGATGTAGACGGTAAGAAAGCCACTTCTTCGTGATTGCATTTTGGACATGGAATATTCCTAGTACGAGGTATATTTGGATTATTTGCAGCATTATCGAGGGATTGCATGCGCTCATTTGGTTCGTGGCGAATATCCATTCTATAAACACAATAGTTATCTGCCTCCACCTTGTAGTTACAGTTTCTACAGGCATTGAGAAGGATTTTTTTCTGTTTGTCTTCTTTAGGGTAGAGAATGTTATTACACATAGGACAAAAGTTGAGGGAACTCATGGTCAATCAAGTTCTGGGATTCTCCTGCCTTAACTTTTCTTTTTAAACTTTCTGCAGAAGGAGAAATGGAAAAAATTTCACTTTGGTCATATAGAGAATCCTTCGTTATTCAATGAATTTATACCGTAAGTTCTCATTATTAAGTTGCTTCTTTTTTTACCAAAAAAAAAAAAAAAAACATGAAACATCATGTTGAATCATTATTTTATATTTTTATCAATAAAAAAAAAAACTTACATTATCATTATCATAAGTTTTAAACTAATTTTTCAGAAAGTAAATATAATTCATAAAATTTTAAGTCATAGTTCATAAATATAGCTAAATAATCCTAATGTAAATAACTTTCTGTAATCAATCCTAGTTAAATTACAAATTCATGATCGAATTATACCTTAATCTATCACACTAAAAATTTTAAAAATATATATTTATTGTCTAATCCCAATCTTTTGTATGAATTTATACCTTTATAACAAATATGTTGCTTCCTTCTTGAATAATAATAATAACAATAATTTGATTTGATGAATCTAATAAGATTCCTAAACTTCGGAAATTTATATCTAAATCCTACATAAGCGAAAAACTACAAGTAAAGTCTCTGTAGAATCAAGTTTAAAAAACTAAGTGATCAAAATGACATTAAATAATGCTTTTAAACTTTCATAAGTACTTATTTCCTGAATATTGTTATCATATCGATAATACTTCTACTTTAAGAATATGCATGACATCTTATGAAAATTATTTTATAATCTAGAAATTAGTTTTATAAAATATATTATAGTTTTTTAAAAGTGACTTATATATCTATTCAAATTTGGCAATAAGATTTGTGTGCTAGGAAACTAATTTTTAAAATAGCTTTCAAAAAAAGATATTTTCGCCGCAACAACTTTATAACAACTTTAACAATAAACTACTACAATTTAAGATTGACCCTTCGTTTATAGTCACAAGCAACCCAATGGATACTAAGCACATATAAACAAAACAACAAAAATAATGAAATCTATGAGTTTTATTATTCAGTTGAACGCAATTAAAAACATGAAAATTTTGCTATAAATTAATACTCAGAGAAGCAAAAGAAAAATCTTCAAGTCTGTTTGTAACAATTTTCATATTGATTTGTTTTTTAGATCCCATCGACAATTCTGCTTTGCTTTTACTTTCTTTCTGCTTTCATAAAAAAATTGTGCAAGGAAGCTTCTTTTAATAATTGCTTTCAAAAAATTTACTTTTCCCATAATAGCTTTACAATAGTGTTTACCAAAAATTTGTAGACGTTAGGCCCTTTCTTTTTATTTTTTAATTTTTAAGTGATAGAAGAAACATATGTGTGGATGCATTGTTTGGTTGTCTATGCTACTTTTGGGGGTAAACGAGTTGAGTCGAATCTAGTCGAGTCTGTACCTAATAAAGCAAAACTTGATTAGATGTTAAAGAGCTCGAGTTCGGGCTCATTTACTAAGCTCGGATTGTAAAAGGTTCAAAATAGATATAGGAGGTCGATAAAATTAAATAAATGTAAACTTTAAAGGATCTTATGCACTTTCATTAAAATTAAGATTGAAGTTTTAAAATCTATCATTACCTTATATGAGGTTTTGTTCATCATAAACTACACCACAATTTATATGATTTTTTTTTCTTGCATTTCATTTTGATTGACATGGTATATATATACAAATTTAAATCCATAATAGTAAAGAGATTTTAATTACACGCACACATGCGAATTAGTCAATGAAATAAATAATTAAATTATTACGATCATTAATATTGGAGTTAATTGTACTTATTAAATTTCCATATCAATCTTTACGCATCTAAAATTTATAATATGAAATTCTAATATTTATTATTACAATTGATACGGTCACCAAAAATAGCCTTGATCATGCATGAATCTCAAGACACATTCAAGTTGGAAACTTTTAAAATTAAATACGGGATCATATGAAATCTTATTTCAACAAACTTATAGTCAAACTAAATGTCTCAAAAATAACGAACTTAAAAATACCAAAATCAGTCCAACCCGAGCCCAAATGAGTCCAAATCAATCGAGCGACCAAACCACATTTGAAAGGATCAAACCATTCTTTGGATAACAAAATGATATCCAAATATGGCATGCTTATAGTCAGATCGAGCGGCTTGGTGACACGAATCCAACGAGCCTAAAATCGGTGAATTTTGACATTTATAAAGCACTTAAACATGAAAAAATACCCTATTATCGGGGGAATAAATTTGGGTCGTCCAATGGAGCACTCTAAACCTTCCCCAAATCTTCTCTATATTTACGAGATGTGCCACTCATGAAAATCTATAAATAAACCATCACTCTCTATATGAAGGGGACCTTTGGCTAGAGATTGGAGAGAGTTCAAAGGCTACAAGAGCTCTAGCACCACTGCCAGCGAGCCCTCGTCGTCAGTCGTTGAACCATTACCCTGTAAAACCCTCCAGATTTCATTATTTTGGGTGCAAGTTCGTCTGTACGAACTAACTTAGTACGGACGAACAGTTGAAAATTTCTTCGTTTAGTCTGTACGAACCGTCAGTACGAACTGAATTCGTCTATACAAAATTGGCTTCGTCTGTACGAACTGAACAAATTTTTTTAACAAAGCCCATCGTCCAGGGAAAAAATTAATTATCGTCTGTACGATCTGTGTACAGAGACGATCGTCCCGATACAAACTTAAATATCGTCCGTACGATCCAAAATATCTCAGCCCATTAAATATCTCATTTTCTCGGTTTTGAGGAGAGAGAAAAAGAAGGAAGGAAGGAAAAAGCTTGGTTTCGAAGGCCGCGGAGCGATTTTCGTCCGTCATCGCAGTTCAAAGAATTTTTTATCTCGCAGTAAAGATTTCATACCCTATTTTGATTTTGAAGATTTCGTGTTTTGATATTTTTCTGTTCAGATTTGTGTTTCCATTTTTAAAAAACGTGCTTATCTTTGTATTGACTAAACTTTCACCACATAAATTTTTTGTATGTTATAGAGAATATGATTTTATATGTTTTGAATATTTTCTAGAGATTTTTTACCGAGTATTCTGAATTCTGTGGGATTTTTATCGAATAAAAAATTATTTGGATGTTGAAAAATAGTGCTATAATACAATAAAAGTTTTTAAATGTTGTTTTACACGATCTCTAGTAATTTGATAATTTTTTAAAACTGTGCAATTGATAACAACTTTTGTCTACTGTATGATATTTTAAGGGTTTTCTAAATTAAGCTAAATCTTGTATGTTTGATACAATGCATTTATGAGATGAAAATGAATGTGGTTACATGATTGAAAGTACTATTATATTACTGTGATAAGAGTGTGCGTGTAAAAAAAAGTAAAGACTGGTTGAACCGTTGGTTGGAGACTGATTGACCTATACATGATGGTGGGCCGACGGGCTTTCCATTAAATACGATTTGGTATTATCCTTTACTGATCACATGATTACTGATTGAGAGTTATAAGGAGATAATTACTATGCCAACAGGCAAAGAGTGACGACTCTATTTACTAAGCCAACGGATATAAGATACTGATACTGATACATGACTGAAAAACATCGTAATAGCCGGCGCTTCTACCTGTTGAGTATGACTACTGCACTGAATTGCATGTTTTAAAGCATTGTTCTTATCATTACTTTATAGATTTATTGATATTATACGGATTTGCTGTTACTACATGATTTCACTGTTATAGCATTATTGTTCATGTCACTGGATTGTTACTGATACTGATTCAGACACTGTTGATTTACTCTACTGATATTATGCATGTGATGCACTAAGCAAGTGATAATGAACAACTGAAGTGACATTTGATTCACTAAACACATGATATAGATTACTGGATTGTATGTGATTCACTGAGCACGTAATATTGAATAACTAGAATTGCAAGTGTACATTTTGATACGATTCTACTGCATTGATTTAATTTCAACAATCACGAAAGATAGTATTGATTTGATGGTTTATACCGACTAATATTATTGAACCGATGATTTCTCTTTATACCAACTGATATTATTAACATGATGATTTATTAACTGATTTGATTGCTATTACCGACACGATGCTTTCTTTAGTAATTTGTTTGAGGTCATAGACACAATGATTCGAATAGAGATTTGATGTACGTATTAGGTTATGGATTTATGAACTTTTCTACTGTTTATTGATTGATATGATGGATACGATGATTTCTCTAGTGATTTAACTGATGTTCTGAATATGACGATTTCCATGTACTGTTTATTGATTCTATTACTTTTGATTATAGACTATACTGTTTAAGCATTGATTACTATTTTTATATGATTTTTGATTATGCATTGACTCAATGATCATGTGTAAGAGACTGTCATGATTTGACTGATTGATATGCATATTGCTTCCGTACCATGTTTTGATTTAAGTTGTAGTTATTTGGTGACCTGTTGGGCTTTTTAAGCTCATTATATATGGTTAATAATTTTTAGGTCAGGGCAAGGGAGCAGGAGTGTGAGATTGATCAGGAATATTTAGGTTTTTGTTCTTTTATCATAACTATTCTTTTGTACACATGATTGGATAGAAAATGAGAGATATTTGGGAAGATCGTGAGTATTATAAATGATATTTGGGATTGAATATAAATATTTGCATGATGTTTTAAATTATAGATTTTTGTTGGATCATTCATTGGATCATTCCCCATCAACTGAACTTCTTCTTGGATGTCATTAGACTTATGCTAACTATTACAAGACTTTTGCCTAACTCTACAAACTACTGTAATTTAATCGCCTCTAAGTGAAGGGAAAGATCAACCTTTGTAATTCACTCAAATTTTATGAAATATTTTGACCTGAGCGAGGCCCCATAGTTTTTACCTCTTTGGGATTTCATGTTAAAAAGATTGGTTGTGTTTTACTTCTCTCTCTCTATATATTTTTGTGTTGGATATCTGTGCACCACTAAGGTAAAAAATTTACTCCTTCGACATGAATATTCTAGCCCCAACAGTTTGGCATCGTCTGCTGGTACATAATTATTAACTATTACGTAAATCTCAAAAGATCATTGATATCATTATCACTATATCAACTATTGTTGCATCAATTTCTTAGAAATCATATGTGGACTGAGGGGCACCTTTAACTGCAGCCATGGTCAAGATCGAAGATTCCTTCAACTCTTCTAACCTCCAAGATGATATCTTATGATACTACTTTTCATAAAGCTTCTAGCAAATGCATGGATGGTTCCAATAAATTACATGCTTTATATAGTTCCTAGTTGGACTTTTACTTCGTGGCCAATGGTCTTATTCTCATCCTTAAAAAGGAAATAATAACCAAAATATAGATCATTCTTCACCTTTAATTCAGGGATACATGTGACATTTGCCCTCTCTCAGTGAGAGCATAGTCAATTCTAGAGGGATTCAATTGGACATCTTTCACATAGGTTAACATCATCAATTAACACTCTTACAACCAACCTCAGATATGTCAAACATTATAAGAGGATAACAATCAAATTTTAAAATCCATGATTTGAGAAATACACAATCTTTATTGTGTCTCAATCACTAAATAATCAATATTAGGGGGATTCAATATGATCTCTTCTACACAGGTTAACATCATCGAGCAATACTAAGATAAATAACCTCTGATTTTTTGAGTTCGAAGAGTAGGCTAGATTGGTAGAGAATGATCTCGAAGAAACACAGTAGATGTGGGATTCCAGTAGAAGAATGGGGTTTGATGTGGAGCCCTCCAGTAGTGGAGTCAGTGGAAAGCAGCCTAAGTTTGGTGTTGGTGGAGAGTTGAAGAAGAAAGGCGTTATTATTTCTATGAGTTCATGTGGATTGATATATATTGGCACTATTCCTTTGTGTGAATATTATAGTATGAAACATCCTGGTAGATGTTTTAAGTACACAGGTCAGTACTTTCATCATGGCCAATCATATCATAAGATTGCTCAATGTCCCTAGAGTGTTTTAGTGGGTAGATCTAAAGTTAGAGCTAGTTAGAGGTAGCCATCAGTAGTGGCTCCTTCAAGGATTAATAGTTAAGGATTGACATAGAGAGGTGGAGCCATTAGATTCAATGGAAGATCTGCTAGCATGTAGAGAGAGTCTACGAGTGTTGGTAGTACTCCCCTAGTCATATTAGAAATTTAACCCAACAAGAGCCGAAGGAAGCTTTGGATGTGGTATCAGGTATGATTCATATCTCGGAATAGCCTTGTAGAATTCTTTTTTGTTCTGGTGCCAGTCATTCCCTTTTGTTTTAGCATGTTTTGATTGATTTGGATTTATCTCTCCCTCTCCTATGTCTTGAATTGTTTGTCAAGTTGTCTATAGTGGATTTGGTTTGTGTGAGTAAAGTATAATTGTGTGAGCTAGAAATTTCAAATAGGAAGTTAGCAGTGGCCTTGATCATATTGCCTTTGAAGTAGTTTGATGTTATAGTTGGGATGGATTTACTAAGCAAGTATCAGGCTCAAATTAATTATAGTAAGAAAATGGTTAGTATGTGCATGGAAGGTAAAGTCTTTCATTTTTCTAGGGATTCGCAATATTATATCTTTTTTTATTTTTGTACTCCAAGTTAATAAGGCTTGGAGAAATGGAAATACCATTTTTATTTCTCATGTAAGGAATTAAAATAGGCCAATGGAAGATCTTGTTTGTTCAATAAATGAGAGAATTATATGGTGTTTTTCCTTAGGAGCTGTGTGGGATACCTCCTGAGAGGGAGATAGAGTTTTATATTGAAGTGATGTCAGGTGCAGCTTCGATAGCCAAAACTTCTTTGGCACCAAGAGAATTAGAAGAATTGAAAGTGTAATTGCAAGATTTCATAGAGAAAGGATTTATTAAACAGAGTGGATCCATGTGGGGAGCTTCAGTGCTATTTATGAAGAAGATGGGCAGATGTCTATAGATGTGCATCGATTATAGAGAGCTGAACATGGTAATTATTAAGAATAAATATATATGTTGCCCATGATAGATGATTTATTTGATTAGTTGGAAGGTACAACTATTATTTTTAAGATTCATTTAGGGTTAGGTTATCATCAATTAAAGGTAAAGAATGTAGATATTGTAAAGATGGCTTTCAATACAAGATATGGGCAATGTGAGTTCCTTATAATGACATTTGGGGTGATGAATGCACCATCTATATTTATGGATCAATGCATAGGGTGCTTAAGGAGTATGTTGATCAATTTATTATTATCTTTATTGATGATATTTTGGTCTATTCTAAGTCTGAGGAGGAGCAAGTTATTCATCTATGATTGATTCTAGAGAAATTTAAGGCAGCAGAATTTATGTGCTAAATTTTTGAAGTGCGAGTTTTGGCTTACTTCTATGGAATTTCTTGGGCACATGGTAAGTAAAGAAGGAATCACTATAGATCCTCAAAAGGTGCAGGGTGTGGTTGATTGGCCAAGGGCTAACGTTTATGATAGAAGTTTATAGTTTTTTTAGTTTAGTTGGATACTATCAAAAGTTTGTCAAGGGATTTTCTCAAATTAATATTTCTTTTACAAGATTGAACCAAAAAGCAATGTTGTTTGATTGGACACTAGAATGTGAAGAAAGTCTCTTGAGGCTGAAGGAATGTATAGTGTCAGCCCCTATTTTGATTATTTTGTCGAGTATAGAAGGATTTTAAGTGTGCAGTGATGCATCTTTGGGAGGTCTGGGGTGTATGCTTCAGCAGAAGGGGTGAGTTGTGGCATATGCTTCTAAACGGCTAAAACCCCGTGAGAAGATTTACTCAACTCATGATTTGAAGCTAGCGACCATTATTTTTGCATTGAAGATCTAGAGGCATTATTTGTATGGTGTTCGGTGTGAAATTTATACATATCATCAAAGCTTGAAGTATATCTTTACACAAAATGAACTAAATTTGAGGTAGAGAAGGTGGTCAGAGTTTATTAAAGATTTTGATTTGAACATTATTTATAAGTTGGGGAAGGTAAATATTGTTGTTAATGCTCTGAGTTGGAAGTTAGTAGGGGAAAAAAATCAAGAGATTAGAATTAGAAGTGGGGTCTTCTACAGATGTGTAGACAGAATCCTCTCCCAATTGTTAGTTCAGTCTAATCACAAGATAAGATTAATGAAGCTCAGATAGTGGATGAAGAATACCTAAATTTGTTGGATCATATTCAATCTAGAAAGAGGCCTGAATTGCAAGTTGATGAGCAAGGTATTATTTTCTACAATAAGTAGTTATATCTTCTTTCTAGGGTGAGCTAAGGAAAATGATTTTGTAGGAAATCATTACTCCGTCTGTACCATTCATTTAGATAATAAAAAAATGTATAATGATTTAAGGAGCATGTTTCGGTGATCAGGTCTTAAACGTGAAGTGGTTGAATTTGCCTCCAAGTGTGAGACCTACTAGAGAGAAAGTTGAGTATTAAAAGCCTAGTGGTTTACTGCCATCATTGTATATTCCTGAGTTGAAATGGGAAGAGATTACTATGGATTTTGTAATGGGATTCCTTATATGAAGGAAAGATCATGCTTCTGTTTGGGTGGTTATGGTTAGACTGATGAAGACTGTACATTCCTTACCCATAAAGTAGATTGATTATGTTGAGAAGTTGGCTCAACTATACATGATGGAGATTATTCGGTTGCTTGGAGAACCTAAGACTATTGTTTTAGATCGTTATGGAATGTTCACTTCAAGGTTATGAAAGAGTGTTCAAGAAGGTTTGGAGACTCAGTTGAATTTCAGTACAGCTTTTCATGTCCAAATTAATAGTCAATCTGAAAAAGTAAATCAAATTCTAGAATATCTTTTAAGATTCTAATTTTTAAGATTTTGGTGGATGTTAGGAATATCATATTCCTTTAATAGAATTTTCCTATAACAATATTTTTTAATCAAGCATTAGTATGGCTTTGTATGAAGCTCTACATAGAATAAGTTGTAGGACACCATTATCTTGAGAAGAGCATGGAGAGAGAGTTATGACTAATTTTGAGATAGTAAATAGTGCTACTAAAAAGATCAAATTAATCAAGAAGATATTATAGGTAGCTCAAGATAGGCAAAGGAAGTATTTTAATCCCAAGCATAAATCTATTAAATTTTAAGATAAAGATTTTGTTGCCTAAAACTCGGCCCAATGAAAGGAGTAAATAGATTTGGGAAAGATAGTAAGTTAAGTCCTTGATTTATTAGACCATTTGAAGTGATTGTGAAAATTGGTAAATCTACTTATAGATTACTCCTGCCTGATCATATGAGAGATATTTATAATGTTTTCATGTGTATGAGCTGAGGAAATTGGTATCAAATATGGAGCTTGGAATCTTTGAAGTAGAATTAGTAGTCCACCCTAACTTGACCTATAAAGAAGAAACTGAGCATATTTTAGCATTTAATATTAAATAACTATGGAATAAGTAAATTATAATGGTCAAAGTCCTATGGAAGCATCAATTAAAAAGACAAGCAACTTGAGAAAATGAAGCTGAGATGACGAGTTTGTACCTCACTCTATTTGATTCAAATGTCTAGGATGATATTTTTCTAAGGAGGGGAGAATATAATAACCATCATTCCAAAGTTAGGCAAGTAATCTTCTAAACATAATTTTTTTTACTTTAATCTATAATTATAAGTATTATTAAGTTGTTTAGGGTTTAAAATGTCTGAAGATTAGGGTTGAGAAAGTGAAAATATAATGTTTGAATTTTCTACTACAAGCACTGTGACATTGGATTCGAGCACTCTAGTGCTCTAGGCTCAAAAAAATGATATTTTTTAGGGTTTGGAAGTGTTTTTTTGGTAGTTAGCATTAGTAAGGAAGGGTAAATGACCCCTAGGATAGTTGGGGAGAATTTGGAACAGTTTGGGGATTTTGGCTAGTAGCACTGTAGCATTGGAAATGTGAGTGTTATATTAATGTTCCATTTGATTAGTAATTTTTACAATAACAAATATCTCAAATCACTGAGCCCTAACCCTTGCCCATTTAGCTTGCTAGAGAAGGAAGAGCGGATGAGAAGAAGGAAGAGCATGGGAAAGCTAGGATTTGTAGTAAGAAATCCAATTTGTTATTGTTAGCTCAGTTAAGGAAATTGACGATCTCAAGATATGCAACTTATAACCCATTTTTCATTTTCAATTTGGATTGACATATTGAAATTTATGCTTTTAAAAGTGTTTTTTCAAGTTTTATGAAGGTTTCACCGTATAACTTTTATATGTTGCTATATTCTCCATTCCGAACATTTTAGCGATAAGAATGCAAATCTTGACTAGGTAGTTTCTTCTGTATTTTTTTTTATTTATTTAGAGAATTTGAAGCATTTTTTATTGATAGTACAGCTAAGAAAGTATGTTATTTTTTATAGAAGCCCTATAAATATAGAAAAGTTTTGAACAATCTATAATAGCCAATGAAAAAGTGGGGGTTTTCCCCATACAAGAAATGTCATGTTATTATTTTAAATAGAATTTGTATTATAATTTATAATTGCATTATGCATGCACCTCATACATGGAGTTCTAAATTGGAAAGAAAACTAGACCCAAAAGTGAAAGTATTTGTATTGGCAATATTCGGTATTGGAAGCTTTATGTATTAATTTCTTTCTGCTCTGCACATTTCCAAAACAGGTGGGAGGTGGCTCTACTTTACATTTGGGTAACCAAGTGGGAGTTCAAAGATTGGGAGCTACAAAGGGCATCAATACTTTGGCATTTTGCATTTACAATTGTGTGTTTAGTTAACTAATACTTTAGGATTATTTAGTCTAAAAGCTCTCTTGATATTTAACATTATTTTTTTCAGTCTTGTTATAGTTATGAATTGAAGGTTGTGATGGGAATTGAGTTTAGCCTGCTGAGTTTTAGATTCACCCCGTTGGAATTAATATTTCAGTCAAAGAAAAAGAATATGTTGAGTGGATCTAGTTGAAGTAAGTAGGGTAGCTAGACTGTTAGGTGTTTATGTTTTGAAACTCCAAGATAGTATGTTTTGGTTATCAAATTTTGAAAATTGTATTCTTGTATTTAATTATTTTGAGGAATGAATTTATATTTTGCGCACTTTGGAAATCATGTTGGACACCTATGCATATTTTTCCCAACATTGTGATGACAATGGATCTTTCTTATAATAATTTCACGGGAGATATTCCTATTGAATTAATGTGCATGTTTGGGTTGAAAAGTTTGAATTTGAGTTTATCTAGAAATCAATTCTCTGCATCAATTCCAATCAATATTGGTTTTATGCAAAGCATAGAAAGCTCATATTGTAATGTGAATCTAAGTGGACAGAATTATCTCAACTTATCCTATAATCAACTATAGATAGAATCACATTAAGGACCCAACTTGATGAATCAATAGCCTACTTTCAATTGTATGAAAATATGACAAACAATATTATGTATTTATTTTCACTAAAGTGAGTCGATGGATTAATCAATAAACAATAGATGCAAAAAAACATCATTAAATAAGGTGTTTTAAATTTGGGCATGAAAAATGTTAATTTGTGAGCCCAATAGGTCTTTGTGAGCCTGATATGTTGTAATAAGATTTTCCTCAAGGTTTCTTTCTCTCTAATATGCATATGGTTTGCATCCTTAAGTTGAACAACAACAACCAAACCCTCCAACATCTTTTTGCTCATCAAATTTTCCATGCTTTAAAAATAAAAATATAAGAAGTTAATTTTTTACATTTTTTCATATATCATTTATTTTTATAATAAATAATGATATATCATTCAATGTTTACTGTATTCTTTTTTTATGAATCATAATTATTAAATATTAAGATGCTATAAAAATTAAAACAAAAAATGCAAGCCTATCAAACATTTACAATGGAAAAAAATAAGTTCAGAATATTTTAACTCAAACTTAATTAAAAAGATTTTTTATTGATTGAATTTAATTTCAAATAAGCATAATATAAGAGTTAAATGATTAGTTATATATTATATTTATTTCAAAATAAATTAATGATTATAAATTTTATCCTAAGAAACAAAATATATCAGTCTAAAAATTATCCAATGTTATATATATATATATATATATATATATATATATATATATATATATATATAGAGAGAGAGAGAGAGAGAGAGAGAGAGAGAGAGAGAGAGATCCATATTTATTACAGTACGTAATAGCATGACAAAGATCTTAGCCAATCTTAAAAGAAGCCTATGACATATAATATCAACAAACAACAATCCTTAACTTTTCAAACAAATTCATGCATAGAATTCCATTTTTTTCTTATTCATGTGCATTGATGATGCTTTTATTGCCCAAAAATTTAGCATTAGGTGAATTTGAAATAATTAAAAGATAAGTAAATTCTTATTGAATGTTGAGCATTCACAATGATAGAGACTAGAAAGAATTTATCATCTTAGCACCAGGGGCGGAACCAGCCCTAATTTTCAGGGGGGGCAAACTTATAAGACATATATGTGGGGGTCCAAGGGGGCAGTGTCTTCTGGCGGGGTTCGACCTGTTGGGAGCAATTACCTAAAGATCATAGTATTTTAAAATTTTTAGGGGGAGCAATTGCATGAAAACCCTTGTAATAAAGACTAAAAAATGAATAAAAAGGGGTAAATTACCTAAAAAACCATATAAAAAATTTAAAAAAAAAAAGCTTTTGAGGGGGGGCAACTGCCCCCCCTGGAACCTATTGGGTTCCGCCCTAGCTTAGCACTATATGAAAATTTCTCTCACAAACATATATATATATATATATATATATATATAAGTTATGAGAAGCTCATAAGCAATGGCAATGATATGCATCAAAATTATTATCAATAAGGATAGTCAACCATATTAGCAACATCAAACATTATAATTGTCATTATTATTGGTGATTTTGTTAGAAATAATAAGCATCAGCCTTGTAGACAATAGGGGGGGATATGGAGGCACATACTCCCCTCTTAATTAAATCTATTCTTTTTTTCGCGCCTTATAACTATAATTTTATATGAAAATAAATTATGGTCTCAAGTACTAATGAAAATTTTTAGAGAACCAAAAAGAAAAGGGAATAGGCCCCAATAACAATAATGGATGTTGACCTCTACAATGAATGCCATTAGTTATGTTGAAGATGAGTGTTGTAGAGCATTAATGGAAGGTGTCAACATCGATGTCGATGATGGGCCTCAACTTTAGTGGGGATGACATGCATTAATGTTGGAATTAATTATAGGTGTCAACCTAATCAGTGATTGTAGACTTCAACATTGTTAGCCATAACGGACTCCGCTACTTGTGTCGATGAATACGTCCTCCTTTTAGCGATGATGGGCATTAGCATTGATGGAAGATGAGCATTAATCTCACTGAAAATTTCAAACTTTTATATGTGAAACACAATGGATGTTCAAGTTGTTGATAAAGGCCACATTGGCCTTAGTAATGACATTAGGATTGGCATTTGAGTGTTAGGTTTATTGGCAATGGTGGCAATCAAGATTGGTTGTGATGATAAGCATCAATCTTATTTATGATCGATTGTAACCCTAAGCGTTGGTGTTAGTATGGACAATCGGCATCAACTTTAGTAACTTTGGTGCATGTGTTTATGAAGATCATCAACTTGTTGGTGAAAGGAAGCATTAAGCATATTGTCGATAACAAATGTTTGCCTTATCATCAATGATGGATATTAGCCTTGAGAGTGTCAAAAGGTATTGACATTGGTGCTAATGGTGGGCATCAGATAATGGTATTATTACATAAAAGGTGGACATTGGTATTATAAACAATGGTAGGCATCAACCTCAAGTTCGATGATGCACATTGGACTTGTGAATGATGTCAATTAGCACGTTCTTGTGCACGATTGTAGTCCTATATGTGTGGAGATTATGTATTTATAGATTTTCATGGGAGGGACTATTTGGTCATTTCAACTAAAAATTAGAACACTCCATCAAACAATCCATCTTTTTTTTGTGGATATTTAGTGTCATAATGATATTAGTATTGAGTATGAACTTAGCGTTATTTAATTCATCTCACTATACTATCATAACAATCATAACCAGGCTAGAGTTGGAGGTAATTACAAAGTTTTTAATTATAATTTTAAATGCTTGATTTTTTTTTTATCAAGGTGCTTTAGAATCATTGGGTTTATTCATTGAGATACAGTTTGGATTGTCCATAAGTTGATCTCATAAATTTTAAGTTTAAATATTTGGGTGTTTGAGATCTAAAAGAATAACAAATGACTTGCTTGCCTACTAAAAGGATTGATTCCCAAGAAGCAATCCTCCTAAATGAGACAAAACTCAATAAATAATATCTAGCACCATAAAGTAACTAAAACCTTTTAAGGTTGGATCAACCACTTCCAATAGTTGTAGGATCTGTGATTGTTGCTCTTCCATCTAGCATATTTGATCATCTAAGGTTAAATCTTGGGGGCCCATACTTGTATGATTATGATTGCTAAATATATTCCTAATTTGATAAGTTTTGGATATAATAACCATTGTTTGTATCCCTCTTATCAATTATTGAAATAGTGTTGCTAGGATATTAAGATATCTTTTCACAAATGATGTCAAATCATTACATTCATGAAGATTCATGATTATAGAGATAGAATATTTATGTTTTAGCTTTTCATGAAGATCCAGCACATACAAGACAATAAAAAAATACAATTGATACTAAAATTTTATGTAAAAAACTGAAAAATGGAATAAACCATCAGATGAAATGATTAAAAAAGATAATTAAACTAACTACTTCTCTTGTTTTAATTCCTTTGCTAGTCGCATAAGATTTCAAGCTACCAAACATAACGTGAAAGTGGCATCAATCAATCAGAAAAGTATAGTGTAGGGGTTTCAATGAATGACACGACTCGAAAATATGATATGAACTCAACCCAAAAAATTTGGGTTCAGGTCGACCCGTTTAACAAACATGTCATATTTGGTCCTAATTCTAAACCCATTTTGGAAATCATGTCATGTTTGGGTCAACCTGCTAACCTAAAATTGACTTGAATTTGATCTGCATCACATCTACTTGTAGCACTTGTGGCCTCACCCATCGCGCTCGTGTTGCGCACATGGTTCACACCTGCGATTCCACACTCCTCTCACAGTCACACTTGTTCTCGCACAATCACACCCGTAATCATGTTGTGCTCGCACATGTGGCCTCATTCTCATTGCCTCGCCCACTGACGCTCGGGAACTTGCCTTCTTGCCTACTCCCCTAGGTCAAAAAATCAGGTTGAGTTTGAAGCAGGTTAGGTACGGGTCGAAGTTTATGACCTATTTCACAAATCGGGTCAGGCCCGGGTCGGATGTTTTGAAGTTGGGTCAACTTCGGGTGGACCAAAATGCAACCCTAAAATCCACTTTGACACCACTAGTATGGCGTTTAGGCAAAAGGCATGAGATTTTAGTCATGAGATGGCTAATAATAAATGAACATTTCACTAATCCAACTCATCAATGTTATTTGTAGAATTTCATATATTCAACACATTTCACTATTAAGGCTAATTTAAATTACTATTTTATAACTTTTAAAGAATAATGAAAGTGGATATTTTTTTCTTTTAAGAGGGTGAGTGCTCGAATCCCGCCCAGCAAAATTCTAAAATATTTTTCAACAATGTGCTACCAATTTTTTGAGCACCCAAAAAACTAGTAGTGTGGATTTTGAGAGAGTTAAATTTTGTTGGTACTAAACATAATAATCAAATTAATTAATATTAATACATGTAATGCAGGTTTCCTGGCAGATGAAAAGTTCATGTCAATGCAGCATCTTCATTAGCAAGTGTTTCAGAAGATTATATTTTACTATCTTAAAGAAGCTTAGTATTAACTTTAGATTGTAATTACTGTTTTGATTAATAATTATTATATTGGATACAAATTTTTCACCCAACCCAACTAGCACGTAGTCGACAACTTAGAGTTGGAAAACAAGATGAGTTAGGTCCTAGTGAGTATGAGACTTAGGCTTTGTTTGGGACATCATTTGCAAAAGTTTTAATTTTTGTAGTAAAAAATTATTTTAAGAAGCAGTAAAAAAACCGTCTCAAATGAAACCTTAGTGAAAGGTTAAGTTTTATTCACACAACAATAGTGAGAAACAAATTGAGTTGGCTAAAAAGATCAAGAATATGTCTTTCTGTCATTTATTTATAGAGTTACAGGGCTATTAATGATGATGGCCACCCCTTTTGGTTGGATTAGTAATTTGAAATGTTTAGAAATATTTAGCTTATTACTTAAAGAAGTTTTATGAAATTTTTGGTAGAAAGATGACAAGTTTATAGGGGTGCGGTCAAAGGAATATCAAGAATAGCCATGTTTGGGCTAGATTGAGCTGATTTACAAGTTCACTTTCGAGAATAAATTTTAAGTGGGGTAAATAGCTGAAAATGGTATTACAGGACTAGATTAGGATGTGATCATATAATCTGGAGTATAAAATAGATTTTTGTGAGGTTAAATACCATATTCTAGTATGAGATCAATGAGACTAGGTGCAAGATGGCCTAAATTAGGCTGAGGGCTTTGAAGAGAGTTTGGCTGGTTTTTTTTTTCTAAGACTTGGGTTTATGACTGGCTAATCTTAAAAGATGGATATAATGTAGAAGAAGTTTAAAGATATTTAGAAGATGATTTAAGAATAAGGATAACAAATATAAAATATAATTAATCAATCACACCAAAGTTTGTCAAGATAGACCACCAAACACAAATCAAAAGAGAATAACTTTCTCCAAGGGTGTAAAAAAATGAGTATTTTCCTAAACAAGCTATGTTTGTTTAATTTTTACTGACCTTAAACTTGAGCTCGAGATTTACTCGAGATCATTTAGTTGACTGAACTCAGCTAGGTAAAAAAAAAATTAAGCTCGTGCTTGTCTTAATTATTGAGCTAAATTTCTTAGTTTTTAATTAAAATTTTTCAATTTTTTTAAATATTTTTTTATACTTTTAATATACAAATAAAGTATTGAGAGTATATAAATATTAAAATATCTTATCTAATATTAATTTAAATTAATTTTTAAATATATTTTAAGTTAATTGAGCAGTTGATGAGCTTACGAGCCAAGTTAAGCTGAGATCGAGCTCGGGCTCGTATATTGTATGAGTTCGATTATAGGCTCAAGCTCGAACTCGTGTCTCAACAAGCTCAACTCGTGAGCTCGTTAATGTGTCGAGTTCAAGCAAGGTCGTAAGTGAGCTCAGCTCAGTTACACCTTTAACTTCCTCCAAAAGTTTATTATCATTTAAATGCTAAAAACTATTTATTGTATACTATCACTATTTATAGAGTTACAATGATTAGCATAATTCAAAATTAAGAGAAACGTTTTAGGAAAAAGGGAGTATGTGGCTATTAATGGAGAAATGTGTCAATCACTTTCATTAATTCATCTTATCTCTATTAAATAACTAACCTATACATATTCCTTAAGAAAAGCCAAAACTTTTTTATATTAAATTTAAAATTTAAATATTAAAAATCTAATGTAATTTTTTTTATTAGTAGGCTCTTGTCCTAGGCCTTAATTTGACTATTTTTTTAGCATCTTCTTATGTTTATGTTTAGGCTCTTGTAATTTGACATTTAGCTTCATATTTTTATCCAAGTGATGTGCTGCAGCAACTCCCCTAGGCTCATTTGAATTATACTATGTATAGTTGAAATTCAAGTTGTATTCTACCAGTTAAGGGGCACGCTTTGGGTCATACAAGTATCTTATATAAGGAGTTTATTCTTCCATCTAATTTGAAATTTGTGAATGCCAACTAAATCTATGGGCACTTTCTAATGCATCATTCTCAATTGCTAAGGACTTTCAAAGTCTCCACACAAACATAAAAAAGTAAATTACCATAAGTAATGAAAAGTGTGCTTCTATGTCAAACTATGATAATTTATTGTGACATTATAAAGAAGGTGATTAAGTTTTGATTCACATCTATCTTGAGCATTATCAAACCACCAAGTATAAGAAATTTCATGGAAGGGCCTAAGGTCCTTTTATAATTCCTAAAAAAGTTGGATTAAATGCTTACCACCTTGATTTACCTATCAATTATTAATATTGAAGATATTTTATCATATAAAAGAGTTAACAAATCTCCACTTATTTAGAGTGACTTCTTAGTAGGGGATGATGTTTCACACATACAAAATCATGCACTACTTACCTTCTTTGAAGTTGAGCCCACAATTATTACATGATATGATATATTAGCTACATCAAGTAGTCTAATAGGCTTTGACTATAAATTATCTTAAAAGATGGTTCATTTGTATTTGAGAAGATAGTACTATTATAGGCAAATTTTGATCAAGGCAACTGTAAATCCTAATTTTTAATTTTTTTTCCAACTAAACATCTTAGTAAGATTACTAAAATACAATTGACTAGTTCAATTTGACCAGTAATTAGTTTGATGAAGAAAGGTAAAAGAGAATTCTAGTTTGATTTCTAATGATTTTTACAATATTTTCTAAAAATATGAGACAAATCTTACGTCTTTATAAAAAAAAAGGTTCAAGGTAGACCTTGGAGTCATACTCCTTAAAGAATAATCTAGTTATATGAAATGCATCAGTTGTTGTTTTCGAGCAAGATAAGAAATGAGCCATTTTAAAGAATCTATCAACTACTACAAAAATATTGTCATAAACATGTCATCCTTGGTAGATATAAAATAAAATCCATCCATAAGTCCTCCCAATGCCCATAAGAAATGGGTGAGGAAGTTGAGGTTAGCTTATTTAAAAGTTAAGCATTTAGCTACTAATTTTTTAATATCTCATTTTAGTGAAGACCAACAAAATCTACTCTCCATCAAACATATGAATTCCTTTCCTTAAATGACTAGTTATTCCTATATGATACAATTCTATGATGGTAAAATCCGTAAGAAAAGTCCTAGAATATATAGTTATTTTCTCGTATACAAATATAAATTGATGACTGGGAATGTTTCTTGTAAAAAAGACACAAGTTTTTTCCAAGTGTTCAAGATAAAGCAAGTGAAAATCAAAATGCAAACTTAATTTGATCTAAGTCTTTTGTGTATGTTGACCTCATTTTTGTATGAGGTCACTAGGACCAATCTAGATCCTAGATCAACTAGACCCTATGATCTATTCAGATCCTATGATCTATCTAGACCCTAGATCAACCAAGACTCTAGATCAACCCAGACTCTAGATCAACCTAGATGTCAAATCAATTAAGAACCTCAAGTCAATCAAAATCTATACTTCAATCCACTTCAAAATCCAGTCTCAAGTTCAAACCTCAATCCAACCTTTAACTCATTCTCCAATCTAAATTCAACCATTTTCAGTCAATGACACTCATTTAATTGATTGCAATTGAAATGGATAAATCAAATTCAAACAATCAAATTCAAAACCCAGCTTAAATCCAACAATGCAGACTAAAATTAAAGGTCCAAAGACCTAAGTCCTGAAAATATTTTTCAGTGATTTTTCAAACACTTTCAACCCCAGTCAAATGACCTCCAATTCATGATCTAACAATTTCATTTTGATTAGGAATGTCTCTAGGATCTACCCTCCAAATTTGAGCTCAATATGAGCCCTCTAACCCCAAAAATTGGATTGAAATTCAAATGTTTTAAATCATTAAAATATTTACGGCATAGGCCACTAGACCTGCCACCTTATGGATCTTGACTTTGGGACCTTCCCTAAGACCTTTGCTTACATCCAGACCCTTGATTATGAACTTGTTAAGCATTAAACTACATTTTGGTGGACCCATTTTGACCCCCAGTTGACTAGGAGTCCAAATGACCAAAATGCCCTTTAAGGGCAATTTTGGAGTTTTCCATAGACTTCTACATGGCCTATCCAAATTAAGCTTCAGAACCTCTTCCAGTACATCCTAATCACTATTAGAAGTACATATAATCTTGCCCTGACTCTAGTCAAACCTAGTTGACCAAGTCAATTAGGGTTGACTCAAATACCTATTAAGGCCTAATAAGACATTTTGACCCAAACAACCTTCCCAGACCTTAGGAACACCTCCAACAAACCCAAAATATCATTCCAAGCCTGTTGAACCCAAACCCACACCCTGGGTAAACTTGGTTTACAAGGTCAACCTAGGTTGACCCAATAACCCTTAAGTGCTCAAATGGACCAATCTAACCCATTCAACTTCATCGAGTCTTCCAAACCCTCAACCTCCTCAAAGCATGATTCAAATGCATTCATATTTATTTAAAGTCAAATCACCTTGATTTTAACTTAGCCAAACCCTCAACTATGGTCAAATCCTTACACAAATAAACTCAATTCATTCAAACTTCAAATGGATTGCTTCAAATCATTTTCAAACCTTCCTACTAACATTTGTGAAACTTCCCTCACTACCACCTCAACAATCCACTTTGTTATTGACTAGTCAACAACCAAACAAGTGGGTCAAAGGTAGTCAAAATAGCTCCTTATGCTATCTCCACTCCATGACAAATCATCCAAGCCATCTAGCCAGCCCATTAGGTCTCCCTATTTGCCACCTAAGCAAATTTTGACTCTTTGACCAGTCAAAGAGTCAAAGAAATGTTTAAGCAAGCCTAAATGTTCAAATTCCACTCCAAACCTATTTCACTCTATCTCTAATCATTCAAGTAGCTTTAAGTGATCTCTAGAATGTTTTTAAGCTAGGATTAATCCTTGGATTAGATCTTAAGCAGCCCAAGTGGTCCCAAAAGCTCTCATAAGGACAAATAACTTTACACATAGGTGTCCTTGATCTATCCTTTTCCTCTGCCTGCTATCTACCTTAGGACAGCTGGCCTACATCAGGGAAGCTTCAAATTTGATCACAGTTATCCAAATGCACCTAGGCCATCTGAATAAGGCAAAACCTTCATTTTGAGTAACCATTCTAACCTAACCATTCTCTCTCCACTCCAACCTCCTCAAGCCTAGACCTCAACTTATTTGAGCTTCCCAAATATCTCTCAACCCTTCTCGACCAAAACCCCACCAGTCAAAGCTCGTTGGCGGCAGGTTTCCCGACGAACCAAACTCAAATTCATCCAAGGCTTCTATTGCTCGATTCGTTGCATTTTGGACAGTGATTTCTGAAGAGAAATTGAGCGTGGACAGTCTACAAGCTCTGAGAAACAAAAAACTCCTAAATCTATTTATTGGATTAGGTATAATCCTAAACCCTTTTTTAGGACCATAGGAATCATTCCCCATTAATGCTCTTCCCTCTCACTATCTATGTTTAAAATTTCATAGAAAATGGTTGAGCCAATCGTGAGAATGAGCCCTTTTTTCACTCCATGGTTTAGGTTAAGTAGTCTTCTAATTGCATGAGATCTAAATCATTGATCTTATGATCAATGGTCACGATCTGGTCATTTTGATGTCTTAATAAACCTAATGGATCGTATCATTATTGAATTTCCCATTTGGCGCCATCATGACCATCCACTTTGAATATTGTTGGATCGAACAGCCACTGTTTTTGCTAATTTAGATAAATGGAACGGCATGGACCCCACTGCCAGTGCATTTAATTGCTAATGATTGTCTGCAACATAATCATTAGAAATTATTAGCATCGTCAGCTAATCATTACCCGCAATTTAATCGGACAAATCCTAAGCTACCTCATATCGCAGGTGCCGTTAGAGGATATTTAAGTATATTTTAATTCTTTTAAATATATTTTTAATATAAAAACTTAAAAATTTAATTAAAAATTCAAATAAAATCAAAATTCAAATATTTAAATTAAATTAATAAAAATTTAAAATACTTCAACTCAAAATTAACATTAATTTAAAATACTTTCATATATTTTAAATTTTAAAGTCTTAAATAATTAAAAATTTAATTGATATTTAAATTAAATATTATTGATATTTAATTTAAAAATTAATTTAAATATTTACCAAAATGAAATATTATTTTTAAAATTTTAATTAAATAAGTAAAACATTTTAATTTTTTAAATTAAAACTTTATATAATATATTTAATATATTTAAAAAACTTGAATTATTTAGGTATTTTTAAAATTTAATTTAATATTGAATTAAATACTTTCATAAAAATTTAGAAACCTAGTTTTAAATGTGTTAAATAATTAAAATTTTCTTTTTTAATAATTTAATATGAAATTAAAATTAATTTAAAATATACTTTATAATTTAAATAATTCTTAATTAATTAAATATTTAAATATTTATTTAATATTTAATTTATTTTAAGAAAAAACTTTAAATATTTTAATTAACACAAAACTTTAAAAATTACTTTAATAAAATTTTAATATTTAATTTATTTTAAATAATTTTGAGAACTTTAGGAAAATAGATTAATTATTTTAAAATTATTTATAAAAGTTTTAATATTTAATTTAATTTAATTTAAAAATTATTTTTAATATGAATTAATTTTAAATTATTTAAATATATTTAATTAACACACAACTTCAAAAATTAAAAAGAAATTCAAATTAAATAAAAAATTAATATAATATATCAAAAGTTTTATAATTTTAATTACTTTAATTTAAAATTAATTATAAAATAAACAACGTAATTTTTTTTAACTAATTCTAATTAATTTTTTTTTTTAAAAATTAATTAAATATTAAATTAAAATTTTTATTTTGAAATAATTTAAATAATTAAAGATTTATGTTAAGATATTTCGTATATTTCAAATTATTTAAATATTCGAATATTAAATTAAAATTTAATTAATTTTATTTAAATAATTTTCAAAATCAAAAACCTTTTATTTTAAATTATTTTTATAAGATTAAGGTGTTTACAAAAAATTATTTTAAATTATCTAAATTTTTTTTTAAGAAAATCTTAAAATTTAGTTTTTTTTCAGATATAAAAAATTAATTTTTAAAATTATATACTTTAAATCCTTTGAGAGCCTTGTGTTGAGTTTTGAAATTTTAAACATAAGTTTACCTTGAATGAATTGAATTGATGGTGAGGTGATTAGTGAAGAATCATGTCTTGATTGTTCACTAATCCATTTATTTATTATTTATGCTATTATTACTCTTACATGTGTAGGTTGCACACACATACATATAATTTTAGGCTCTCCTAATTCTAAGGACCTGAATGTGATAGTATGTGTGTTTATACACTTGTTTAAGGATTAGTTAAACATCAAATTTGAGTCTATTTAAACTTATTGTCACCTTAAGGATCCATGTCTAGAAAATTTAGAATAATTCTAGAAAATATGATACACCTCCTAATAACATTAAACTCGAATCATTTGAACTTAGTGATACACAGCTCATAGATTTTTTTATTTTAAAAATCATTAAAATAATTAATTAATTAATTAATCCTTCAATTAACTATTAAAACTTCCAAAACTTCTAATAAATTGTATTTAAATCCAAAAATTACATGTAATATCTCAAACTAACTAAAATTCAGTTATTAACTTAAGATAAGTAAAAACACATTAACTGGACTTTAATTTCAACCTTAATTTAATTTTAATCAAAAATAATATTTAATTAATTTAATTTATTAAAATAATTTGAAAAACTTCAAAAATTTCTCAAACACTTAAGAACACCTCTTGAGGTCATCTCTAACCTTTCGAGGTGATTGCAAGATGTATGAAGTTCATTTGGATTTAAATTATTGAAAGCCCCTTAATTAAATCAATTAAAAAATTCAAATAAAAACTTTTAAAAAATCATAACTAATTCCAAAAAAATACAAATTAATCAAATTTAAAGTCATTGGACTCCATTTGGGGCCTAATATTTATTAAAAATATCATATCTTCAAAAATTAGTCAAAGTCATAAAGTCAACTATTTGATCAAACTTGGTTCAAAATTGAGTCAAAACTTCATAACTAAATGTAAAAAAAAATCCAAATCTAGCAAACTTATAATCTAATTAATCATCTTAAGGTCTATTATTTAAGAAAAATCTCAACTTTCTAGGAATCAATCTTAATCTAAAAGTCAAATTTTTGCCCCTTTAATTAATACATTTAAAAATCCAGGAAATTTCAAAATTTCAAAAATCATCTAAAATTCCAAAAAACATTAATCTAACCATAAAATCAGTAACCAAACAATCCTAATTAAAATTCATCAAATTTTAAACTTTAATAATTCAATTCACTTAATTATACTAGTTACTACTAGGTAACTCAAGCCTACGAGGCTATTAAGTTAGCCCCAAGAAAGGTGAAATAAACTTCACAGCCTCGGTGAGAAACAAAGTGAGTAGCCAATCAATCTTTAAAAGACATTTAAAAATTAACTTTAACACATTAATATTTAAATTTTAATCAAAATTTCCCTGTAAACATTTCAAACAACTAGAACATCAAGTAACTTTAATCAAGCATCCTATATAGGATATATCCAAGCCACACAACCTGCCTCACACACTTTAGATGGTTTGCTATAATACCACTTCTAGATCTAAGCTAGGATGGTGTTTACTTTTTTGTTGTGTGCTATATTTTCAAATTTTCATTGCATGCTAGTTGAAAACATGTTGATATAACTATTTATTAAATTTATGTGATATGTAATGTGATTTATTGTGCGATAGATTACTCATAGGTTAGGAATTATTTATACTAACTCAATCTTATACAGGTGGCCATGCTCGCATAGGACAATTAAAAATAAGGGGGAAAAATAAAATCAAGCTTTCAATTAACAATGTTTTTTACATGTGCTGTGCATGATTAAGTCCCACTTTAAATCAAAAGAGCAAGGCCAAGTGTGGCTATGAATTTGAGAATTTTAATTTTGATAAATATTAATCACAATTACTTAAGATAACTCTGCAGGTCTTCCTTTTTCTTTTGATTTTTAAGTATTCAATGTATTTAATTTAAAGTTAAGTTATAATTAAGTTATGTAAAGATGACAATTGAGATGGAATATACATCCAATTTGGAATTCAAAGAGAAAGGAACATCCCTTAGGGGAGAGTTCCTCTCCATTTAAAGATCCAAATTTGGATAGTTTCAAAATATCGAAAGGGAAAAGATGACACCCCTTTTTAGGGGAAGTTTCTTTTCATTTCGATAAACTACTTCATATATGATTTAAGCATTCATCGAGTCAACAAGCATGCATTGTATTAGAAACAAATTTAAATGAGTCTAAAATTTTATTGTATTTTATTTCAAGTTTCAATCTACCCAACATAAGTCAAGGGGACAATTAAGATCTGCTCTAGATGTCAACCTCATTTCCTCAAACTTACTTAATCAACGTCCTTACCTGTTAAGATAGTTGCTATTTGCATGCTTTACATTTTTGCAACTTATGTAGTTTTGATGATTCCAAACATTATTGTTCAAATGTGTAGTTATCTCCTAAGAATTTTAGAAGATTTGTATTTGCTCTTGTGTGTACTAACATTTCAGGAAAAATGAACTCCAAACTACGAAGACTTCAAATCAAATTCAGAATGAGATACTTTGTAAAATTTGAAGTTTGCATTTCTTTGTAATTAAATTGAAAGGGAGTGATTGTAATTGAGTGAATAAAAACATACACACACATAAGGAGATCATAAAAAATTTATACTGATCGTACTGGACGATATCCGTTCGTACGGGACGATCAGACAGTTATCTCCTATTGAGCACATGGAACGAATAGGAACTTGCTTCAAATTTTTTCTAAGTCCTATTCGTCCAGGACGAATTTACAATCGTCCAGGACGATTGGTTCTCTGTAAAATTTTCGTCCAGACGAAATTAAATTATCGTCAATGGCGATTGGTCCTCTGGAAAATTTTCGTCCAGATGAAATTAATAATCGTCCAGGACGATCTGGTCTCTGGAAAATTTTCGTCCAGACGAAATTAAATTATCATCCATGGCGATTGGTCCTCTGGAAAATTTTCGTCCAGACGAAATAAATAATCATCCAGGACGATCGGTCCTCTGTAAAAATTTTGTCCACACGAATAAATTTTCGTCCAAACGATTAACCGACTTAGAACGGTTTTCAACAGTTTCTAGAACCGACCTTGTAATAACCGTTCGTACCGGACAAACCTAGTTCGTACGGGACGATCAGTTGTACGAAGACATTTCGTACACATATACAAATGGGTCGTTTCAAATCGTTTAAGTAAAATCGTTCAGGACGATCCACGATCGTACGGGACGATCCACTGCGTACAGAATTGAATACTTGCAATTTTTGGGCGGTTTTTCTTGTCTTTTGTATAAATAATCCAAATTAAACTGCCACCCAATCTTTTTGTCATTTGATCTTTGTGCCTCTTGAGAGAATAGCCAAGGAGAGAGTGGAAGAGAGCATTCAAAGGAGGATTCCTACCATTTGAGCGAGAAGGCTTCACTTGGATTTCAAAGGTAAGAGTCTCTACTTGTGAATTAGGATTACTTTACTCTTTTCTTTCTTCCTTCTAGATTCTTGTGAGAAGATCTGTCAAGGAGATCCGGTTCTCTGCCGACACTTTCAAAGTGTGAATAGATGAATGGTTCGCTGCCTACACTTGGAGAGTGTGAATAGCCGAAGGTTTCGCTGCCTACACTTGGAGAGTGTGAATAGCCGAAGGGTTCGCTGCCTACACTAGGAGAGTGTGAATAGCCGAAGGGTTCGCTGCCTACACTTGGAGAGTGTGAATAGCCGAACGGTTTGCTTCCTACACTTGGAGAGTGTGAATAGCCAAAGGGTTCGCTGCCTACACTTGGAGAGTGTGAATAGCCAAAGGGTTCGCTTCCTACACTTGGAGAGTGTGAATAGCCGAAGGGTTCGCTGCCTACACTTGGAGAGTGTGAATAGCCGAAGGGTTCGCTGCCTCACTAGGAGAGGGTGAATAGCCAAAGGGTTCGCTGCCAACACTTGGAGAGTGTGAATAGCCGAAGGGTTCTCTGCCCACACTTGAAGAGTGTGAAAAGACGGACGGTTCTCTGCCAACACTAGGGATTGTGTAAAAGGACGACGGTTCTCTGCCGCACCGGGGAGTGGTGAAAAGAGTGTGTTGTAAAGGCTTATCCGCCTTGCTGTGGGTACAAAAGGAGAGTCACTATTGGTATTAGTGCAATACTCAGAGGGTGCCTCTGGGGAGTGGATATAGGTCTGGTTTTAGACCGAACCACTATAAATCTGGTGTCATTTACTTTACTGTTTTTACTTTTCTGCATTTTAATTCTTAGTCTTAAAAACTCTGTGGTTGAAAAATTCTTTCTACAAAACTTAAAAGAAATAATTTTTATTTCGGTTCAACATAATTTTAAAAGAGGGCTTAAATTTTTGAACTACCAATTCACCCCCCCCCCCCTCTTGGTAGCCTTTGAGACATTAACTTAGGCTTAACAACCTAATTACTAGACTCAACAAGTGGTATCAGAGCTTTGTTTCAAAATCATAAGTTTGAACTACTTTTTGATTAACGTTGATGGCTACATTTGGAAACCAAAACACACTTGAGGGTTACTCTATCACTAGACCTCCACTGTTTGACAATATTCCTTTTGATTTTTGGAAAACACGCATGCCTACTTTCTTACAGTCACTTGATTATCGCATGTGAATGCTAGTCCAGGATGGCTACACAAAACCAACTAAATTAGTTGATGGAGTTATGGTAGAAATACCTTTTGCAGATTGGACTATAGAAGAACGTGACTTAGCACAATTAAATGCCAAATGTCTAAATAGTTTCTTTTGTGCTTTAAAATCTGAAGACTACATGCGGGTTTCTACTTGTAAAAGTGGAAAGGACATATGGGATAGACTTTGTATAACTTATGAAGGGACAAATGAGGTTAAACAATCAAGACTCAATATCTTGTTACATGACTATGAATTGTTTTGCATGAAACCTAATGAATCTATCTCTGACATGTACACAAGATTCACACAAATTGTCACTTCTTTGCATACACTTGGTAGGGAATTAACTAATGTTGAAATGGTTAATAAAATTCTTCAATGTTTACCTACTGCTTATGATGCTAAAATTACTGCAATTACAGAGTCTAAAGATCTTAACATTTACTCTATTGACAATCTTCTTGGTTCACTCATTGCTTATGAGCAAGGAGTAAGTCAAAGAAAGATTGATGTAGGTGAACCACGAAAGGAGAAAAATATTGCACTAAAGGTGGAAGAGTCAGAAAGTGAACACTCACAACTTGAGGATGAAGATGATATTGCACTGATGACTAGACAATTCAGAAATTTTTAAAGAGGAAGCAGAAGAGACGCCAGCAATGGAACAGAGGTAAGTTTAATAGAAATGGCAAGGTTTCTAATGAAATAATTTGTTATGAATGCAGGAAACCAGGTCATATCAAGACTGATTGCCCAAAACTCAAAGCCACTCCTAGCAAGGAGAAGGTAGAGGAGAAACCAATGGTAAAGAAGGGCAAGGAGAAATTTCAAAGAGCTTTCTGGGCGGACTCAGCTTCAGACTCATCTGAGACTGAAAAAGAAGAAGAAGTCACCAACTTTTGCTTGATGGCAGATAATGTTGAACAATCAGATCAAGAAGAGGTATGTGACTTAACCTATGATGAATTCTTTGAAGTTTCTGAACACATGCATGATGCATATAGGAAAATGAAAAAGATGTATGCTAGTTTAAGTTTAGAACTGGAAGAGCTTAAGAAGGAACATGAAATCCTTAGGAAAGACCATGCTTTAAAAGATAACAACCACATGAAACTACTTGATGAATATGATGACTTGAATAAGAATTTTGAAAATTTAAAATCATCCTATGCTGAACTTGAAAAAGATTTTAAAATTTTTAAGGATGAATCTGAGAGAAAAATATATCGAATCAATTATACAAATCGAATCTTGGAAGATATGAATTCATTTTATAAATTGACAATAAGAGCTCTCGAGGATAATAGGATTCCCCCTAAACTTGAAGATTTTACAAATCCTAAATATTATCCTGAATTCATGAAATCTCTTAGAAGACAATCATATGGAAGAAAACATAGGAATATTTTTCCTAATGTTAAATGTAATAATTATGGATTTTTTGGACATATAGCTCACACTTGTACCTTGAAGATAAAATCTAATTTGGTGTGGAGAACTAAGATGCATAAACCTAGACATATCATACATGCATCTGATTATAAATTTCTTAAAGGTGAACCCAAACTTGTTTGGGTTCCCAAGTCTAACATTTGAGAATTTTGCAGGTTTGCTCTCACACAAGACCTCGTGGGAGCATATGGTACCTGGACAGCGGATGTTCAAAGCATATGACTGGAGATACTGCTCAATTCATAACGTTGGAAGCCAGGAATGGAGGCAAGGTTACACTTGGAGATAATACCACAAAAAAAGTGGTTGGATCAGATATGATTGGAAATTTCAAAAACTTTTTCATAGATAATGTGTTATTGGTTGAAGGCTTAAAACATAATCTGTTAAGTATAATTCAGCTATGTGATAAGGGCTATAATGTGAAATTTTTACCTACTAGCTGCATATTAAGCCTAAATGGAAAAGAAGTCTTAAATGAAAAAAGGGTTAACAATGTTTACATGCTAGATTTGAATTATATTCTATCTCCTACTGTTTTTTGTTTAAAAACTGTTTCTGATGAATCATGGCTTTGGCATAGGAAACTTTGTCATTCTAGTATGAAAAACCTTAGGAGAATTACCCAAAAGAACTTAGTGAGAGGTATACCAAAATTAGACTTTACTAAGGACCACCTTTGTGATGCATGTCAATTAGGAAAACAAGTGAAGTCCTCTTTTAAGTCCAATAAGGATCTTAGGACCAGTAAATCTTTGGAAATTCTTCACATTGATCTTTTTAGACCAGTAGGAACTGTAAGTCTAGGAGGGAAGGTATATGGATTTGTTATAGTGGATGATTTCTCAAGATTCACATGGGTTAAATTTTTTTTTCATAAAAATGAATCATTTGAGGAATTCAGAAATTTTTTAACTTGGATTCAAAGAAAACTAGGATGTGAAATAATTTCTTTACAAAGTGATCATGGAGGAGAATTTGAAAATGAAAAATTTGAAAATTTTTATAAAGAAAAAGGGATTGATCACAATTTTTCTGCACCTAGAACCCCTCAACAAAACGGGGTAGTTGAAAGGAAAAATAGAACATTAATAGAAGCCGCCCGAGCAATGTTGGCAGAATACTCACTTCCTAGATATTTTTGGGCTGAGGCGGTTAGCACTGCATGTTATGTTCTGAATAGGGTGAATGTGAGATCAAATTTAAATAAAACACCCTATGAGTTGCTAAAAGGTAGAACACCTAACTTATCACATTTGCATATTTTTGGTTGAAAGGTGTTCATACATAACAATGGAAAATCTTCCTTAGGAAAATTTGATCCAAAATCAGATGAAGGAATTTTTGTTGGATATTCAAATGTTGGAAAATCTTATAGGGTATTCAACAAAAGAACTTTAGTCATTGAAGAAACCACACATGTTGTATTTGATGAATCTGGAAATCTGGAAGAACTAAATATTGCTAAAGAAGAAATTGAGGAAAACTCCCAAAAGATTGATAGATTAAATTTGGAAGAAAATTTGGAAAGAGAAAACCCTTCGCCTAGAGATTTGAGATTTTTTAAAAATCACCCAAGAGAATTGATTATAGGTGAACCTAGTGAGGGTGTTAGAACTAGGCGTGGATTAAACAAGGAAGTCAATCATTCAGCCTTTATTTCAATAATAGAACCCACTAATATTGATCAAGCACTTTCTGATGAATTTTGGATATTGGTCATGCAAGAAGAGTAAAATCAATTTGTAAGAAATAAAGTTTGGGAATTAACTACAAGGCCAAAAGATCAAAGTGTTGTTGGAACCAAGTGGGTGTTCAAAAATAAAATGAATGACTCAGGAGTAGTCATTAGAAATAAGGCTAGATTAGTTGCTAAGGGGTATAATCAAATTGAAGGAATTAATTTTGAGGAGACCTTTGCCCCTGTAGCAAGACTTGCAGCAATTAGGGTTTTACTTGCATTTGCCTGTTTTAAAGGTTTTAAATTGTTTCAAATGGATGTCAAAAGTGCCTTTTTGAATGGGGTTATTGAAGAAGATGTTTTTGTAGAACAACCTCCAGGATTTGAAAATTCAAAATATCCAAATCATGTTTTTAAGTTAAAGAGGCATTATATGGATTGAAACAGACACCTAGGGCTTGGTATGAGAAGTTGAGCACCTTCCTACTTGAAAGATTTTTTGAAAAAGGAAGTGTGGATACAACTCTCTTTTTAAAAAAAAAATATGAAAGGAAATACTCATTGTTCAAATTTATGTGGATGATATCATCTTTGGATCTTCAAATAAAAATCTTTGTGATGATTTTTCTAAAACAATGAGTAGTGAATTTGAAATGAGTCTAATGGGAGATTTAAATTACTTTCTAGGTTTTAGCATTAAGCAACTTGAGGAAGGAATATTTCTTAACCAAACTAAATATATTAAGGACATCCTCAAGAAATATGAAATGGACAATGCTAAACCTGTTAGTACACCCATGAGTTCCTCAGTTCAGTTGGATAAAGACCTTAAGGGAAAATCTGTTGATCAAAAGAAATATAGAGTGATTATTGGATCTTTGCTTTACTTGACTGCTAGCCGACCAGATATAATGTTCAGTGTTTGCTTATGTGCTAGATTTCAATCAGATCCAAAAGAATCACATTTGACAGCAGTGAAAATAATTTTAAGATACTTGCTAGGAACTCAAAACTTAGGAATTTGGTATCCTAAGTTTAGCTCTTCATTTGAAATTGTTGGTTATTCAGATTCTGACTTTGCAGGCTGTAGAGTGGATAGGAAAAGCACTTCTGGAACATGTCAATTCATTGGAAATTCATTAGTTTTTTGGTCCAGTAGAAAACAAAATTCAGTAGTCCTATCTACTGCAGAAGCAGAATACATTGCATTAGGAAGTTGTGTGGCACAAGTACTTTGGTTAAAACAACTGTTGATTGATTTAGGATTAACTATAGGAATTATTCCAATTTATTGTGATAATACTAGTGCTATTTGCATTTTCAAAAATCCTATTCAACATTCTAGAACCAAACACATTGATATAAGGCATCATTTCATAAGGGATCATGTATCCAAGGGAGAAATTGAAATCACACATGTTTCAACTGAAAATCAACTTGCAGACATTTTTACAAAACCTTTAGCCTTTGATACCTTCAGTACTTTAAGTACAAGGCTTTGTATAATTGATTTGAATGCTTAAATAAAAATATTTTTACAACATTGATATTTATGTATTTCTTAAGTTTATTTGTTTTTTGTTTTGTTATGAATTTTGTGATTTTTTGAGTGTTTTGAATGAGTTTAATTTAGATTCTGTAGTTTTGTCTTTGTTTTCTATGTTTTGAATGTTTTGTTTGATTTTCTTCTTTTTGATATTATGAAATGATCATGTAATATTTTTCATTAATATCAATACATGTCGTAATTGATTTAATTTGGTTTGTTTTTAGAATGTGGTTAATTTTTATGAATTTCATTAGTCTTATTTAATCTTAATTGTGCCTAAATTAGATTGTAATTTGATATTAATTACATTAGAAATCTAGTCTTTCTAAAGTTAAAAGTTATTTATAACTTGTTATAATTAGAACTTTTAAATTCATGTCTATTCATTTAGACTACATAAAAGTTAATATTATTATTACAATATAGATGATTTCTTATTTTGTATTTCTTTGCTCAAGTGATATTTATGCACTTGGAAATATTTAAAATTTTAGATTATTGATTTTGGAAAGATTTGGTCTCAATTACTCTTGAATATTGTACAAAGAGTACAAAAATCAAAAGGAATGCGCAAATGTTTGCAAATATGAGAAAGAGGCACAAAATTAGCCCAATGTCAAAATATGCACAAAAATGTGCCCAAAATTTGAAAAAGATGCGCAAAGCGCCACATGTGGTAATTCTCTTCTTTCCAAATTCTTTCAATCTCTTAATTCAAATTGATCTTACGTTCATTTATATTCTATTGAACTTTGAAATATATAATTTTTATACATCTCTCTTGTAATGATTTTCTATATTCGAATGTCTAAATTGAATCATGTCTTTGATAAATTCTTCTTACTTACAATGTTATATCACTTCTTAAATTTTATGAATTTCTATGATTGACCTAATGTTATAAGTTTTAGATTGCATACCTTATGACAATCACCATTTAGATTAAATTTTCAAATGAATTTCATATAATTACTTACATTTCTTGTCTATTTCTTCGTCACTTTTTGTTGTTGTCAAAAAGGGGGAGAAATTATTGTGTTTGTATGTTTTGATTTTATTGTGTTTGTATGTTTTTATTTTGTTTGCATTTTAGTTTTGTTAAAAAAAAATCTTTAAAAACAAAAATTTTGTTCTTTGGTTCAAAATGCCTCCTTATTTTCATGTATTCATCAATTTAGGGGGAGTTTAGGAGATTTGTTTAAATTGAAACCATACAAACAATAATTGTTTTGCCATCATCAAAAAGGGGAAGATTGTTAAGATAGTTGCTATTTGCATGCTTTACATTTTTGCAACTTATATAGTTTTGATGATTCCAAACATTATTGTTCAAATGTGTAGTTATCTCCTAAGAATTTTAGAAGATTTATATTTGTTCTTGTGTGTACTAACATTTCAGGAAAAATGAACTCCAGACTACGAAGACTTCAATTCAAATTCAGAATGAGATACTTTGTAAAATTTGAAGTTTGCATTTCTTTGTAATTAAATTAAAAGGGAGTGATTGTAATTGAGTGAATAAAAACATACACACACATAAGGAGATCATAAAAAATTTATACTGATCGTACTGGACGATATCCGTTCGTACGGGACAATCAGACAGTTATCTCCTATTGAGCACATGGAACGAATAGGAACTTGCTTCAAATTTTTTCTAAGTCCTATTCGTCCAGGACGAATTTACAATCGTCCAGGATGATTGGTTCTCTGTAAAATTTTCGTCCAGACGAAATTAAATTATCGTCAATGGCGATTGGTCCTCTGGAAAATTTTCGTCCAGACGAAATAAATAATCGTCCAGGACGATCGGTCCTCTGTAAAAATTTTGTCCAGACGAATAAATTTTCGTCCAAACGATTAACCGACTTAGAACGGTTTTCAGCAGTTTCTAGAACCGACCTTGTAATAACCGTTTGTACCGGACGAACCTAGTTCGTACGGGACGATCAGCTGTACGAAGACATTTCGTACACATATACAAATGGGTCGTTTCAAATCGTTTAAGTAAAATCGTCCAGGACGATCCACGATCGTACGGGACGATCCACTGCGTACAGAATTGAATACTTACAATTTTTGGGCGGTTTTTCTTATCTTTGTATAAATAGTCCAAATTATACTGCCACCCAATCTTTTTGTCATTTGATCTTCGTGCCTCTTGAGAGAATAGCCAAGGAGAGAGTGGAAGAGAGCATTCAAAGGAGGATTCCTACCATTGGAGCGAGAAGGCTTCACTTGGATTTCAAAGGTAAGAGTCTCTACTTGTGAATTAGGATTACTTCACTCTTTTCTTTCTTCCTTCTAGATTCTTGTGAGAAGATCTGTCAAGGAGATCCGGTTCTCTGCCGACACTTTGAAAGTGTGAACAGACGAAGGGTTCGCTGCCTACACTTGGAGAGTGTGAATAGCCGAAGGGTTCGCTGCCTACACTAGGAGAGTGTGAATAGCCGAAGGGTTCGTTGCCTACACTTGGAGAATGTGAATAGCCGAAGGGTTCGCTGCATACACTTGGAGAGTGTGAATAACCGAAGGGTTCGCTTCCTACACTTGGAGAGTATGAATAGCCGAAGGGTTCGCTACCTACACTTGGAGAGTGTGAATAGCCGAAGGGTTCGCTGCCTACACTAGGAGAGTGTGAATAGCCGAAGGGTTCGCTGCCAACACTTGGAGAGTGTGAATAGCCGAAGGGTTCTCTGCCCACACTTGGAGAGTGTGAAAGGACGGACGGTTCTCTGCCAACACTAGGGATTGTGTAAAAGGATGACGGTTCTCTGCCGCACCGGGGAGTGGTGAAAAGAGTGTGTTGTAAAGGCTTCTCCGCCTTGCTGTGGGTGCAAAAGGATAGTCACTATTGGTATTAGTGCAATACTCAGAGGGTGCCTCTGGGGAGTGGATGTAGGTCTGGTTTTAGACCGAACCACTATAAATCTGGTGTCATTTACTTTACTGTTTTTACTTTTCCGCATTTTAATTCTTAGTCTTAAAAACTCTGTGGTTGAAAAACTCTTTCTACAAAACTTAAAAGAAACAATTTTTATTTCGGTTCAACATAATTTTAAAAGAGGGCTTAAATTTTTGAACTACCAATTCACCCCCCCCCCCCCCTCTTGGTAGCCTTTGGGACATTAACTTAGGCTTAACAATCTAATTACTAGACTCAACATTACCCACTCTTGCATAAGAGACTAGACTCATGGTTTTAAAGCACCTAAGTAGTTAGCCGGCTCCCCAATCCAGGCCTGGGTAAGTTCAGGTTTTTGCACTACATTAGCTAGGTTCAAGTTATTGATTTTCAATGCCCAATTTAGATTTAAGTTCTGAGGCAGGTTTTGACTATAAGATCTCAAACTTCAGGAATCTATTCCCTAACCTTCTAATGAAATTGACAATTCAAATTAAATCTCTTTCGATCAAAAATTTAAGCGCAACACTTAGGGTAGGCTGAGGTGTGTCTGAATTATTTTAGAATCCCAAAACATCTCCTACTATTCTTCGCTTGACCTCCAGAAATAACTATTTAAATTTGATCCAATCTTCATTGAACTTTCAAACCTCGCTTCCTTTGATATCAAACCTTGAAATTCTAAAATGAAATTTCTATTATTATTTTAATCGAGAGTATTCATAGGAGACTAAGGTTTCCTACGATGTAATTAACTACAAGGTCTTATGCTCGTAAAAGATTTAGAAACCCATATCAATTTTCAAAATCAAGCTTTTCAAAACTTCAATTAATTATCTTTGGGAAAATTAAATTCAATTATCATTATCGTTATATTCAAATGACTAATAATGGACGATATTTTCCTTCTTTGGAAAAGATATATCATTCTATAATCATGAGTTTGATTATGAAATTAATAATCTTTTATCTGATTTATTATAGTTAAACACTCGATCAAACATCATTTTGATCCTTCACGATCTTTTTTTTTTTTTCTAAGTTGATTATGATAATTAGAATAAATTTAAAGTTTTATAATATGAACCTATTAGGGAATGATATTTTTGGCTCCTTGTGTGATAATTCATAATGAAGTGTTCAATTTCAAAATTAAAAATTCTATAAATTAACTTTCCTAAAGAAAATTAAACTCTTTTAATCAAACAGTGTAGTAAAGGTCAAATAAAATTTATCTAATTTTGGCAAATCAATTATTAGGGCAATAATAATACTAAATTCATGGATAAATCTCCTATAAAAGGTATCTAAGCAATGGAAGCCCCTAACCTCAATAAAATTCTTAGGCGATGGCTACTCTAAGTTTGCACAAACTTTAAAAGGATTGGGTTTTAGTCCAACTGTGGACACAATAAATCCTAGAAAAATCACCCCCACTTTGTAAAAAGAATTTTTTTAAAAATTAATATGTAAATTTTTCCCAAGTATTTCAAAGATCTTTCTAAGTATTCTTGGTGCTCATTTTCACTAGAACTAAATTTATATTTGATAATGATGTCACTAGCTCCCAACTATCAACACACATTCACCATGTCTAATCTTTTTTGTGGGTAACTATAATAATCTCAAATTAATTTTTTTTTCTTTCATTTTCTAAAAATTTAGCTTGTTGATCGCCCTGGCATCAGGTGGGCACACCATGATATTAAGCTCTCTAATTTTTTAGAATTTGAGGGAACATTGTAACACCGAGTTTGGAACATTATGACCTTAGGTCTGAAAGTTCTTTTTTTTTTTAAATGAGAATATCTAAACCAATTTTTTACACCCTCACCACCACCTATCCCCCCATTTCCTCCTTATTCGGGTAGAGAAGGAGAGAGAAAATAAGAGAGAGGATAGAGAAAGTTACCTTCAAACTTGTCAATCACTCTAGTTTAAAAAAGTTGTTTGCTCATAGTAGGTAACCCTAATCATACCTCTATTTTCAATGATTTTATCTTTTGCATGTTTACTCCCTTTTAAATTTAATGAGAATGCAATATCTTTTCATTTAACAAATTCCCATCGTATAACTTTTTATATGTAGTAAATATCATTATCCTAAGCATTTTGACTAATTAATATTGAAATTTCTTTGGATAGTTTTGCACATATATTATTTTATTTGAAATGAGTAGTATAATATTGAGTATTAAATGATCAAAATGTGGTGTACTGCATTTGGACCTGAAAAAATATGTAATATGCATATATTTACCTTCCATTTAATTTAACATGCATTTTTTATGTACTATAAATAAATTAATGAGTGTAATGATAGTTTTTCTAAGTGTATATAATATTTGTTATTATGTTTTATGTAATATGAAATATGTGTAAAAAAAAGAAAGTCTAAGTGGAAATAATTGATTGATTATGTTTGGCCGAAAATATATTATCATATATAGGAGGGTGGGCTAATAATCCTTTCCTTTAAGTAAGATTTGTGATGTAATATTAAGTGATATAATAAAGTGAAATATAAGGAAACTGGTGGATATGATATAATACGCTAACAAGCAAGACTTAATGACTTCTTACATGAATTACACTTGGTTTTAGATATATTATATGAGACTAATTCTTGGCAATATGGCTGATATGATTGGGACTAATTTCTATAGGATTGGCCTACATGACTAGATATAGAAAAAATACTATAGGTAGTCAGGTGTCCTATCTTGCTTTCATATGTATATGATATTAACATACTTGATAAATTACATAAGTGATATAATACAATGTGATATAAACATGATACAATATATGACTTATATTGGTATATTATAAAAACTTATAAGATTGATACAATGACATGTGATATATATGAAATACATGATATATATGTTGCATTATATATGATAAAAATATTTGATATACATAAATTGATTTTTGATATTGTATGATATGCATAGAATATATATTTGCTAGCTTAATATGATAGGTATACTGATACACATGAAATGGCACATTGAATGAAATAAAATATAGCTTGTTGACATGCATAGATTAATAATAGGCCCGCTATGCTATGTTTGATATGTGTATAAAAATGTCAGAACCTATTTATCCTTTTATGGTTGTTGATCACTAATCATGAATTATATTACTTATATTAGTTTTCATTGCTTATATAAAATGACATTATTTATATTGATTGTTACATGTTCTTATAGTTATATGTTTACACTGCATTAATTAATAGTTGTAGGTTCTGATAATCTAATGAGTTGTTAGCTTACTTTATGATTTTACATATTTCTAAGAAGGGGTCAGGACCCAATAGAGTGAAACAGATCTAGATTCAAGTTTTTTTTATTCTTTTGTAATTAGGAGCCTAAAAGATAGACTGATATGGTAATTGATCTTCTGGCTATTATAAATTAGATTTTAGTGAATGAATATATAATTATTTTTATGTATATGATTCATAATTATTTTCATTGGTTTTATTTATATTACTAGATCATTAGTGACTCGCAGAAAATTAAGAGATGAAATAGACAACCATTTCAAATTTAGTTCTTTGGAAGTCACATTAACAAAGTTGGGGTTGCACATAGAATACAACTCACCAGAAAAAAAATTTGGTAATTCCCCAACCTTTTTCTTTTCTTTTTTTTTAATTAAAACCCACGATGGGACCTATGCATTAATAGTAAAAAATTATTACATGTCCTTATAGGATTAAATAATCTCTACAGCCAAAAAGTTATAATCATTCAAAATAAAAACCCAATAGGGTTCATCCCCAACTTACTGTTCATCTCATTATGTACAAAAGGGTTCATCCTATAATAAGGAAGATTGGGAAGTAGAGAATCAGATATGAAATCAATGAAATGTTAAATGTCTTTAAGATGGGGTGTTTCATCACGAAGCTCGTCTAGAAAAATATCATTGAAATTAGAGAGTGCTGAGATTATAATAGGTATCTGAGTCTCGTCAGAGTCTGATATGACTTCCTTTACATGTAACAAGAGATGGAAGATCTTATTAAAAATTTCTTTTTGAAAGATTCAAAATTCTGCAATCAGTGTTATTGGGATCAAATAAGAAGGCACAATGGGTGTACTAAAATTTGCCTTGTTGCGAATCTATTTTTCATGGAATATAATTTTGATGATAGCAAATACTTCTGTTTCTCTACGACTGTCTTGCCTACTAACATTTGGTTCACAAGATCAAACTACAATTTAAACCAGCTCAAGATTTGGTAGACTAAGTCTGAGTCAGTTTGTATACTTTTCCTTTTTTTAAGTCTTTGTAAACGATGTGGTTCCTGATGCTAAGAAACCTAGCACACACACTTGGGAGAATTTTTTTTGTCTGATTTAGAGTTTTCTGTTTTTGCTCACATCGTCCAGGATAATCCAAAAATTGGCTTGAATGATCAGTTAAAATGGAAACCCTAATTAGGGCATCCTAGTGAAGGAAGCCATCATTAAGCACATCATCCTGGATAATATTTATATCGACCGGGACAATAGGCTCAAATCAAAAAGAATTAGTCACCATATCTATTTAGGTATTAGATATTTTTGGACATCATCCAGGACATCATCCTAGATGATGCAACACAATTATGTCTAAATTAATCTGATAATTAAGGAAAGCAATTAAGGTTTGATTGCTCGATCATATCATCCTAGACGATTGCAGGATCGACCGAGATGATCAGTTCAAAAAAACCTTAGTTGTTCCTGGACGATCAACATCGGCCAGCGGCTATTCAGGGCAATTCTTAGGATAATTTTCATGGATTTAAACTAATCATCGGGGATGATCTTAAGATCAGCCTGGACAATCAAGCTATTTTTCAATCATCCAAACATCCATTCAGTACGATTATCTGGATGTCATTCAATGATTTGTACTAATCATAAAGGACAATATTATATTGGCCTAGACGATATGAACAAAATTCTTCTGATCGTCCTGGATGATTGAGCTTAATTTATACTGATCATGCAGGATGATATTTATATCATCCTAGATGATAAAGTCAGTTTGGTGCATTTAAGATCTATTCCAAATCTCTTCTATATAAAATCTCTTGTTTCACCCATAAGGTAATCTTTTAATGTTGTCCTAACCTGAGAGAGCCAAGAGGAGAGGGAGAGCAAGGGAGAGAGAGAGGATCTTATGAGGGGGAGTTTGTGAGGGGTTCACAAAGATTGCTCTAAGAAAAGATCCGTCATCATCTTCTCCAATCATTGTCTTTAGTTCCTTGGGGGTTCTAGAGAGGTTTACTTCAGCATCTGATCAAGGTTCTTTGTCTACTTCAAGAGGAAGTAAAAGGAGTTGGATTCTCTGCCTCACCTGGGTTGGTAGAAAGAAGGTTTATAAAGGCTTTTCCGTCTTGTTGTGAGGGCAAAAGAGAGACACTGAGTTTAGTGCAATACTCGGAGGGCGCCTCCAAGGAGTAGACGTAGGTCGGGTTGACGGAACCACTATAAATTTCTCTGTTCTTTATTACTGCTTCTACATTTAAATTTCGCACTTTATTTCTTATGGTGAAACTTAGTTTTTGTTTTAAGATTATGTTTTGATTCAAAAATTTGTTAAAATACCAATTCACCCCCCCCCCCCCCCCCTATTGGTTATCCTTGTGACTAGTTCATAAGGGCTTAACATCCCTGTCAAACTTCCAAGTGCCATCAGAGCACTTTCAAGTGGTATTAGAACGGAATTCATAAAATCTAGTTTTTGAAAACTTTTAAATTTTGATCGATGGCTAACTTTGGTAATTATAATACAACGGAAGAATATTCTATTAGACGACCACCTTTGTTTGATAATATTCCTTTTAATTTTTAAAAAACTTGTATATCTATATTTTTACAATCTCTTGATTATCATATGTAGATGCTTGTTAAAGAAGGTTATACACCACCTCGTGAAATTAATGACATTAAAACTGAAGTTCCTTTTACTAAATGAACTTTTGATGAAAGAGATTTAGCACAACTTGATGCAAAATGCTTGAACTATTTTTTCTATGTTTTGAAATCTGAAGATTATATATGTGTTTTAACTTATACTACTGGTAAAAAAATTTAGGATAGATTGTGTGTAACTTATGAAGGAACAAATGAAGTTAAATAATCTAGGTTGAATATTTTATTGCATAACTATGAACTTTTTTGTATGAAACCTTCTGAATCAATTTCTGACATGTATATAAGGTTTACTCAAATTGTCATCTCATTGCATGCTTTAGGAATATAGCTAACTAATTATGAAAGGGTTAATAAAATTTTGAGATAATTGTATTCTTCTTTTGATGCTAAGATCATTTTAATTATTGAATCCAAAGATTTAAATAACTATTATGTTGATAATTTACTTGGATCACTCATTTCTTATGAGCAAGGGGTGAATCAAAGAAATTTTGATGCATGTGAGAAAAGGAAGGAGAAAATTGTGGCACTAAAGGTCAATAATATTGACACTGATTCTTCCAAATCTAAAAATGATGATGTTGCCTTCATCACTAGGCAATTTAAAAGCTTTTTAAGGAAGAACTACAAGTATCATCATAAGTGATAAAGAGGTAAGGATAGCAAAAATTATAAAAGTTCTTTTGATGTTATTTGTTTTGAATGTAGGAAGCTTGGACATGTTAAAGTTGATTATCCTACACTTAAGGAGCACCCAAGCAAGGAAAAGGGTGAGGCAAAACCCAAATATAGGAATGACAAGAAGCAGTACGAAAAAGCTTTCTGAGCAGATTCTATATCTGACTCATCTGACACTGAAGCTAAAGAGGAGATAACAAATTTATGCTTAATGGGAGATCATCTTGGTCAATCTGATCAAGAAGAGGTATGTGAACCAACCTATGATCAATTAATTGAAATTTGTGAGAAAATTTATGCATAATATAAGAAACTTAAGAAAATGCATGCTATTTTGAAATTGGAGTTTTTGATTTTTCAAAAAGAGCATGAAAGTTTAAGTAAAGATCACACTCTACTTGATAGCAATCACATGTCTTTACTCGATGAATTTGATGAATTAAATAAAAACCATTCTGATTTGATAATTGAGCATGATTTACTAAAAACAAATCTCAAAGCTTTTGAAAATAAATCAATATTGCATGCATCACATAATGTTAAAAGGAAGCATCACCACTTCTCAAAAAAAAAGGAAGCATCACCATACAAATAGATTAGTGAATCCTTTTCTTGGAGTTAAATATTTTTCATGTGGCATGTTAGGACACATTTCACACACTTGCACTGTTCACCATAGTACATATTGGGTGTCGAGACCAAAATTGCATGTTTCACAACATAACACAAATGCATTGCCTTCTTCTTTTCATAAGAAGAGATCCAAACCTGTTTGGATTCCTAAATCTGACATTATATGATTTTTTTACGTGTGCTCTCACTAAAGACCTCATGAGAGGATATGGTACTTGGACAACGGAGGCTCACGGCTCATAATTGCTTAAACTTGCTGTTTAATAAAATTTGAACTGTTATTTACTATTCTATTGAATTGTTGTTACTTTCTGTTTTCTTTTTATGCTTGTTGTTGTTTTATAGTTGTTACATCTCTGATATTTTTTTCTTTTTTTTTAAATGATATTTTGACTTGTGTTTATTTTTTTGGAAATTTGTAGTCAATGTCTAAACATTCCTAAATCAGTTAAAAGGAGAAACACTGTTGATTGTTTCCCTCCCTCTAACCTCTTTTAGTGGTATAATTTTCTTTTCTAAATAAAATTCTATCTTAATTTAATAACTGGACTTTGCAACTAAGATCTTTTCTATCTTGCTGCAGTAATCTACTTTATATATGTAATGTTCAAAATCTTTATATTACTTTCAAGTTCTTTGAAATCTTGTTGTTGTATTTATCATATGATTTTGATGCTATTTTGTGGTTTGTTCTTCCCTATATTAGAGAGTGAGTTTTTATTCTCTAATATCTAGAAGATATACTCACAACTGAGAATATGTAAGAGTTTTGAAAAGGGATCTAGCTTGCAAAAATAACAAAAAAATGGCTAATGACGTCAAAATATACTCAAAGTGTATTAAAAATAAAAAAGTTGTGTAAAGTGCGCCATTCAATTGACAATAGGCATAAAATGAGCCCACAAAAAGAAAACTTCCCTCTCTTTCAAAACTTTTAAATCTTAGAAGAATTCATGTGTCACTTGATATTTTTAAGGGCTTGATTTCAAATTTCATTATTGTGACAAATTACATTAGAATATTATTCTATAAGATATTTTTCATCAAACCAAGTTTTAAACGGATCTCGTTTTCTTATCTAATTAGTTTGTTTTGAGTTAGGTCTCTTATTTTCAAAAGACGATTTTGCCCTGAGAGAAGTTCGAGCTAGGGTTAGCAGGATCGGATATTCTACCGTTTTCAGATTTCGACGATGTTGACTCATTGGTCTTTCGAGTCTTTAAAATTCAATCACTTGGAAAATTTATCATATTCATGCCTTATTTTTTAAACAAAAAAATCAAAAATTAAAAAAATTATAAAATTACTTTTTATTTTAATTTAGTTTTTTACTCTTCTTTTCTGCCTTTTTATTTTAGTTTATCTTTTACTGGTGTTGTTGTGCTTTTAGGCCTTCTCTGATCATCTCCATCCATCATCTGATTTTAAACTTTTTTGTCACATCATCCCGAATGATATTCAACGTCCTGGACGATCGATTCAATTCACTGTTGAAATTTCATCTAACGGCTGATATGACTCTTCAACTTCTAATCGTCCTAGACGATGCTCTATCGTCCTTGACGATCTGATTGTCTTGTGCTTCAATCATTTGTGATCATCCTGGATGATTCTCTTCATCCTGGATGATGTTCTTAATCTTTACTCAATTTATGGAAAATCGGCCCGTACGATCCACATGTTTGTCCTGGACGATACACGTGGCAATATTTAAACCCTTTAAATTCGGCCGATCTGATCAATTATTGGTGATCATCCCAAACGATCCACCTATTTGTCTAATGATACACGTGGCAATGTTTTAAACATTTTTAAATTTGTTTGGTACGATCCATTATTGTGTATCATCCTGAACAATCTTCTATTTTAATAGTCATCCAACTTGACTCCACAGGATGATTGCCTGTGTCTTATTATCCCGGACGATATCTGATCGTCCTGGATGAGTTTACCACTTTTTTGACTAATCATCCTAGATGCAATGATTGCACCCAATCGGACCAGATGATTCTGCGATTGTCCTGGACGATCTGGCCGATTCTTTAAAATCAAAGGATTCCAAGCATTTTTTCTCACAGGCTCTTCTTCCATCAGTCTTGCACTTCATATTTCCTTGTTGTTCTTGATCATGGTAGGAGGAAAGAGATGTCTCCATCCTTCTGGGAGTTCCTAGAGGGCGAATCTGAAACCTCGCTTCACCGAGGCTTTTGACCAAGTTGCCTATTTAAGGTATAAAATAGCCAGGATCACTGTATCCCAGACTGTCAACCCAAATATTCTGTCCTATCCTATCCTAGATTTGTTTGTGCACACTTCCTTAACTTTCCTTCTCACTCTCACTATCCCATTCAACTCCTAGCTTCTTTTTGAATTTTTTGCTAGCCTCCACATAAATTCTTCTTTCACTGCTCTCGGGTACTATGTGAATTGACATTCAGTCAAAATAGCATATCAGGACTGTCAGGAACTTTTACAACTTTCCACCACAGGGGACAAACTTCACACTCTGTGTTCTGATCCTGACTACAATTGGGCTCCAACTAACCACTTTCTAAGAAACTCTAACATTCACTTTCACATTGGAGAGTCTAGCACCTTACTCAAAAATACTAAGATAATCCAGCATGTCCTTCGCACCTCAATACTTCCAAAAGCTGATGATCGTGTTCATATCACTCCTCTTCTTTTGATCACCACGTTTTACATTTTGGCCCATCGTGAATTCAATACCCTTAATTTTTGCTCCGCCAGCACTCTCAGCTGGATCAGCTGGTGGAGCGATCAACTAGTGGGAGACACAGTTAGAGACTTACGTTGCTGCGCGGGAGCAGCAACATACTGAGGATGTTGCTCATTTTGATTCCTACGTTGCTCACCAACAGCACCAGCACGACCAGGATATGGCCTGCTTTGGATAGCACTTTGCCACTCTTTTGAGTTACTTTCAGCCATATCCACCACCTCTTCCTCCTTCGGACAATCAGGGGCCACCCTTCTTTTAATTTGCTTATTTTTGTGTGATGTTGTCTTTACATTTTATGATGTTTTTTGTTGTATTTTTTTCCCCTCCTCCTTTTTGTGATATCAAAAGGGGAAGTAGTTGTACTAGTTTGTTCTATTCTAATCTAATTTCCTTGTTCTAGCTTGTTATATTTTTATGATTGGCTAGTTGAAATAGTTGAACTGTTATTATTTCTTCACCTGTTTCCTTTAAAATTGCTTTGAACAACTTTAAATATTTTTTTGTTTGCCATCATCAAAAAGGGGAGATTATTATGAATCTATTTTTCATGTATAAAATAGCAACGATTTTTCACCGAGGCTAGCGACCAAGCTGCCTATTTAAGGTATAAAATAGCCAGGATCACTGTATCCCGGACTGTCAACCCAAATATTCTGTCATATCCTATCCTAGATTTGTTTATGCATGCACACATCCTTAACCTTCCTTCTCACTCTCATTTTCCCATTCAACTCCAAGCTTCTTTTTGAATTTTTTGCTAGCCTCCGCATAAATTCTCCTTTCATTGCTCTCGGGTCCTATGTGAATTGACGTTCTATCGAAATAACATATCAGGACTGTCAGGAACTTTTGCAACTTTCCACCACATGGGACAAACTTCACACCCTGTGTTCTGATCCTGACTACAACTAGGCTTCAGCCAACCACTTTCTAAGAAACTCTAACGTTCACTTTCACATTCGAGAGTCTAGCACCTTACTCAAAAATACTAAGATAATCCAGCATGTCCTTCGCACCTCAATACTTCCAAAAGCTGATGATCGTGTTCATATCACTCCTCTTCTTTTGATCACCACGTTTTACATTTTGGCCCATCGTGAATTCAATACCCTTAATTTTTGCTCCGCCAGCACTCTCAGCTGGATCAGCTGGTGGAGCGATCAACTAGTGGGAGACACAGTTAGAGACTTACGTTGCTGCGCGGGAGCAGCAACATACTGAGGATGTTGCTCATTTTGATTCCTACGTTGCTCACCAACAGCACCAGCACGACCAGGATATGGCCTGCTTTGGATAGCACTTTGCCACTCTTTTGAGTTACTTTCAGCCATATCCACCACCTCTTCCTCCTTCGGACAATCAGGGGCCACCCTTCTTTTAATTTGCTTATTTTTGTGTGATGTTGTCTTTACATTTTATGATGTTTTTTGTTGTATTTTTTTCCCCTCCTCCTTTTTGTGATATCAAAAGGGGAAGTAGTTGTACTAGTTTGTTCTATTCTAATCTAATTTCCTTGTTCTAGCTTGTTATATTTTTATGATTGGCTAGTTGAAATAGTTGAACTATTATTATTTCTTCACTTGTTTCCTTTAAAATTGCTTTGAACAACTTTAAATATTTTTTTTGTTTGCCATCATTAAAAAGGAGGAGATTGTTGTGAATCTATTTTTTAGGGAATATAATTTTGATGATAGCAAACACTTCTATTTCTCTACGACTGCCTTGCCTACTAAAATTTTAGGTCCACAACATTAAATTATAATTTGAATCAACTCAAGATTGGGTAGATTAGGTCTGAGTTAGTTTGTATACTTTTCCTTTTCTTTAGCTTTTATAAATGATATAGTTCACGATGCTAAGTAATCTTGTACACAAACACTTAGGGGAATTTTCTCTGTCTGATTTAAGTTTTTTTTTTATCACATCGTCCGGGACGACCTAAAAATTGGCCTAAATAATCAGTTAAAAATAGAAATCCTAATTAGGGCATCCTTATGAAGGCAGACATCATTAAGCACATCATCCTGGATGATATTTGTATTGACCGGGATGATAGTCTCAAATAAGAAAAAATTAACCGTCATATATATTTAGGTATTATTTATTTTTGGACATCATCCTGGATGATACAACATAATTATGCCTTAAATTAATCTGATAATTAAGAAAAGCAATTAAGGTTTGATTGCTTGATTATATCGTCCTGGACGATTGCAGGATCGGTCGGGATGATCAGTTCAAAAAAACCTTTGTTGTTCTTAGACGATCAACATCAGTCAGCGGCTATTCAAGGATTTTCTCTAGACTTTCACAGATTTGAACTAATCATATGGGACGATTGTAAGATTGGTTTGGACGATCAAGCTATTTTTCAATCGTCCAGACATCTACTTAGTGCAATTATCTCAATGATATTCAATGATTTGTACTAATCATACAGGACGATATTCTATCAGCCTGAACGATATGAACAAAATTCCTTAGATTGTCCCAGATCGTCCTTACTGATTGAGCTTAATTTACACTAATCATATAGGACGATGGTCCTGGATGATAAAGTCGGTTTGGTGCATTTAAGAGCTATTCCAAAGTTCTTCTATATAAGATCTCTTGCTTCACCCATAAGGTAATCTTTTGTTGTTGTTCTAACCTGAGAGAGCTAAGAGGAGATGGAGAGCAAGGGAGGGAGAGAGGATCTTATGAGGGGGAGTTTGTGAGGGGGTTCACAATGGTTGCTGCAAGCAAAGATCCGTCATCATCTTCTCCAATCATCATCCTTAGTTCCTTGGGGGTTCTAGAGATGTCTACTTCAGTATTTGATCAAGGTTCTCTATCTGCTTTAGGATGAAGCAAAAGGAGTTGGATTCTCTGCCTACTTCTAGAGGGGAAGAAAAAGGAGTTGGATTCTCTGCCTCACCTGTGTTGGTGGAAAGGAGGTTTGTAAAGGCTTCTCCTCCTTATTGTGAGGGAAAAAGGAGAGACTCTGAGTTTAGTGCAATACTCAGAGGATGCCTCCGAGGAGTAGACATAGGTCGGGTTGACGGAACCACTATAAATTTCTATGCTCTTTATTACTGCTTTCTCATTTAAATTTTGCACTTTGTTTTATGTGGTGAAACTTAGTTTTTGCTTTAAGATTGTGTTTTGATCGAAAGATTTTTTAAAAATACCAAATTAACCGTCATATATATTTAGGTATTATTTATTTTTGGACATCATCCTGGATGATACAACATAATTATGCCTTAAATTAATCTGATAATTAAGAAAAGCAATTAAGGTTTGATTGCTTGATTATATCGTCCTGGACGATTGCAGGATCGGTCGGGATGATCAGTTCAAAAAAACCTTTGTTGTTCTTAGACGATCAACATCAGTCAGCGGCTATTCAAGGATTTTCTCTAGACTTTCACAGATTTGAACTAATCATATGGGACGATTGTAAGATTGGTTTGGACGATCAAGCTATTTTTCAATCGTCCAGACATCTACTTAGTGCAATTATCTCAATGATATTCAATGATTTGTACTAATCATACAGGACGATATTCTATCAGCCTGAACGATATGAACAAAATTCCTTAGATTGTCCCAGATCGTCCTTACTGATTGAGCTTAATTTACACTAATCATATAGGACGATGGTCCTGGATGATAAAGTCGGTTTGGTGCATTTAAGAGCTATTCCAAAGTTCTTCTATATAAGATCTCTTGCTTCACCCATAAGGTAATCTTTTGTTGTTGTTCTAACCTGAGAGAGCTAAGAGGAGATGGAGAGCAAGGGAGGGAGAGAGGATCTTATGAGGGGGAGTTTGTGAGGGGGTTCACAATGGTTGCTGCAAGCAAAGATCCGTCATCATCTTCTCCAATCATCATCCTTAGTTCCTTGGGGGTTCTAGAGATGTCTACTTCAGTATTTGATCAAGGTTCTCTATCTGCTTTAGGATGAAGCAAAAGGAGTTGGATTCTCTGCCTACTTCTAGAGGGGAAGAAAAAGGAGTTGGATTCTCTGCCTCACCTGTGTTGGTGGAAAGGAGGTTTGTAAAGGCTTCTCCTCCTTATTGTGAGGGAAAAAGGAGAGACTCTGAGTTTAGTGCAATACTCAGAGGATGCCTCCGAGGAGTAGACATAGGTCGGGTTGACGGAACCACTATAAATTTCTATGCTCTTTATTACTGCTTTCTCATTTAAATTTTGCACTTTGTTTTATGTGGTGAAACTTAGTTTTTGCTTTAAGATTGTGTTTTGATCGAAAGATTTTTTAAAAATACCAATTCACCCCCCCCCCCCCCCCCCCCCCCCCCCTCTTGGTTAGCCTTGGGACTAGTTCATAAGTGCTTAACATCCCTATCGAACTTCCAAGTTCCATCAGAGCACTTTCATGCCTCACTTCTAGTAGTAGGGTTTCTTATAATAATTAGTTGAGATTATATTCCTTTCTTTTGATTAAGCTAAAGTCGTAACTCAAAGGCTACCCCTATGGGGTACTTTACAAGGTGACTTCTCTAAAGGTTGCAGTAGTAGGAGTTTAATAGTCTTATTATTATATTTGAATGGATATGTATTTTCCCTACCATAATGAATAGTACTCAATTCTTACAATGAAGGTCTTCCCAAAAGAATGCGAGTAATGTCTATGGGGAGAATATCACCAAATTTGATCTTCATATTTCAAGAGAATTTAATATCTGCTAATGATTAGAAGAGAGGTTTGCTTGATCCAACTAACTTAAAAGAGTTTGGGATGAGGCTACATTTTTAGGTTGGCTCTAAAAAGGGTGTTGGTTGAAATAATGTTCATTGTACTTCCCCATTTATGACTAATCTGCATCTCTTTTCATTATACATAACATACATGCTTAAGATATATTTTTTCTTCCAATCTTATGTTTCACTTTTAGCTATTTTATGGTACATTATCACATTAATTTGAGAGTCATAAATGAATTCCAATTCTTCATCAGATTGTTGGGTGTCATCAAAAACTTCTTCTAAGTTATTATCTACTAGATCCTCGATTTCTTCTATGAATAAAATTTGGGATTTACATAATTTTTCAAATGTCTCTTTTTATGGCATTTAAAATAGATTGCATCTATAGTATTCTTAAAACCCCCCCTCAAAAGGAGACTTTGGAAAATAATCTAAGCCCATAGCAGGAGTGGGTCATGTTTTAGACTTATGGGAAGAAATCGATGGGGCTTGATTTATAATTTTAGAGATGAAAGGAAATTTCTATTGTTATTCAACTAATAAAGTGTAATAAAAAGATTCCTCTAAGTTTTAAAGGTCAAATAATTCAACCTTATTATTAATATCAATCCTAAGTTCAATGACAAATTTATTTGTTAGTAGTCAATCATCATCAACACAATAAGTTCTAGAAATATAATCTTCAAAATTATTTAAATATTCAATTACATAAAAGTTACCTTATCTTAAAGTTAGTAGTTGACGATGCAGCTTTTATTATAGTGCCTAGGATAATACTTTGCTTTTAACATTTCCTTCATTTCTATCCAAGCAAGATTAGTTCTCCCTAGCCTTTGTTATTTAGTTAGTGTATTTGTCCAATAAATTTTAGCTTGTCCTATCGCTTCATTTTAGAAAAAATAACTTTTTGATAGTCATTTATTTTATATCAGTCAAAGAACTTACCTATTTGAATTAGCCATTATAAAAATTTCTTTCGGTCATATTCATAAGTTTGTGCTTCAACATTTACTCCTGGGGATGGATCGCTAAAGCCTTCAATATTCCTAAATTGATTATCTCCTCTTCCTCCATTTATATAAGTTGGTGATCTTCTAATTTTTTGGCTTCCTTTGGAGTTTGAGTGTGAATCTTCTTCTATTCCAATGGGTATAGATTGAGTAGGTATTGTCATTGAAGTTGGAATTCTATTAGTATGACAATAAGCCATGAGAGCTTGCATTTATTTTCAAAGTTCTTACTACTAGTTCTTATTTTCTTCTAAAATTTCTTGAGTCTTGAAATCATTTTTATGGATCTTTAAGGTCTAGAGCATTTACTATCCTAGTTAAAGATTCAACTTGGTCCTGAGAAATTGATTTAAATGATATGCCAATGATTTTTAAAATATAAGATGGAAAATGTATTAAATAATTTCAATGTATAATCAAAGTGAAATTTCAGGCTAAGAGAAGATCTTATGCATGGCCTCTTAAATCGCAAGTTTCATTAGATAATTTAAATATCTTGATAAAGTTCAATTTAGCATTGGTCTAAAAATTAGACTGGACCGGCCAGTCCAACTCAACTAAAGAACCTAGTGTTCCATCAAACTAGGCTGAACCAAAAAAAAAAACTGCTAGTTCTACATCAAACTAGGTTGAACCGTTGAACTAGTCCCCATTTTCTAAAATGTAAATATAGCTTCCAATATTCTGACATTTCTCCAACACTCAAGCTCCTATGAGGAGTAAAAGGCAAAAATTTATATGAACCAAACAAAACATAACTTCATAAGTGATGTGGAATTAAATCATACAAAGAAAAAAATCTATCTTTAGTTTCATGTATACAAGACACTTCTTTTTTTAAGTTTTTTTAATTAATTTTTATAATATGAACAATAGTTATTTTTTTAGTTGATAATATTAATTTTTATCTATTTATATTTTATATAGTTGATTATATATTGTACAGTTAACTTTTATAATGTGAATAATATTTATTTTTTTATAATATTTAGTTTTTATATATTTAATTTTTGATATATTTAATTATCTATTACAAATAATTAATTTTTATATATTTAATTATACACATGATTAATTTATATACATAATTTTATTTTGTTAATTGTTTATATAATTTATATTTATAAATTTATATCTAAATATATAATATAAATTAGTAATAAGTTATATTAAATTATATGGTTATATATAAATTTAATTTAGATTGAAAATCAAATTTAAAAAATTGAAACAGATTTAAATTTAAAATTATCATATTATGAGTGTAAATTATTAGAATTATGAGGTTTGGAATTATTCTGCTTTTTATGAAGATTTTAAAAATATTTCTTTTAATAATTATGTAAGTTTTATATTTCATTTCATGTTTTCTTGCATATTTTTGAATGAAAACATCATTAGTATGTTAATTTTATTAATTTTTATTAATATTATTATTTATTACAGCATCCGTTCAACTCGTCGAATCGTGAACCTCTCTTTTTTTTTTTTTTTTTAATTCGTTGTTTGGCATGATTTTCACAACCTTGGTATTTGGCCTTTAAAACACAATTATATCATACTTATATTTGTACGCGTGCAATTTTAAATGCAATGAAATATTCCTTAGACTACCATGATTCTACTTCTTAACAAAGCAAACTCTAGTAGGTATCCAAATACACTTCTAGAGTTAAACATAAGCATTAAAAAAAGAAAGTAAAGAAAATAATTAAAATTCATTGTTTGGCACAAACTAAGGATTATCCTACAAAGTTAGTCAATGAAGGTGAATCCTTTGGACATAAGGGTGAGTGCCAAGAGGCAATATTTGGACCTCTATGCATGAGGTAAATAGCCACAAACTAAGGATTGTCTCAGTTAAGGAAATCATAATCATAAGCTTTTGAGGTGCATGCTTCTTGTAGTAGGATCAGGGACCAAGTGGATTTATTTAGATGTAAAGCTGGTAGGAAAAATAACATTGAGGTTTCACATGTCAACGAAATCAAAGATAAGAAAATTGAGCCTCAATCTGAGCATTTATTGTCCTTCTGCAACTGAGAAAAAGAAGAGAGAATAGAGGACCGCATGTTTGCTATTTCAACAATGGTTTCCAGTGCTGCAAGACAAAAATTCTCACTGGTGATCATGAGGCAGTAAATGTTTGAAAAAATAAATAATTAATTAATGAGTGAATGAGTACTTAAAAAATTATACATGAAAATTGTTACAGAAATCTCTAGATGGTAGGAAATTGTTGAAAGTTGTAAGGATTTAGAATCTTCCATGTGCTAATATATCTAGAAAATGTTATATGAAGATTGTTGTCAAAATATCTAGAATAAGCTATGGATAGCAAGAAGTACTTGGATGTTACAACATCTAGGATCTTCCATGCAGTAGTATAAATAGGCTCTTCTGGCAGGAGTACTTTCTTCCTCTATCCTCCATGCAATTTTTTTTTTCAAAGTGCTATTATAGCAAGGTTCATAGGAAACTAGCAAGCAACATGAATCTACAAGTGTCTCATCTCTCAAAGGAGAGCTATGAAAATTGGAATGTCCAAATTTTATAAAAAAAAATTATTCGCCGCCCAAGACATTTAGGAAGTGGTACAAAATAACTATATTTAGTCTCACGATAAAACAAGTTATCAATGCCCCAAGGGGCTCCTTAAAAGAAACTTGAGAGAAGGACAACAAGGTGCTCTTCTTCATCTATCAAATCTTAGATGAAGCAAATTTTTACAAAATGGTTAATGCATCTAATTCAAAGCAAGCATGGAGATAATCTAAATGACCTAAAAAGTAGAAAACATCATAAGGTTTAGTTTTAAATGCTTCGGCTGAATTTAAAGCGCTACAAATAAAGGAGGTGGAGAATATGGAGGACTACTTAATTGTGATGAATCAACTAAAGAGTGTATGCAGAAAGTTTAGAGGTCATTTGGGTGATATAAAAAAAAAAAAAAATTCTACGTACAGTGAATGACAAACATGAGCTCACCTATCATAAACTAACACTTTTCAAAGAGGTATGTATGCATTATCCGACACATATCGAACATGACACGCATCTGACACATGTTGGATTCGCAGAAGATGTGTTCGATTAAAAAAATTTAAATTAGATATGAAAAAATATTTTTTAATATAATTTCTTATATTTCAAATTTTTATTCATTAAAAATTAAAAAACTTATTATTTCATCTTCACAACCACAAATCAATCATCCACACTTAATACATCATTTCCTGAGCATTCTCATTTTCATTACTCTCTAACAGTCAACAGGTCATGACTAGGGTTTCACAATAATGTCCGAAGTCATCTCAACGTCGACGTCTGACACCTTCACAATATCAACATTTCAAAATCATCTCAACACCAAAGTCTAACGATGTTTCAAAATTGAAGCTTGACGCCAACCATTTCCACAACCACAATCATGGCCCCTATCATTTAGGCATCTCATGTTTGTCCAACGTCAATGTTTAAAATTGCGTAATAAGAGGCACGCCTTGAGGCGCCTCAGCGCAATTTTGTCCATTTAAGCCTCAAAGCCCACACAATAAGTTCAGTTTATGAGGCTTACGCCTCAAGTTTACTGAGGCGCGCCTCGCCTCATATATTTAAGGCTCCGCCATACCTATTAACGGCGAATGGCACACCATGGCTCAAAGTTCCATTTGGAGCCATGGCGCATAGCGCGGCGCGCGCTATTTTGAACATGGCGCAAGCTATATAAAAAATATAAAATAATAAGCATGAATATGAAATATTATTAAAAATAAAAGACAAGCTATCATAATAATAAAAGACAATCATAACATATATAAGTTTGACTAAGTAACAATCAAATATCTCATAATTCAAATATTACAATCTTTTTTTAAAAGATCAAATATGAATTTAATCTACTCTGCTTGAAAATCATCATCATCAGCAAATGTTAAAAAAGCTTCATTATCTTCTTCAACATTGTCTCCTACTTCATAATCCTCTTCATCACCCTCCTCATCATTATTCTCAATAGCAACATCATGCCTAATTGAAGATTCTTTCTCTTTCCCTTTAGATCTTTCCCGAATATTATAGCTTTTATAATAAACACCAGTAGCTTTAGCAACACTTATCCAAGTTAAATCTTCCTCTCCAGCAATAAAGTCATTTTCTTCATCAGACTCATCATCTAATTTTCCTGTTAGCCATTCATTTGCATCATCTATCTCAGTCAAAGAAATAGGATCAATGACATCACGATGATTGAATCTCCGAATCAGTGCTCTATTATATTTCACATAAACTAAATCCTTTAAGCGACCATGATCCAATTTGCTTCTTCGTTTGCTATGAAGCTGCAATTAAAATATTATTACATTACTATATTATGAACATATATAAAAAATCAACACATACATTGTAAAATACTTACATGTTCAAAAATACTCCAATTGCGTTCGCATCCAGATGAACTACATGTTAAACTTATGACTTTGATAGCAAAACTTTATAAATTTGGAGCTCCTTATCCATATGCCAACCACCAATCAGCTGGAAGAAATGATAGAGGAATTTTGGGAGCGCCCTTGCGGGGGTTTTCGTTTGTAAGAGAAATTTTGAAGTTCGTTTGTATGGAAATTAGGAAGTGATACCGAGCATGTACCTAGTTGTACCGAGCTGTACAGAGCATGTAACTAGCTGTACCGAGCTGTACCGAGCGGTACCGAGCATTTACATAGCAGTACCGAGCATGTACCTAATTGTATCGAGCGGTACAAAGCATATAACTAGCTGTACCGAGCTGTACCGAGCGGTACCGAGCATTTACATAGCAGTACTGAGCAGTATCATGCATGTACTTAGCAATACCGAGCATGTACCGAGCGTGTACCTAGTTGTACTGAGCTGTACCGAGTGGTACAAAGCATGTAACTAGTGGTATCGAGCATGTACCGAGCGGTATCGAGCATTTACATAGTGGTACCGAGCAGTATCATGCATGTACTTAGTAATACCGAATGTGTACCGAGCGTGTACCTAGTTGTACCGAGCTGGTACCTAGTTGTACCGAGCTGGTACCTAGTTGTACCGAGCTGTACCAAGCGGTACAGAGCAAGTAACTAGCGGTACCGAGCGGTATCCAGCATATACATAGCGGTAGCGAGCATGTACTTAGCGGTACCGAGAATGTACCTAATGATACCAAGCATACCTGTTAAGTTGTAAATTCTTGTAAGAAATAGCCGTGCAAAACAACTGAGCTGTGCGGAACAGACGGAGGTTGCATATCAAAGTCAGCTGGTAAGATTTTTTATTAGAACAGACGAAGGAGGGGCGGATTTGGCAGAAGCACTGCTCTGCGGGACGATTCGGCGGAAACGACGACTTCAACTTCGGAACAGATTCGGCTGGATTCAGCGGAAGTAGCGAATGCAGCAAATAGAAAACAAAAAACTTTCGACTTCGGGATAGATTCAGCGACCTCGACTTAGGGACTACGGGATGTGTTCGGCGGATGCAGCAAACAGAAAATCTTTCGTGAAATTAGGACAATGAATAGTCGTTTATCTTAAAATATAGATATATTTTAAAATATAAAAAATATTCATAAGTATACGGAAATTTAAAAACAATTTGGCGCGCTATTTTGCGCCGTGCACAATGCGCCATGGCTTACATGTGGCGCAAATAGCGCGCGCTATTTTAAACACATGCGCCTGGCCATGAACATGGCGCCGTAGGTGCGCCGCGCCACGCCGTATGCCATGGCGCGCGTTATTTTACTCCATTGAAAACTATGGGCGCTGCTTCGCTAAAAAAATTAACCTAAAGTTTCTTTTTTTTCAGTACGGCCACCCCCCCCCCCCAGTTGCCGACGTGGCGCGCCTAGTGAGATGTCGACGTGGCATCAACATTTAAACCTGGTTTAGGTCGAATGCAGAGGCAACGTTTAGATTTTCAAGTTCCAGCAAAAATTCAAACTTTCAAGCATTCACTCCTGAGCAATTTCAAGCATTCTTCACTCAGTTTCTTCAAAGATGTCGTCACCCCCAAAGAGAAAGGTAACTTTATGCTATATTTTCTGCTCCGTATTGCGTATTTTATGGTTATGCTATGCGTTGGTGTTCAAGCTTCTGAAAATCTTCTTATTTTATGCTTATTTTATGTGTATGCATTGCTTCTCAAAATTTTTTAAATATTTGATACTTCGATGTCATCGTGTTTTCTCTGTATTCATGGTTTATGATGAATTTATGTTAAAATTTGAAACATAAAATCTAACTAAATATTAAGCACCGAGTAATATATGCGTAGGCTGTGCGTACGCAATGCGTCTTTTGTGCGTATGCTATAAGTACACATTGCGTGATCCTTGCTTATATTGTGCATACTTTATGCGTGCGTATAATTTGCTGCCATTTTTTCTGCAATGTGCGTTTTTATGCATATGTTATGCATATACTATGCGTGATTAGTGCTTATGATGTGTGTATTGTTTGCGTTTGTATAATTTGCTGCCATGTTTCCTGTACTGTGCGTTCTTGTGCGTGTGTTGTGCGTAATATATGCGTACACTGTGCGTGACCGTTGCTTATATTCTGTGTATGTTGTGTTTTTTGTGCGTATCTCATTTACTTATTTTTAATTATTTATTTTTTACAATTTTCAGATATATGTTTGTCCAATTACCTATCGATGTTATGTTTCTTCGTTTCGAACAATCTGTGATAACTTTGCTCAGCAAATTACTCCTGAAGTCAAGGACACATTGAAACATTTAAAGATGATACAGTTTTTAGAATTTTCTGGGTTTGAGCAAAATGTCCCTCTTATTTATGAGCTGATCTAAAGGTGAGACATTTCAAAATAATGCTTTGTTATAAAAGGTTAACACATTCCTTTCACTGCTGATGAAGTGGCCCTTCTTACTGGTCTGTCAAATAAAGGAGAATAAATATCCTGTCATTCCTTAGCACATACTTCAGTTACATCAACGGAAATAAGTAATGACATGATCGAGTTAAACAAGCAAACCCCCCCCCCCCCGAGACTATGTTAACAACGTTTATCATGTATTTATGTTCAAATTTACTTTTTCAACTTAACAACTTCAAAATCCCTCGATTGATTCAAATAATAGCAAATAATTCAGATGATTTTTTGTTAGTAAACTGGACTAGTTCAATTAGGAATTTTTTAGTTGAAGAGTTTAATAAGGCCTCCTACAAGATTTCAAATAAGAAGCCAGCATGTTACATCAACAGTTTTGTACCTCTGCTAATTGTGAGTGTTAAGTGCTAACTGCTAAATTCATTCAAAATTTTATTGGCTCAATGTGAGTGATAAAATTTTTTTTCATCTTATGCAGATTTGGTTCCTAGAACATACTACTATTCATGCTCCTATGTATGCTGACAAAAGGCCCCATTTTCTTCGATGGGCCGATGATATTATATATACTACAGAGGTGATCACAAACTTATTTGCTAATATAAGGAAAAGTCAGATTTGTAATGTCCTATAAACAGTTTCCCAGGCAGAAATGGATATGATTAATGTCGAGAAATATCCATCAGACAGCCCTCCATCCCCTGATTCCCCTCATAAAATACCCATCCATCAAAGCAACCCTCCCCAATCTCTCCATCATACCCCACCTCCTCAGCAAGACCCCCACCAATCTCCTCAGCAAAACCCCCACCAATCTCCTCAGCAAGACCCCCACCAATCTCCTCAGTAACCACACTTAGGTTTTTCCACTGAAGCACTTCAGTCTCTACAAGAAATAATAATTAAATCCTGCCAAGAAAAATGCACAAAACTTTTTCAAGAATTTGAAGACAGGCTGAGCACAAAGTTTGAAGATCTAACTGAGAGAGTTGGAGTTATTGAGATCAAGCTCAATAATTACATTGATCAGAGCAAAATAGTTCCTCAGAAAAGATCCGTTAACATTCAAATAAAACCTGTAACTTATATTTATGCACATGAAATAGAAAATTATAAAGGTCTTCTGTGTTTGACTTCTGAGAAGAGAAATTTTGTGCGAGAAAGTTCGAAAAAGTTCAATAAAAGGTAAAAAAATTGCAACTTATTTTTTGTTTGAATATATGTATGCGTATGGTATGCGTGGGTTATGCATATGATAAGCGTATGGTATGCGTGGGTTATGCTTATGAAATGCGTATTTAATTTTTTTTTTTTTTTGTAGGGACGATAATATCGTGTTTGTTGTTAACGTTCTTATTTCCAGATCTGACATTGATGAGTTATTAAGAGACAATTATTTAGGCAATGAACATGTAGATATTTTTGCCCATCTCTTAGATGAGAAGTGTAATCTTATGCCTGACAAGTATCATAAATTTATATACATCTCTCCAATCTATTGGGTTAATAACTTAGTATTCAATTTATCAGTTTAAATATTAGATTAGTAACTTAGTATCCATTTCTTAGTTCATACATTTACTACTTGCACTTGCAGAATAACAAAGGAAGGAATAAATTGTCCAAATTGCAAATCGACTATATAACCGAGTTTTCTGTTTCTTCAAACAACATTTTATTACAGCCAATCATTGAATCAAATCACATTACCCTTCTGGTTGGTTTGCTGAAAGAACAAAAGTGAAAATTTTATGACTCGTTGGACCACCGCGTCAAAGAGCATAGGCTTGTTGTTCCAAAAATCGTAAGTGTTAGATGAACATAAACTCTTCAATTTTTACAGAACTAATCCTTGCTTTACGTATATTTCAGCTTAAATCCCTATATTCTGACACGAAATGAGCTTTTAATAGTGATATCAAAAAATAGAAGCTTTATACCATTAAAGGTGTACCAAAACAGGAAAACTCTGTAGATTGTGGAATGTATGTCTGTAAATATATGAAAAGAATAATTCTTGAAGGCAACACTAATTGGACTGATAGTACAAATTGGCAAGTAGACATGCCAAAGTATATGGCAGAATTTGCATATGAAATATTTTGTAAAACGTTGAAAAAATAACAGTTTTTCATTGTGTATAAATGTTTAAACAATTTCTGTGTATAAATGTTTTTTATTCTATGTATAAATATTTATTTCTGAAGACTATATTTTTCAATTCTGTGTATAAATGTTATTTACACTGATTTGATTAAAAAATAACTTATAAAATGATAATACGAATAAATTACGCATATCGTACGCTTACGCCGTATACACGCACTACGAACGCACAAAAAACGCACAACGTACGCCATATAACGCACGCAGTAAATTTTATTTATAAAATTCTATTAAATATTTTAATTAATATCTATCTTTATTTGTAAGTTACATTAAAATTATGAATAATATGTTTAACACGTTGAACTTAAACTTGTTATTACAAATTAGACGCATTGTGATTTTTATGATTTCATTTTCTAGTCTTAAATATGATACTTGAACAAGTACAAAATATTTATGGCTCTTGGTGGATTGTATTTAAAGAAGAGAAATAAAGAATATGATGTTTGAAAGAGTTTGTGTTTGACATTTACGTTTAAAGATTAATGATTGAATTTCTAAAATTTATTTTTAAATAAAAATAATTTTTAAAAAATAAACATTTTTAAAATAATAATAACGCACGCACGCACAACGTACGCCGTATATGCACTACGAACGCACAAAAGACACGCATCGTACGCATCATACACGCACATATTACGCAGTAAATTTTAAACATTAAATAATTTAATTAATATATATCTTTATTTGTAAGTTACTTATATTAAAATGATGAGGAATATGTTTAACACGTTGAACTTAAACTTGTTATTACAAATTAGACGCATTGTGATTTTTATGATTTCATTTTTTAATCTTGAATATGATACTTGAATAAGTACAAAGGGTTTATGGCTCTTGTTGATTGTATTTAACAAAGAGAAATAAGGAATATGATTTTTGAAAGAGTTTGTGTTTGACATTTACGTTTAAAGATTAGTGTTTGAATTTCTAATTTGTTTTAAATAAAAATAATAATTTTAAAATTGTTTGTTAAACATTTTTAAATAATAAGCACAAAGCACGCACGACGTACGTCGTATATTTAAAAAACAAAAGACGCGCATTACGCCTATACAAATATTAAGCAGTAAATTATATTTATAAAATTATATTAAATGTTTTAATTAATATCTATCTTTGTTTATAAGTTACTTACATTAAAATGATGAGGAATATGTTTAACACGTTGAACTTAAACTTGTAATTACAAATTAGACGCATCGTGAATTTTATGATTTCATTTTCTAATCTTGAATATGATACTTGAATATGATACTTGAATAAGTACAAAGGGTTTATGACTCTTGGTGGATTGTATTTAAGAAAGAGAAATAAGGAATATGATTTTTGAAAGAGTTTGTATTTGACATTTGCGTTTAAATATTAGTGTTTGAATTTCTAATTTGTTTTAAATAAAAATAATAATTTTAAAATTATTTGTTAAACATTTTTAAATAATACGCACAACGCACGCACGATGTACGTCGTATACATAAACCAAAAACGCACAAAAGACGCACATCGTACGCATCATACACGCACATATTAAGCAGTAAATTTTATTTATAAAATTATATTAAATGTTTTAATTAATATCTATCTTTGTTTGTAAGTTACTTACATTAAAAAGATGAGGAACTGAGGAAAATGTTTAACACGTTGAACTTAAACTTGTTATTACAAATTAGACGCATTATGATTTTTATGATTTCATTTTCTAGTCTTGAATATGATATTTGAACAAGTACAAAGGATTTATGGCTCTTGGTGGATTGTATTTAAGAAAGAGAAATAAGTAATATGATGTTTGAAAGAGTTTGTGTTTGACATTTTCATTTAATGATTAAAGTTTGAATTTCTAATTTGTTTTAAATAAAAATAATAATTTTAAAATTGTTTGTTAAACATTTTTTAAATAATATGCATAACGCACGCACAACGTACGCCGTACACATGCACTAAAAACGCACAAAAGACGCACATCGTACGCATCATACACGCACATATTACGCAGTAAATTTTATTTATAAAATTCTATTAAATGTTTTAATTAATATATATCTTTGTTTGTAAGTTACATTAAAATGATGAGGAATATGTTTAACACGTTGAACTTATATTTGTTATTACAAATTAGACGCATTGTGATTTTTATGATTTCATTTTTTAGTCTTGAATATGATATTTGAACAAGTACAAAGGGTTTATGGCTCTTGGTGGATTGTATTTAAGGAAAAGAAATAAGGAATCTGATGTTTGAAAGAGTTTTTGTTTGACATTTACGTTTAAAGATTAGTGTTTGAATTTCTTATTTGTTTTAACGAAAAAAATAATTTTATAAATGGTTTTGAAATATTTTTAAATAACACGCATAACGCACGCATACAATACGCATATCGTACGCATAATATAGGCACAAATTACGCATATAGTACACATAATACACGCACAAATTTTATTTATCGAATTATATTAAATGTTTTAATTAATATCTATATTTGTTTTTAAGTTACATTAAAATGATGAGGGACCGTAACATGAATAATAATTTTCGTTGGCTGTGGATTGACGGTTGACAGATATGGTTGGGAGGGTAAGAGGGCTGGTTGATTTTTTATGAGCCTTTATTACTTACTATTGCTCAACATTCATATTTCAACTATATAATGCGAGAACACTTGAAGAAAAGTGTAACTCATGATTTTCAAACATAAGTAATGCAACCTTGACCGAAGGTAAGATTTTTTTTATTTCAGAAACTAAGTATAAGGTTGCTGTTAGTTTGTGATTCTTTTGAGGATGAGGATAACTAAGTAGATTTCTAAATCGTTAGAATGAAAATACTATGTAATCCTTATCCTCAAACGAATCACAAACTACCATAAGCCTAAGACTTATTTCTGAAGTAAAAAAACTTTCCTTCTGTCAAAGGTTGCATTACTTCTGTTTGAAAATTATGTCTAAAAATCAAAGGAATGTTCTCTTGTAATCAAAGGAAGGTTCTCTTCCATTCATTACTGCGATACTTATCCTCCTCCCTGTTAGACTGTTAACATAAACCTGGTCAGGGAAAAGGATAAGTATCGCAGTAAAGATTGGAAGGCTTGGAAAGTTGATTTATATTGATAATTTATATTGATGTAGGAAAGTTGATTTTTTTTATTTTTTTTATTTTTTATTGATGTAGGAAAGTTAATGTTGTTAAAGATGTACATTAAGTTACAGCACATCATATGTATTACGCACAGCAGACGCATAAACTACGCATAATATAATATTACATATGTTTTATTAAATATTAATATAAAGTCATACATTAAGTTACAGCTACTCCAACTGCTAATTCATAAATAATTTAGAAGAAGTTTTACAAAATACGCATAAAATACGCATAGAATACATCTCTCTTACGCAGTATGTACACCTTAAATACGCAGTACATACGCATTATGTACGCATAAAATACGCACAACATAAAACTGAACACATCCAGAAAATTTATCTGACGGCTCGACATTATATAATACTGAACACGTCCAGTAGGACCAGTACGCATACTAAACCCTAAACGCGAGCTGCTCTCTTCGTCTGGAGGTTTCTTCTACTGCGAGTTGGGTTGTTGTCTTCTCCATCCGACCCGCGGCCGCTTCTGTCCGAGGTTGCTGTCTCCTCTGACCTGCATCAGATCATAGAAAAGATTAGTAAGAACTCGTTCACTTCCTATTTTTCTCAATCAGGATGGTCAGAAATAAAGATAAGGCTGCATCAGGTCATAGAAAAGATCCAGCATGAAAATATAGCACTCAGGTGGATGTAGGAGGCAGTGATAAAACATGTCTATCTGAAATGCAATTACTGTGATAAAGATGTGAAGGAACACCTTTCAAGTTCTCACAAAAATGTTGCTCCATGCTCCAAAGTTCCTGATGTTGTAAGAGATGAGATAAAGTCATACATGAATAAGTCTACCACATCAAAACATCTTTCATAGAAGCAATTTGAGGATAGAGTTGATGTTGGATCTTACTACGGGAGTGAGCGCAGCGTTAGGGATTCATCTTCTTCTATGAAGCCCATTTCATCTAGGGGTGCTAGAGGGCCTATGGATCATTATATGGTTGACACATCAGATGATAGGCCTTCTACTACACAGAATATGGCCCTAGAAAATACAAAGGAGGCTCGAAGAAGAGTGTGTAAGGATATAGGCAGATTATTCTACGAAAATGCAATTTCATTTAATGTTGCAACATCACCTGCTTATTACAACATGATTCGCACGAGAGGCTCTGTTTGCTTTCTTTCTCACGATCAGGCCTCCTATACGCACGCAGAGGGTTGGCCGATCCTCTTCTTCCCTTTGGCTGGATGCGCCCAAGCAAGAGAGAAGCTCGGTTCTCTCTTTTCTTCCCTCTCTCCCGCTCTCTCTGTTCTATGGATTGGGATGGACACCACAAGCGGAGAAAAGCAAAACTATCTCCACTCCCCCTCGTCTCCCGCTGTATATGGGACGGACACGCCCTTGCCTACTCGTGCACTTCTTGCCGCAGAATTAGACTTTTGCCGCAAGAGATAAGAGATCTCCGCGATCTCTCTGCTGTAGCCGCCCGCGGGAATCAAAGCCTGAGGGAAAACGGCTGCAAAATTTGAAAATCAGGATCAATCCTAGCCGTTGGATGCAAGGACTGATGTGGAAGAGTCAATTGGGCTCGTCTTGAGTCCAAATTGAACTCGATTCGAACCGGTTTGAGCCGATTCGCTTCCGATCGAGTCAATTTTGTGAAATTGAACTCGAATCGGCGCTGAATTGCGTCGAATTCGGCTCGATGATGCTCGACGGGGTTTGATTGGTTTTGATTTGATTTTATTTAATTAAATTGGGGCTTAATTTGTGACAATTTCGCCTCGACGACAATCTATTGGGTCGATCGAGCGCGATCGGGGTCGGGTCGATACGAAAATGTTCATCAACAAAAGGCACACAAATCAAGGAAATCAACTTGGGACGTCACCCAAACGACCTCCGATCGTAAAACGAGTTGCGCCGTTACGAACGGAATGTCGGCAATACCCAAATCAATAGTAATTTTGCCTAATGAAAATCACGCGCGCAAATCAGCGTGGGTTCTGAGGTGATTGTGCACAAATCAAGGGGATCGCACACAAATCAAGTTTATTTTGAGTAATTGGCCTATTTCCTCTATTTCAAATTAATAATAATAGTAATAGTGATGAATTGCCATTAATATTATTATTAATTTAATAAAAAAGGTCAAAATCATTAATTCAAATCACATTTAAACCACATATCTCGTATCAGATGAGATACCTGTCAAAAATCCAAGAAATCCCAAAACTCCTATGACATCGTCTCCTCCCGTAAATCCCATGATGGTAGTGTACCTCGATCGCCTACTTCTCTCGTTTAAATTGAAACAAAATGAACTATCATTGGATTTTTTTTTTCTTCTTTTTTTTCTTTCTATTGGGGTAACACTCGAAGCCTGTTCATAAGCTCCAACCTCCCGTCAAGCTCGTTCGAACCCAGCAGTTCCACGGATCCTCTGTTGTCGAGAAATCCACTTCATCCCATTCACAGCCGCTTGACACCTCTGCCTCCTGTTCGAAAACTGCGATCACACCACTCAAACCCCCAATTCCTACACTAGCCGCAACTGCTTGCTGTCCAACACCATAGCCTCCACCAAACCTCCTCCCTCCATGATCAGAAATCTCAATTTCCTGATGCAGTCGGCCTTACTACAGGAGTCGAATACTCTAGCAAAAGCCAAACCCACTGCACCTATTCTTCCTCTCACACCCAGCCGGTCTTCCAACCGAAATCCCAGTGAAGTCGTCCGTCCAAAGCCCCAGATCCACTGCAGTCTGCTTGTTTCCTCTCCAAACACCTGCAGTCCTTCTGTTTGCACCTAGCAGCAGCAGAAGCCTTCTCCAGCCACTAAATAACAAGCAGTGTCACGTGACCTCCCTGCTCCTTATTCGAAAGCTTTACCAAGCAGCCCACTCTCACAGATCCATTTCATCACTACCCGCTCCAAGCCGTACGCAACTCATGTGCATGCAAAGCTGCTGCCTTCTCCCAATATTCCATATACTCTAAAAGTACCAACACACCCCTTCTTCAAATTATTTGCCCCCAGCAACTTTCTGTTATTCTTCCAACCCACCTAAATATTCCACCTCATTTTACATCTTCACCCACTACAGACAAAATGCCCAACACATTTCTTGGAGCCCAACAACTCGCATCAACACTCGAAACAACCTTTCTCTGCACTCAAATAGCCCACCTATTTTCAAAGACCAGCAAACCACTTAATCCATTCAATTTCCTTTTTTTTTTTTGTTTTTAGAGAGACGTAGGAAGGAAACAAAAGAGAAAGATTCTAAAACAAAGAAGGAAGATTAAAAAAAAAAGAAAATTTCTTTCAGGAATAAAAAAGAGAGGGAAGATTTAAAAAAAAGAAAGAAGAGGGAAAGAACGGGAGGGAAAATAATAAAAAAAGAGAGATTTGATTGAGTTGTGCATTTCACTACAGCCGTCGACATATTGCGAAGGTACAATTTCTAAACTTAAATCCCTCATTCGGCATTCACAGCGCGCCGGAGGACCCCCTACACGCGCTCTCGTAGTAGGGAGCAGAATGCAATGCTTGCGGCGAGGCAGGAAGGCACTTCGCACGCTCTCGTAGCATGGCGAAGACACTTCTAAGTACTCGTACGCGCCTTAGTGCCTGCAGGGAAAACAATTGTGTATTTCTAAACAGATACCTCGGAGACCCATACACGCTTTTGTAGCGTGATGGGATTATAGACCGCGGTCGCAATGTCGTCCAACACCTACCATACACACTCTCGTAGCGTGGTGGGATGGTCCAGCTTCCTAAATTTCCCATAAACGGGGAACACGACGAGAGGCTGCCGAATTTTTCAATGACAAAGGACCTGGACTCGAACAATTGATAGGGGAATGCAAATTTAAAAAAGGACAGCATGAAACCAAACTCAAATAATAAATAGGGGATCGAACTTTCAATTAATCACACATCTCACATTAAAATATAAATGTTAATTAATGGCCTTAATTATGCAAATAAAAAATTAATGGATGAATGGAGGATTTGTGTTGAAATTTCAACCGTTTGAAAATACAAGCACCAACAAATAACAAACATCAACGAAGGAAATTTGTAATGAGCAGAGTGATCTGCTTAAAGGTATGAACATGAACTCGTAGAGTACACAATGCTTCGCTTACAAGCGACTACATAAAACCTCTATGTACAACAGTAATTGAACATGCAACGAATACATCAACCTGCCTGCAATTCATGACGTTCACTGCAAACCTGTACAAAAGCATGCAACGCATGCTAGGATATCCATACAATCTGCAATACTTTAGTGGCAAGCAAATGCATTTACCCCCTGCAGGCATAAGGATTTGCATGCATTTGATGATGGACGATAGGTGAGAGTTGCGATATGTCTACAAGAAAATTAAGATGGTTGCAAGGGAAATGGCCTCCCTACTATCAATGCCACTTAACTGCAAACCAACACACCAAGTCACCTATGAGTATGATAATGGATGTGGTGGAAGTATAATATCCTAAAAACACTGATGAGGTGATTGCAAGAAACAGCAACCTAGCAATTTACCTGCAATCATATACGAAGAATGTAGCATGGCCATAGATGGAAGCAGGAAAGTTATGATAAAGATAACCCGCACACTATCAACAGCCATTAGATAACAAAGAAGTGCACTAGTTCACTTGTGAACAACTACCATGGATAGACTATGAATCTATAATAGCCTCCCTACGACCAAAAAAACTAGCTTGCAAGTACATGTCGCTATCCTTATGAATGTCGAAAGATATGCAAGCAAATGCAGTAGTTCACCAAACAACGTGCTTCAATGTTTTGGTGAAAAATGTAAATCGATCAAATTGTTGCTATCCTTATGACAAGTGCAGAACTATGACAAGCATAAGCATTCACAAACCGCATGAGATTCGTTAGTTTACGATAGTCTACCTGCATAAAGCAACGAGTAACCTATAGTGTGACGCCACACCACTCGATCTACAACACTCATACAAGCAAACAAAAGGCGTCCGCAATCTTCCAAACAGAACGCTATGCACACTCAAGTGACAATCATTCGCAAAGCTAATTGATGTCAAAACTTTTAAAATGGTCTCCTACATGCATTGCAACATGAAGAGTTTATTATGTGAGCATGCAAGCACTCGTGATATTTATTTTAATACGTTCATATAAAGCCTTCAAAGACTATAATCAGGAAGATTCACTAATAAAAGCATAAAGCCGATAATGAACCATATCCTTTGTCGACAAGCAGACAGAGTTGACAAAGTTCAACCGATCAAACGAAAAATGCATATAAATACCCCAATAATAGCCATGTTGAATGTTTATCTCAACTGTAAGGGATCATAAATAATCAAATGCTCTCAAACTTTCACAAAATACAAGTATTTTCAAATGACCTCAACATAACCTCGATAATGACTGTGTTGAATGTTTATATCAACCGGAAGGGATCCTATAGCTTCTTATGCTTGCAAGCTTCAACAAAATACAAAACTTTTAAAGTGACTACAACATAACCCCAATGATGGCGGCCGTGTTGACTGAAAATCTCAACAGGACAGGACCACAAACACTCAAAAATGCATCCCAAATGCTCATAAAAATTTCAAATTCCAAAAATACTAAAATTTAAAATATTTAAAATTAAAATTCATCAAATACTTAAAGCAAAATCCATCCATCTTCCACAATAATTTGTCGAGGTGAAACAATTTAAAAATATCTTTAGCTCATAAAGAGCCAATGTCCGGTCGTGAATATCATCAAGAATCATTCTCAATGTCTATTACCAGTAAGGACGTGGCATTGGTACTATAATCAATGGTTTGGTCAGATGAATCCACAAATAGCCTTTGATTTGGCCAAATGGCTCCACGTGGTTAACGATTATGACTGTGACCCTCTGACCTAGTGACTTGGTCCAATGACTCCACAGTATTACGATTGCGGTCAGAGCCTGTATGCTCCCCAATGACGTCAAATCTTTGAGATATGAATCAATAAGATATAATTGATAAAGCACAAAACCCTATATTAGATAAGGTGGATTCAAATTTGCCCCCTTATACAAATATTCATCCCAGGTCTATAAGGTTCCCCTGGACGACATAACCATGGGATCTTGATCGGGTTCATCCATTCCCCCACCATCCACTTTAAGTGCAAGATGTTGAAGTTTCTAGTTTTAAATATTAAGTCTCAAAAAAAAAGCTAAACCCATGCTACTACTATACATCATATACCACGTACCTCTACGTATATGTTTGATGACTAATCTTAATCAAAAGTTCTCTCTCATTATCTGAAGAGGAAATTAACTATAGGGTCTTGCGCCTATAGGAAACCTAAACTAAAATTTAAAGTCCTTAAAAATGAGGGAAATATCTACCTTCTGAACATTCGTCTCGGAACTTAAGCATTAAAACTTTCCACAATGACCCCAATAAGAAGAAACAAAGGGGTCCTCGGAGAGGCTAGGACGTGAATTTTTGGAGCACACACAAACTCATCCATCCTCCACTATAATTTGACAAGGTAGTAAAATCTAAAAATCACTTCAGCTCAAAAAAGAGTGAATGTTTGGTCGAGAATAACACTAGGATTCATTCTCAATCTGTCTCTTGCCAATAAGGATATGGCACATCTTCTGATCAATGATTTCGTCGCAAAATGGCACTGCAGGTAAACGGTTATGATCGAGACCCTCTGACTAGGTGTTTTTGCCACTAAATGGCACCATTAAATTACGATCATGGTCAAAGTCCATATGTTCCCCAATGGCTTCAAATTATCGAGTAATGAATCAATAGGATATGATCGATAGGACACAAAACCCTATGTCAACTAAGGTGAATTTAAATTTACCCCCTTAGACAAATATTCACCCCAGGTTTCCAAGGTACCCTTAGACGAAGCAACCCAAAGCTGCCGAAAAGGATCATTCGGTCATGTTAGGTTGACTACCTCCTCTAACTAAGCAAACTAGGGATCATGATGACCCAAGATGATAGAACCATGGGATCTTGATCGGGTTCATCATCATTCCCACCATCTGCTTTAAGTGCAAGGCACTAAATTTCTAATTTTAAATTTTAAAAATTCTCAAATACTTAAAACTACACTGCTACTATATGACAGATACTATGTATTTATTTAACGAGTAGCCTTAATAAAAAATTCTCTCTCGTTATCGAGAGGGGTAATTAACTATAGAGGCTTACACTTATAGGAAACTTGAACTTAGATCATAATATCCTCGTAAAATGAGGGTGAAATCTCTGAGTAGTGTCTTATTTAAAACTCAATATGTCATTTGAAAATTTTCCTCGGAACATACACGTTAAAACTCTCCTCGACGACCCAAAAAAGAAAGAAAGGGGCCGCGTAGAGGCCGAGGCGCGAATTTTCGGAGCCCGTAAAAGGCAGGCATTTTTTTAACATTACCTAGTTATATAAACATGAGAAAGTCTAATTTATATTAATTTAAATATTTTTTGTCAACCTTAGAGTCTAAAGGTTTTCATTTGTGTAGATCTAAAACTGAATTCATGGAGTGTAATTTTAGTAGTCATAGATCTAGTGGGAGGATTTTGACTTTGGGCGATCAAGTCATCAATAATAGTACACATTTTAGATACCTCGGGTCTATTGTTCAAAGTTATGGTGAAATAGATTGAATATTATTAATATAATTCAAGTTGGATGGTTGAAGTGTGGAGAATGCCTCAAGCCTTTTGTGTAATCACTGATAGGCATGTACCCCTCAAACTTAAGGGAAAATTCTATAAGATGGTGGTGAGACCTGCCATTCTTTGTGGCGCAGAATGTTGGAAATTAAAAGAGAAGCATAAAATTAAGTTAAGTGTTGCATAGATGAGGATGCTCAGATGGATGACTGGCTTTACTCTTAGACAGAATGTGAAATGAGCATATACGTGAAAAGGTTGGAGTAGTTCCAATGGCAAATAAGATTAGAGAAAATCATCGTAGATGGTTTGGTCATATAAGACTTCAACCTTTCAATGAACTGGTTAGAAGAGTAGATGTATTAGATTTGGCTTATGTTAAGAAAGGTAAAGATAGACCTAAAAATTTTGGTTAGAAAATATTATAAATGACCTTTCTTTATTAGATATAAATGAGAATTTGACTCTTAATAAGACACAATGGAGAAAAAAATTTATGTAGCTGACCCCACGTTGTGGGATAAAGGCTTGAGGTTGTTGTTGTTGTATTAATTTAAATAGTTTATTTAAAATCTTAGGCACCTAATATAAATACTAAATTAAGCTCCGGGTCAAAGGCTATTGCTCTGATGCTCTAAACCTCTAATTATTGCATCCAAAAGACTAAGTGCTCTATTTTCACAAAACCAACCATTAGCCCATTCTCTCCTATGAAAGTGAGATTTGAGATCTAAGGAGAAAAATATTTGCTTTCTTGCTCATGAAAGATTCATTGGTACTATGGTGATTGATTTACTACGCTTTTTCACACAATGTGCTCATTGATGTGTAAGAAACCATTACTTTTTCTTGTGATTTATTTTTGGAATTTCTTTCCATTTGTTTAAATGTTGTGGAGGAGAATATTTTTGAGGAGGTTCCTTTGTTGTGAACAAGGTGGAATGGAGGTCAAAGGTGATTGGAGTAAAGCCTTCTCCACGTGTGAAGTAATGGTTTAATAGGGAAGGTTATTGAGAAAATACTATATGTGGTGAGCACCTAGACGTAGATACATGCTACGTGCTACAGCCAAATCATGTAAAAATTGTTGTTTGTATGCTCGTTTATCTTTGCACTTCTTATTTATAGTCACACTTTAACATTTATTAATCTACTTTGCATCATGTTATATAAAAAAATTTTAATTTCAAAACCAAATTCACCCTCCTACCCCCTCTTAGATATGTATGAAACAATAATTAGTATCAAAGCCTCAGCTTGACAATTTTTGGCTTCACATCCAAAAATCCCTTAGGATTTCTGGTAAAATAAATAAATGGCACTCCACAAAAATGGCCATCTTTATTTGATAGCATTCCTTTTGAATTCTAGAAAAGTAGAATAATGATTTCTTTACAATCCTGCAACATGAGATTCGGGAACTTTATTTTGAAAGGCTATAAAAGTCTCTCTATTTTCTAGAGTTGATGTTAAAGAAATTCCAAAGCCCTAAGAATGGACTCCTACGGAATTATATTTGGGACTACTAAATGGTAATGGAATAAATACACTTTGTGTTGTGCTTTACAATATGATGGCTATATGAAATATGTAATTTGAGAATAGGGAAGCAGATGGGTCAAATTAATCATCACCTACAAGGGCACTGATGAACTAAGAGCAATAAAATTTAACATCTTAAAGCAGGAACACAAGCTCGTCAAAATGAAGTATGAAGAAACCATTGCAAAGATGGTTGGACGATTTATAAAGATAATTACAATCTTAATGCACTTGGCAATGCACGCACGAACCAAGAATAGAAAAACAAGATCCTACGCTCATTGCCAAAAGAGTTTATCTAAAGCTAACAGCTACTTCTGAAGCTAGAGATTTAAATTTATATACCACCACTTGCATGGCTCTCTAATAGCACAGGTATAGAAGGTTAGCTTGAGGAATGATGAAGACAAAAATATGAGGAAGAAGTCAAAGAATGTAGCACTAAAATGTCGATCTAAGTGACAGTGGCTTATGTCACATTCCATTTTGACCATCCTTACAGTCAACCTAGAGTGTAATAGAGAAGGAGAATCCTGAAACATATTTCTTATTAACACATCTTGAAATACTTCTATAAGAATCAAGTGGGTAGGAAATGGTCAATACAAACTCTTCCAAAACTTCAAGTTTTACAAAACTAAAAGACTGGAATTAATATTTCATAACTGAAAGCATATTTAAACACATCTAGTAAATATCTCAAGTAAAATACAAAGATTGACTAAACTTTCAAATAACATGTACATACCCAAAAGTGTCTATACAACTTCCTTCATTACAAACACTGCTAATGAGCTAGAACTCTCAATGAAATACGCAAGTATAGTAAACATGTTTGTAGTTAGTTGAAACCAATCTGGGGTATATAATCGGCATGTACAAAACATCAATGTATATTTAACTTTTCACATTTCCTATTCTGATTAATGTTCAATATTTTAGCAAGTCATACGTTGACTATAGGGTTTGCACACTTATATCTTTGTAATTCAAAGTTCAGTTCGTATTCCCATTTTTTAGAATTAGAGGGCAGCTCTCTCATCAAAGAAAGGGTCTGAACTCTCAATTTTTAGAATTGAGAGAACGTAGGATACTTTTTATACAGCTTTCCTAAGACTTACCTTGTCAAATATTTCATCTTTTCTTGTGCGGGCTTATCCCCCATCTATGACTTATCTCATTTCATTTACTTTTCATAAATGTGCATATGTTCGTATCCTTCATCTATAATATCTTTCTGAAACATCACAATTAAATCACATTTCACTAGTAATATACAACATGCTAAAATATACAATATGCTAAATGTTAAAGAATTTTTATTACACTTATACTAAATATACAAAAATGCTCCAATTTTCTATAATATAGGTTGGGTATCGCACCTCGTTATGAATCTGTTCATCTGAAATGCCCCTACCTCTTTTCACTTATATACCACCTAAAGAATACATTGCAAAGCATACATTGTAACATTTATACAAGGATCCTAATAAAAATCAACTCGGAAAAATAAAATTCTAACATTTTACCTCAACTGTACTTCTCTGCATTCAACCCCAAGGTTCCTCACTTCCTATTCCTTTCTCCCTCTCTTTTCACTTCTTTTCCTTCCCTCAATTTACCTTACTGATTTCAGAATTTTCTCCCCAGCAAACAGGCGAAAAATAAGTTTGGACATCCAATAAAAATTTGCCGCGTCACCTTGCGCTTTAGTTGCGCTTTTTGACTTGCGCTTTACCTGCGCTTTAGTTGCGCTTTTTGACTTGCGCTTTAGTTGCGCTTTACTTGCGCTAATTTTAAAATAATATTTTATTAATATCCGGACCTATCTTTGCGTTCGGTCACCTGACCCAATAATTTGCCCGCACACAGCAGCTTCGAATGCCAGAGAACAATTGACGGGGAAAAGGATGACATGGTAAGGCTTGGTTGATTACCTAAATATATATATAATATATAATCTTGATGCTTTTTCCACTAAAATTCCACAACCATTTCAGCCGCACGATCCCCATCAGCCCCATGCATGCTTGGCTAAGTGGAGAGACTACAGCAGGATGCATTAATTAATATTTAAATGGTTGATTTAGCTACAGTAATATGCAATAACAGCTACAGTACCATTTAATTAATACCTTTTTAATGGCAATAGTTTATTGGGCTTTTAGATACACTTTTATATATCAAAAAGCTCGAAATTTAAAATAAGATTTAATGACAATAAAATTGACATTTTTTGTATGTGGGAGAAAATAGAGTAACATTGTATGCTTACTTTTTGATAAAGAAAAATTTTGGTGTGATGATGATGAAATGGCATTACTAATTGGACAACTTGGAATGATGTTTAGAAAAAATTGCTACAAGGGTAAGAAATATGGTAAAATTTTTCAAAATAAATTGAAACTTGACCCCGCAGGTAAAAAGAGAAAATTAAAAATGTTTCAAGTGCAAAATGTTCTATAAATAAATGTTTCAAGTGCAAAATGTTCTATAAATAAAAGTGGAAGAACAAAAAAAACATACATCACATAACGACAAGGCATTGAATGTTACTTAGGCAGACTCAAACAGTGACTCAAACAGTGACAAAACACCAATAGAAACATTTGATCAAGAAGTAAATACATGCCTCATGGCCATTAATGAATTTTCATATGAGATAAATGACAAGTCTTATGGTGATTTGCAAGCTACATTACTTGAAATGAATGGTGTTTTAACAATTTGAAAAAGAAACATTGTACCTTAAAGAAAGAACATACAAATTTAGATTCACATTACATTGAACTTTAAAATGAATTATAATGATCTAGAAAAGAAAATAAACGTTTACAAGGCATCTTTATGTGATATATTGCTTAAAGAAAATTCAATTTTAAATGCTAAAATTGAATTTTTAAATTATTTTTGGAAATTTTTTAATAGGAATGCATCTCATAGTTTATCTAATTCTAGAAGGGCTGCACATGATAGACCCTATGCACACACAAATGCTAGGTATAACTTCTTGTACCTTATGACGCATTTCTAAAAACTGTAAGAGCAAAATTGTAAATAGAGTACCTCAGTATGTTTGGATCCCTAAGCTCACATGTGCACAAGTTATTGAATCCCCATCTACACAAATTAATCATTCAGTTAAACTAAAGCAATTTGGTTTCCCAAGCTGACGGGCTGAAATATTGTGTAGGTATCTCTAGGACCAATGAAGGCTAATGATACTTGGAAAACTGGTGCATGAGACACATGATGGGAGGCCACACAATGTTCGCTTTTAAGTATAAAGGGATGGCGGATACGTATCACTAACATATAATACCAAAAAGAAAGAAAATTGAAGTTACCAGAATTGGCTATGGTTCCCATGGCATTGAGAAGATACTAGATTTAAAGCATAATCTAATCAGCTCACTAGGTATACGATAATGAGCATGAGGTTCAATTCTCTTCTACTTAGGGGGGCTATTTGGTTGCCTGAATTAGGAGGGTAAAGTAAAACAAATACATGTATTTATTAAATTAGACTGTTTGGTTAATTTTGAGCGGAACAAAAGAAAACCATTCGAGGCATTAGGAGTGTATTAGGCGGGGTGTTTCTTGCGAAATAGAAACCCGCTCATATTGAGCGGGTTATAAAATCGCTGGCTAAAATCCTCCGCATCGTCTTGCTGTTCGGCTTCATTGCTTCGCAGGAGGTGTAAGATTCCACGAGTGGCTTCTTTGGCTCCTTCGTTCTTGTTCGACTTCGGCTTCTTCGACTCCTTCGTTCTTGTTCGACTTCGCTCCTTCGGCTTATTCGAGGCGTTCCCTTTTCCTGTCGGATCGGAAGTTGCGATATTTTGATAGGAAGTAAGGACGGGAGCTCGCTAGATGTTAAGGTAACTTTCTACATTTCGCGTTTTCTTCGAGCAGATTCCGTCAATCCGCCGAACTACTTGATCTGGTTAAAAGGCTAATTTATTCCCCCGTGAGATATAGGTTGGGCGTTTATGATAAATCCTGCTCAATTCCTGCGTAAATCCTATAGCCTTACTGCCCCCTAAATCTGCTGATTTACAGCATTTCTTGCAAAGAGTTGAGGTCGAAGAATCAATGCCGGCTGTAGGAAGCAAGCCATCGGCTGGTCCTGTCTACAGATGCGTTTAGGCCCAAAATAATTTCCTCGAGCTGCCTCCAGGAATAGATTCAGACATTTATTTAAAATTTATGTCCAACACTAGGGAAATTTTGTGTTCTGTATTACAGTCAAAGCCCAATGAGAGAGACTAGCAGGAGCCCTGCAAGTTCAGAAAGGGAGAGATCCCCCGCTGCTGAGAAGAACGGAAGCCCAGAGTCTAATGGGCGGAGCCCGAGCCCTAGAGGATGATGATGGAGCTGATCGTGCCTCTCCGAGGGGCAGCGAATCCCCTCGGGACTAAAAAGCTTCGCAGCTTTGCCCCACCCAAAACTCATTCTGAGAGACGATATGAACTTTTAGAAAGATAATGGAACAGAGGAGAGGAACAGAGAACATAGAGAAGAAATGAATTGTATTGAATGAATTCGATTTGTGTACAGTTGATGTATATATAGAGATTAAACTAATTAAATAATGCAGAGAGAGAATTAGAAAATGACATGTGTATACATGTGTGGGCTAACACTTTTCTGCTCGAAATTGTCTACTGTTTTCAAACTTGGATATGCAAGATTATGCTCTGCTCTGTTTTTGTTTGTTCTCTTTTTGTTTTTTTTTTTCCACCCCTTAAATTTTCCTTGGAAGTCTCATTCGCGTTTTATTTGTTTAGGTTTGAGAATTTTTTAAGGTTTTGTTTAGGACATTTTTTGTATTTCTTTATAAATAAGTTTTTTAGTATAAAGATTTTTTGAAAAAAAAATTGTTGTAAAAAGAAGCTTTAGAAAGTAATATTTTATCCCAAATAAAGCCAAAGAGGCCTTCAATTCGAGTCTTATGAATATGGCATAAAATATTTAAAATTGAAAATGGAGGTGTACGAGGTTTTCATGAAAATATTAACAGATGGTTGCATTAGTTTCCATGATAATTATTAAAAAAAAAACATTTTTACTTTACTCTGGATCTACCTAACCAAAAAAGGGAAACAGTTCTACTGCATTTATTTTGCAAACAACCAAACAATCTCAAAATATTTACTTTGCATTGCATTATTTTACATTGCATTTACTTTACGCTGCATTTTTTTTTCAAGCAACCAAACAGCCCCTTAATCAAATTCTCTTCTACTTAATGTTTGATTAAATTAATAGGTGAAATTTACTTTATTAGTATGTTAGACCGGTTATTAGAATGGCCCACTTCTAAGCAAGGCGTAACAGAGCCCGCCTCCCGTCACTGCCGCTCGAACCATATGGCCAAAAAAGCTGTTTGGGGGAAGGATTTTTTAAGGAGTTAGGAGGGAAATTTTGAAGTATGAGCTGTTTTAGATATTTCCTTTTGAATTTTATGTATTAAGTAGTATGTTTTGAGGGTTAGGAAATCTTGAATTTGACTGAAATTTGATCTCTCTTAGGTTTTGGGCTCTAGCAGCGTCTAGAGATTTGGGAGAGCCGAATCTTTCTCTCCAATTGAAGATCCACTTATGTTATGTGTTTTTTTTTTCATAAAACATTCAATAAAAAAAAAGTGTTCTTGTGTGTTCTATTCCTAGTTTTCTTAATGTTGGTTTTCTGAAAATTGCTGAAATCAGATTTCAGCCAAGGCTTTTGCTAAATTTCTACAAGCATTTTCTATCAAATTGATATCAAAGCAGTTTTTGGACTATTGTTGGGCTGTTTTTGGAGAATTCCTGCAGCAGTTCTTCTATTTCAACAATGAATTTTGTTGTTTTTGGGGTGAAAATCCTGATTTTCGAACCTAACAAAGATCCGGGACTTGTGGCGAGAAGAAAGGTAGAAGTATTAGAATGGGAGATAGGACAAATGAAATCTAAAATTTCATATATCCAAGATCAAGTTTTAGATTTTTAAAAAAAGGATATTTCAGTCATTCATGGTAAGATCAATTCGAATTTTTCCATCCTAGAGGAGATATTGAAGAAAGTGCTTGGGGGCCAAACCAAAATATCACCGTCAAAGGTGAGGAAAGGTGCCGACAGCCAAGGAAGTGAGGAAAACCCTAAGCTAATCAAACGAATGGAAGATTAAGAGGTGGAGATTTTGGAGGGAACAGAAAAAATGCATCCCCTACAGCCTATTCCTAGGGAGGAGTCGGGCAGAGGATAGGGGGAGAGTCGGGAGGAGGTAGGGAAAGAACGAAGAGGTGCTGATTTGGAGAGGGGTGGGATTTGAAAGGGAAAGGGGTAATTATGACCCAAGGGAGGCTAAATTTGAATGGGGATGGATTTTTTATGATCTAAGGAGTGCTGAATTTGAAAGGAGAATGTGGGAATGTGATTAAAGGCTGAATTTGAAAGAGGGCGAAGGGGCTCTATTTTAGATGTGAGAAGAGGTATACATCGGGACACAGATGTAAGGACCGAACTCTTCAGTTTCTCATCGTTTGTGATGACGAGGAAGCTAAGGAGCATGACATCTTTCCACCTTGAGGACAAGGTGGGTCTTTAGGATGGAGGTATTGTTAGACCGATCATTAGATCAGCCCAGCCGATCCACATTGGACTGGCCCGTTTCTAAGCGAGGCGGAATAAAGCCCGCCTCCCGTCCCTGCAGCTCGAACCACAGGGGCAACAAAGCTATTTAGGAAGGATTTTTTAGAGAGTTTGGAACGAAATTTCAAAGTATGGGCTGTTTAGAGATTTCCTTTTGAATTTTATGCATTAAGTAGTATGTTTTGCTAGGGTTAGGACATCTTGAATTTGACTGAAACTTAAGATCTCTCTTAGGTTTTGGGCCTTACCAACGTCTAGAGATTTGGGAGAGTTGGATCTTCCTCTCCAATTGAAGATCCACATGTATCTTGTATTTTCTTTCATAAAACTTTCAAAAAAAAGTGTTCTTGTGTATTTTATTCCTATTTTTCTTGTTGTTGGTTTTCTAAAATTGCTGAAATCAGATTTCATCCAAAGCATTTTCTAAATTTCCACAAACACTTCCTATCATAGTCATAAATAAAAATATATATATATTTGCCTGAATTAAGTTTTTTTTTTTTACAATAATGTTTGAGATCAAATTACCATGAGCCATGTCTTTAGCATAGGCTTTTTTGTCATGCTAGTATATATTGCCAAAATTATCTAGCATGAGTTGGTTATAGGATTACTCCAAGGAGCAAATGTGTGTTCACTATCAGTTAGGAAATAGACCAGAGCATCTTTTAGATCCAAAAATCAAATTCGAACCTCTATACCATTGAAGTTGTTACATATTGACCTATTTGGACATGTCACACTCAATAGTCTAGGAGGAGAAGGGTATGTTATTGTTGCTCATTATTCCATATTCACTTGGATGGTATTCTTAGTTAGCAAAGAGTGAGGCAATTTCTTAATTTATAAATTTATTAAATAAATTTAAAGAGAAAACATTATCCATTGTATCATTAGAAGTGACCGTTGGGAGAGTTTGTGAATGAAAACTTTTTAAAAAATTTATGATGAAGCTAGAATTAGGAATAGTTTTTCTACACCTAAAACACCATAGCAGAACGATGTAGTTAAAAGAAAGAATAAGACTTTGTTGCATATGTGGCAAGAACAATGTTACGAGCTAGGCTAAAACAAAAAATATAGCTTGTTATCTGATGAATAAGATAAGTATTAGATCAAACATTAATAAGATACCCTAATGAGATATTGAAAAGGAAAAGGTCAAGAGCATCACATTTTTATGTTTTTAGGAGTAAATACTTTATATTAAAAAATGGAAAGAAAAGATTAATTAAGTTTGACGTAAGATCGGATGGAGTTTTTTTAGGTTACTCTAATTATAGTAAGACTTATAGATTATTTAATAAGAAGAATTTAACCATGAAGAATCAGTATATATCACATTTGATGAGCAAGATCAGAAATTGCCTAGGATTAGAGATTTAGATAATAAGAAAATTGATAGAATAAAAACCTAAGTCAAAATCAACCTATAGCTAATATAAAGGATTCCCCAGCACCTAAATTGTCTCGAGAATGGAAGTATGCTTCCACACACACTAAGGAACCTATTATAGGAAATTGTTCACAAGAAGATTAGGATTATAAGCGCTATTAGAGATGAGGTTGATCATTCAACACTTTCAACTTTCATCTCATATTAAGCCTGTGTGTATAGATTAAGTGTTGGAAGATGAATTTTGGGTGATAACTACGCAGGAGAATTAAACAAATTCATCAGAAATCATGTTTGGGAGGTAGTCCCTAGAATCAATGATCAGTATATGATGTAGACAAGGAATATAAGGGACCCTATATTTCTTGAACACAAAAGACACACGAGAAGAAAACTGACAAAATAAGAAGAGCTTAAAACAAACTTTGTTAAATAAACTCAAACGACCCAAAACTTGACAAACACAACAAAAGATGCTAGGAGATTTTAAAGAAATAAAGAAACTTAAAAAGACGCTATCCTCAGACAACCGTCAGAGCGGGTTCCTCACATGCATCGAATTTGTAGGTTAAATAAGTAAAGTGCATAGAACTAGCAAACCGATGGTCCACCACTGCAAGATTGGCCAATTTCTTCAACAGATGCTTCAAATCAACTCTGATACGACACCCTAAAGTTGCTTTACTTTGAGAAGAAGGATACAGATGGAGTGGCACTTGCGGAGAGACGAAAGAGGTTAGAAGCCCGAGAAGAAAGGGTGGAAAGAGCCCGCAGGATTTCCGGAGGGGATGAGAAAAGAAGGTTGGAAAGAGCCCGCATGATTTCCGAATAAACCCGCAGGTTAATAGCAAATATGCTCACAAATATCAACTGCCTTTTCTTCACAACATCTTCTCATTTTTATAGGCAAAGAAAAGGAATACCAAAAGCCTCCTTTATTATGAATGCACACATCATTCCAAGCATTATTTTCCATAGGATTTCCAAAAGCCCTTTTCGGAAAATCAACCCAGCAGCTCACGGAACCAAGGCACCAGCAAACAGGCGGAAATTTCAAAGCAGCACAGTAACGGGAAAAAGCATCCCATTTCGGAAATCAGCCCCTTATTAATTCTGAAGGAATAGTTACAGGAAACATTGGTAACTCACGGCACCAAGGAGCCATAAAGCAAGCAGCCCGCCAGAATCCAAAGTAGCAAAGCATCGGGAAAACAAAGACTGGCTGAATTCCCAAAGGAAAATCAATAACTTCCCAATGAATTCTCAGCATAGAATTCAACCCCCATAAAATACAAGCCACGGAATCCCAAGAGACAAGAAGAAAAGGGGAAGGGGAAGGGACAAGGCCACTCCAAAAGTAAACTTCATAATGATGTACCTTTTTGGATATTAATGAGCTACTAAACTTCAGCTCAAGCAACTTAGGGAACAAGCTCAAAACTGAATGCTCCAAAACAGTCAACCTGAGAACCACCAGCGGCCAGGGACCAATCGAGCCAGCAAACCAAAAGTCTACCAAGTCATATGCACTACCTACCATGATCATTGGATGCTTTCCCATCATTGGATAGCTAAAAAAAGAAAATAAAATAAAATAGAAAACAAAATATACTATTGTTCAAACAAAATAAAAAGTACATAAATTCTTGATAGCATCAATTCTCCCATGGTGGAAAATTCTCAGCTCCTGATGAGAAAAAATCAGCAACTCGTTCATAAAGCTCCAAATTTTTCTTTTTTAGATCAGCAGCATCAATCCAGGTACAGTCAGTCAATGGCCGATTGCTCCATTTGACCAAAAATTTTTGGTGCTCTCCATGCCTTGTTTGAATAACCTTCACATCAATAACGTCTTCGATTTGATCTTCAGACTTTACCAAAGGAGCAGAGAGTGGTAAAGTTTCAATATCTACAAAATCGTCAGAATCTCCTTCATACAAAAACAGGTCAGAAACATTAAAAACAGGTGAAGTGCCAACAGTATCTGGTAAATCTAGCAAATAGGCATTAGCACCTAATTTTTTAATCACACGAAATGGACCAAATTTCTTTCTGCTTAACTTTTTAAAAGTGCCAACATGAAACCTTTGGCGACAAAAGTAAGCCATCACTAAGTCACCATTATTGAAATTTGCTTCTTTTCGATGTTTATCAGACTCAGTCTTATATTTAGCAGTAACATTTTTAAGTTTTTCAAAAATCTTGCATTGTTTTACTAATTTAGCAATGACTTTTTTTCATGTGGGGCCAGAAATACTTTTTCTTCAACTAAAGCAATTGTTTTTTCTTGCCCAAAATGTCCTCCCAAATCTCCACTATGCAATTCTTTCACAAGTTGTTCTCTCAAAGAACTTTTTGATATACAAAGTCTAGTTCCTTTAAATAAGAAACCTTAGTGTATAACAAATTGAGCAGAAGGATCAATCCTAGAAGCATAACAAGCATTCCAAATATTTTCAAAATCAAAATCATTTGCATAAGAGTCTTTCAAAAAATCAAAAGAAGTAACAGTTGGAAAAACAGTTATCAACAAATGAAATCTTCGGCTTAAAGCATCAGTAACTTTATTCAAAACCCCAGTTTTATGTTTGATATGAAAAGTGTACTCTTGTAAAAAAGAGACCCATTTGGCGTGTCTTTTGTTCAGATTTTTTTGTAATCCCAAAAATCGTAAAGACTCGAAATCAGTATTCAAAATAAATTCTCGTTGAATCAGATAGCATCTCCAGAATTTTAAAGCTTGCACAATAGCATAGAATTCCAAATCATAAGTAGAATACTTAGACTTAGACTCAGTCAGTTTTTCACTATGGTAAGCAACATGTTTTTCTTTTTGACTAAGCATTGCACCAATACCAATATGAGAGACATCGCAATCAACTTCAAAAATGATTTCAAAATTTGGCAATTTAAGAATAGGAGCTTGACTCATTTTTGTTTTAATAATTTCAAGTGTCCACCTAAAAATTCCCTTTTTCAAGAAATCAGTAATAGGAGCAATCAGAGAACTGAAATTCTTTATAAATCTTTGATTGACAATTTCAGTTTGTTTATCGGTTTGAGGAAGATAAACACTACTAAACTGAATAGAAGTGCCTAACTTAGCCCACAGAGTTCTCCAAAAGTGACTTAAAAACCTAGTGTCACGATCAGAAGTAAAAGTTCGAGGGATACCGTGAAGGCGAACAATCTCTTTAAAATAACAAACTTTCCAATGAGAGGTGTCAAAATATGATTCATAGTTCTCATAAAAGTACTCGAAGTATTTGAAAGACCAAAAGGCATCACTCAGCACATCAAGCATGTCATCCAGGTTTGGAAATCGATATTTAATGGTGATTTTGTTTATTGCCCAACTATCCACACACATCCTCCATGTTCTATCTTTTTAGGAGTAAGTAAAGCAGGCACAACACAGGGACTCAAACTTTCTTGAATCAAACTCTTTGTTAACAATTCAGATACTTGTCTAAAAAGTTCAGCATGCTTAGTTGGACTCATTCTATAATGAGGAAGGTTAGGCAAAAAAGCTCCATGAATCAAGTCAATATGATTTTGTCGCATATGAGGCAATCCAATTAGAAAATCATCAGAAGTTATATCAGAAAACTCATCCAATAAAAACAAGTATCAGATTCTTTTCCCAAACCCAAATAAGCAACCTCAAAATGTTTCAAATCATCATCATTTAAAAGCAATTCAGGAGAAGTAATTTTGGCAACTGTGTTTTTCTTAACGGGTGAATCCGGCACATTCTTTTGAGGATGAAGAGTAAACTCCTTATTATTTTTCATCAAAGTATATGTGTTTTTTCTCCATTGTGAAACAGATTTGTTGTCGTACTGCCAAGGTCGTCCAAGCAAAATATGGCAAACTTCAAGAGGCACAATATCACAAACAATTTGATCTTTAAATGATCCCCCAATTGATAAATTGACAGTACATTGTTTAGTGATTGGAACCTCACCTCCTTCTTTGAACCAAGAGATCTTATAGGATTTTGCAAGAGATTTTGATTTGAGTTTAAGTTTGACGATCAATTTTTGAGAAACAAAATTTCCTGAACTTCCACTATCAATCATAAGGGTACAGATTTTTCCTTTGATGGTGCAAGTTATTTTGAATATGTTTCCTCTTAGCCATCTATCCCCTTTGTCAATTGTTATTGTTAGAACTTGTCGAATTACCAAAGACTTTTCACTTTCATCTCCTTCTAAATCAAATTTTTCTAATTCAGATTCATTTTCAGATTCTGTTTCATTCTCCTCCTCTTCTTCTATCTCATTTTCATCTTCTATGAAATTAGTTCGTGGAGGATTATTCTTTCTGCAAGTAGCTGACAAGTGACCATATAACCCACATTTGTAACAAGGTCCAATTTGTCTAGATTGTTCAGACGGTTTATTTCTTGCTACCCCTTTTCCTTTTTCTTGATTTTGACTTTCAAAAGCTTTAATCTCCAGACCTGATGTTCCCCCAGAAGTTTGAGATTGAGATTTAATCCTGCTAGTTAAATGACGTTTATGCGTTTCCACGATTTTTTTGTCTCCCTTTTCCCTTTGATGTTGCTTTTCCAATTTTAAAGCCATACGATAAGCCTCGTCAGTTTTAATGATATAATGCAAATTGAGTTGATCTTTGAATATTGTTCGAGCATGATCAGTTGGCAAAAATTTTCCTTTCATTTTCTCCTTCATTATATCCCATGTTTGAATTTTTTCTTTGCCTCTTCTTAATCTGTTGTTTTGTAAATTTTTTTCCACCAAGTTAATGCATCTCCCGTTAGTTTCAATCTTGCAAAAAATTTAAACTTTTCAATTATCTGGAATTTCTTTCCATTCAAAAAAACTGATCCATTTTTTTCTACCCCATTCTAGGAATTGTTCAGGTTGCAATTTTTCCTTCAAAATTATGAACGTCGATTTTAATTCCGTGATCCCAATTTCTTTGTCGCCTATTTCGATTTCTAGGTTCTTCCTCTTCACTCCCAGAAGATATAATGCTAGGATTAGAGTTAGCTTGATTGACATTTAGATCAACTACCGTATTAATTTGATGTTGCAAATCATTTAATTGTTGAATCACTTGTTGCCAATCCCTTTGTTCATTAGTCTTTTTTTTTTTGACACGAAAGAGAAAGACTCCTATAAAACCAAAAAAAAGACGAACTTGCTCTGATATCAAATTGATGTATACAAGGAATATAAGGGACCCTATATTTCTTGAACACAAAAGACACACGAGAAGAAAACTGACAAAATAAGAAGAACTTAAAACAAACTTTGTTAAATAAACTCAAACGACCCAAAACTTGACAAACACAACAAAAGATGCTAGGAGATTTTAAAGAAATAAAGAAACTTAAAAAAGACGCTATCCTCAGACAACCGTCAGAGCGGTTCCTCCTCACATGCATCGAATTTGTAGGTTAAATAAGTAAAGTGCATAGAACTAGCAAACCGATGGTCCACCACTGCAAGATTGGCCAATTTCTTCAACAGATGCTTCAAATCAACTCTGATACGACACCCTAAAGTTGCTTTACTTTGAGAAGAAGGATACAGATGGAGTGGGCACTTGCGGAGAGACGAAAGAGGTTAGAAGCCCGAGAAGAAAGGGTGGAAAGAGCCCGCAGGATTTCCGGAAGGGGAATGAGAAAAAGAAGGTTGGAAAGAGCCCGCAGGATTTCCGAAATAAACCCGCAGGTTAATAGCAAATATGCTCACAAATATCAACTGCCTTTTCTCTCACAACATCTTCTCATTTTTTATAGGCAAAGAAAAGGAATGCCAAAAGCCTCCTTTATGAATGCACACATCATTCCAAGCATTATTTTCCATAGGATTTCCAAAAGCCCTTTTCGGAAAATCAACCCAGCAGCTCACGGAACCAAGGCACCAGCAAACAGGCGGAAATTTCAAAGCAGCACAGTAACGGGAAAAAAACAGCATCCCATTTCGGAAATCAGCCCCTTATTAATTTCTGAAGGAATAGTTACAAGAAACATTGGTAACTCACGGCACCAAGGAGCCATAAAGCAAGCAGCCCGCCAGAATTCAAAAAGCAGCAAAGCATCGGGAAAACAAAGACTGGCTGAATTCCCAAAGGAAAATCAATAACTTCCCAATGAATTCTCAGCATAGAATTCAACCCCCATAATTAAATACAAGCCACGGGAATTCCAAGAGACAAGAAGAAAAAAGGGGAAGGGGAAGGGACAAGGCCACTCCAAAAGTAAACTTCATAATGATGTACCTTTTTTGGATATTAATGAGCTACTAAACTTCAGCTCAAGCAACTTAGGAACAAGCTCAAAACCGAATGCTCCAAAACAGCCAACCCTGAGAACCACCACAGCGGCCAGGGACCAATCGAGCCAGCAAACCAAAGGTCTACCAAGTCATATGCACTACCTACCATGATCATTGGATGTTTTCCCCATCATTGGATAGCTAAAAAAAGAAAATAAAAATAAAATAGAAAACAAAATATACTATTGTTCAAAACAAAATAAAAAGTAACATAAAATTCTTGATAGCATCAGTATATATTTGGAATACAGTGAATAAATAGAGATAAGTCAAGATGATTCATACACCATTGTAAGAAATAATGTTAAAATAGTAGCACAAGGGTATTACCAGATTGAAGAGATTGATTTTGAAGAGTTATACACCCATTTAGCTAGATTAGAAGCTATTCGACTATTGTTAGTATTTGCTTAATTTAAAGGATTCAAATTATACCAAATGAACATACATGTGTTTTCGTAAATGCAATTATAGAGAAAGAAGTTTATATACAATAATCACCAAAATTTACAAATCATTTGTACTCAAATCATGTATTCAAACTAAAAAAGGTATTGTATTGACTAAAGAAAAATCCTACAGCTTAGTATGAGAGATTGAGCATATTCTTGGTTAGTTTGGATCTTAGCAAAGGTAAAGTAAACACAACATTATTCATCAAGAAGATTGGAAATGATATGATATAATCTCATATTTATGTAGATAAAATCTTATTTGGAGCCACAAGATTCATCATGTCATGAGTTTTGCAACAACTATAACAAGTTTGAAAATGAGCTTTGAAGAGAGAGACTATACATTTTATGGGATTACAAGTAAAGCAGAACGATTATGAAATTTTTTTTCTCAAATTAAATATATTAATGATCTGATTACAAGATTCAAGTATATTGGTAATCTCATGAACCTAGCAACTAAGTTAGATAAAGATGAAAATGGGAAGTCAGTGGATTATAAGCTTTAAAGAGGAATGATTTGATCTTTTTTGTATTTGACATTGAGTAAACCAGACAGTATTTCCAGTACGACAATGCACTAGATTTCAAGCAGATCCTATAGAATTTGCCAATGATGCAAGATGCAAAGTAAATCGGAAGAGCACTTACTTGTCAATTCTTAAGACTTTCTCCATATCTTGGTATAATAAAAAATAGAATTGTACTGATTTATCCACTGTAGAGATGAAGTTTGTCATTGCATGAAGTTATGTCACACAATTACTTTGGATTAGGCAGTGACTCAAGGACTATGTACTCAAGATCATATTCCGGTTATGTGTGATAAAGAGTGATGCAATGAATTTAACGAAAAATCCATTTCTAGTGTTCGAGAACAAAACATATAGAGATTTAACCTCACTTCATTCATTCTGGAATCTGGATCACATGGTTTGAGGTGATTTGTCGCGGAATTTGTTAGCAATGACTACCAACTTGCCGACATCTTCTTAAAACCCATGGTTAGAAGATCATTTTTGTTCTCTAGGATGCCGCTTAGGAATGTTAACCCCCCCTAACTATAGCCATTTTTGTAG